>JAZDUA010000346.1:1275000-1656304 GCA_038098605.1 Gryllus longicercus | reverse complement strand
TTCATCTAAAAAGACAAAACGTCATAATTGATCCCACGGTCAGTGTGTGAAAGTTCATGAAACAAATCACGGAATTGCTTCCAGCCCAACACAATTGTTCCGTGAGGAAACTCAATAAGAGTAGACAGCATTGTGCGGCGATTCGAAGCGCAAGAAAGGGCCGATTTGCCACCGCAAGTCACGTGGTTTCCCTGGGCCGCCGCCGCCGCGTAGACCTTCCAATTCGGGGAGTGGTGTAGCGGCGACGCGTGGGGCGGAGCGGGTCGGCGCGGCGAGGCGCGGCGCGGAGGGCGGGCTGCAGCCAGCGGTGTGGGGAGTAGCGGGCGGACACGTGCCGAGCCCTGCGGCCCTGTGCCCGCCCTTTGACCTTTGCCCCCCCCCCACCTCGACCTCATCGCTGGGCCCACACCGGTCCCCCCTTCCCCCACCCGCTAACCCTCTGTGGACGCGGCTGCCCACCGTCACAGCCTGACTCGTTCTCCGCCCTTTCCGGGTCTTCAAAACCCAATAGCAGTGCCGATTCTCGGGGTTAGGAAGTATTTTGACTCCGAGTTCGCATTACCGTTGTGGGAGGTACAGTTTAAGGTACGACTTTCTCGTGCCCAAACATTAGTACAATGAAATCTAGTAACTAAAAGCAGACATGCGTTTGTTACGAACTGTAAAAACCACACGCGCTCATTAAAAATGTTGCTAGTGGCGTATAGAGGAAGAGAGATAAACGTGGCATAGGGACACCAATATGGAATACCTCATGATCTGGCTTCGCAGGTACTTCTCGGTGGATGAAATCACTCAAAACGGTGCACCGACATGCGTTTCGTCAAATTTGCTTTGAATCAGAAGGCCGTGATTTACAAGCGGGAGAAATACGAGTGTTATGTTTTGTGAGGTGTATGAAACTTTTGTTGTTAAGCACAAACTATTGTGTAATATAAAAATTACTACCTTTATGAATATATTTTGGTTTGGAGATTATTATTGGAGTTAACAATAGTATTTATTGTCTGATTTCCATATGAGCTTCGCCTGTTTTTAGAATCCGAATGGAAGTGTCACAAATATGGAATACATCGGCATTTCTAGAAAAGGCTGGCCGTTTGAATCACTATGCATAGCGCCCGTTCTGCTCTGGAAAGTTTTCAGCAAACACTAGAGCAAACAATGGATTATGTGTAAAATGTGAGAGATGTGGTCACATGCTGACTGCGCCGATTGTGACAAAGAGCGTCACGTTTGTGATTATTGCAAATGAAAATTTCTGTTGTACAGTATTATTCCATTTGTTCTATTGTTTTCAGATTTCAAGCGACTAGAACATGTCAGTTTGTAATTTGAATTTATTCTTTAACATTTATTGCGTATTATTGGTAGTGTTCCATATTTGCAACTCATTTTCTAAACACGTAAAAACGCTTAGAAATAATGTTTTTTAAGTACTTTGAAGAAACACGAAAATTGCATTATACAGTTGGCGACTACTTTACGTACTTGCAAGCTACTGAAAACAAAATGATATCCTATTGTTGTAATTATTCCTCTAAAAATAACTAGCATATCGTAGCGCCTCCGTATTTTCACGTTAACAAGTTTTATTTCATCTTTGCAAGTTCATAATAAAAATAAATTTTAAACCTATTACAATTATCTCGCTCGTCCATATTCAAGCATAGATAGTTACATGAAATGTTTCATAAAGTTGCTGGTTACCACATAAAAGTCGTAAAAATGCACTTGGATGAGTAAAATAGAAATAATCTTTCACAAAGATCATTGTGGAAGATTATTTCTATTTTACCCATAAATGAAAACTTTCTATTACAATACTTGTTTATATTTTTGTTTCATTGCAAAATTAATTTTAATTATCATTTTGATGAAGAAAGTCTTAACGGTTCAAGTAATAACTTACATTCGTAAGCTATGCATTCGTAAAGTAGTGCGATATATCTGGATGATTTGAACTTAACAATTAACTGAAAGAAACACCTCAAGCATGGTTGTACTTGTGTTCGTCCTCTTCCCCCTTCATTATTATCATTCATCATATTGGGTCATTCTCACAGTTACCATAGTCACCACAGTTAGCCATAGTTACCACAGTCACAGTTAACGCAATAGTGGTGGCTAATGACGTAAAAGTTGTTGCGACCTTAACAAAAAAATGCTTAAATCTCAACTTAACCTACTTTTACATTCGGGGTTGTCGACCCCGGCAGGGCGCGCGCCCTGGGCACACAGTTGGCTGGCCAGACATCGATGCAGGCGTGCGGCATCGCCTTGTTGGGTATCAACGGTTGCGGTGGCGGGGAGGGGGCGGTAATTCTGGCGGTGGCGGTTGGGGTGGGTGCGGGGGGCCGAGGGCGGTGGCGAGGTGATGGTGGCGGGAGCGGTGGCAGGACCAAGGGCAGGACCGGGGCGGTGGCGGTGGTGGTGGCATGGCGTTGGCGGGGCGGGACGGTGGAGGTGGGGCGGGGGCCGAGGCGGGGGCGGGGACGGGGCACGTGTGCTGGCACAGGCGGGGCGGGGATGGGAGCCTGGGAGGTGGCAGGGGTGGGGAGCGAGGACAGTGGCTATAGCGGAGGCGGGGGTGGCGGCGGTGGTGATGGAGGGAGCGGGGGTGGGGGCTGGGTTGGGGCGGTGGTGGTGACCGGAGCGGGGGCGGGGGCAGTGGGGTCGGGGCGGTGCCGGGGAGTGAGGGTGGTGGCGGTGTGGCGGTGGCAGGTGGTGGTGGCGGGAGCGGTGGCAGGACCAAGGGCGAGGTCGGGGCGGTGGAATGGCGTTGACGGGGCGGGCCGATGGAGGTGGTGGGGCGGGGGCCAAGGTGGGGGCAGGGCGGGGACGGGGCGCTGGCGGAGGCGGGGGCGGGGATGAGGGTGGGTATGGGAGATGGGGTGGTGGCAAGGGTGTGGAGCGAGGATAAGGGCGGCGGTGGCGGAGGTGGTGGCGTCGTGGCGGTGGTGGGGGTGGTGGGGTGGCGGTTGCGAGGGCGAGTTAGTGGCGGAGGTGGCGATGGTAGTGCAGTGGTAGTGGCGGGGATGTCGGTGGTGGTGGCGGGGGTGGCAGTGGCGTGGTTTGCGGGGGCAGGGTGGCGGTGTGGGGGTGGCGGGGACAGGTAGTGGTGTCAGGACAATGGGAGGAACCGGGACGGTGGAGGGGGACCTGGCATGGTGGTGTCGGAGGTGGGGCGGGGGCGGGGCAGGGAGGACGCGGCGGGGTCGGTGGTGTGGAGCGGAAGCGGAAGCGGGGGTGGCTCGTACGGCGTCTGCAGCGCGGTCTCGCGTAGCGGCAACGGCGGCGGCGACGGGGGCGCGATTTCGCGCAATGGACCCTCAGGCGTCGCAAAACTCCGCTCACAGTTCACCGTTCGCGTGACGCCCACTCCACTCATCCTCGCAGCCTTTCCGTCATCTGTTTTTACTGGCAGAACATTTGCGGCTGTATTGTCATGAGCCCCAATGGCGCTTGACCGTATTGGCACGCGGGGTGGCGGCGCGGTCCTGCAAAAGAAACTCCTTCTCACGGCGGCTAACCCATCGAGTGCCAGTCGCGAAGTCCGCGAGTTAGCGAAGGTAACGGCTGCCTCTTCCTGACGCCCAAACATGATGTGAATCATTAGACGTGGTCAGGTTGGTAATACTTCAATTCATTGTCGGAGTTCGCGACATTGGGTGTTCGTCGCGAAGACAAGTTCTAGAAACCGTTCCCTAGATTGGTTTTGACCTTAAAGATTTGAGGAGTGTTTTATTTAACTCGATAAATGAAAAAGATAGTTTTTCGTAAAATGAATGTTGAGAATGCATTTGTATCGGTTATTGCTTAAAGCTTGTAATTTTGAATATTTGAAGCAAAAGTTTACTATAGAATTTTTCGGGTTTTGATAAACCCGATTTGAGAGATGATGAAACGAATCAAAAAATTCCCAAACGAAGAATAACATATTAAATTTCTTTTGTATTTATATTTCCGTTCTTTGAAAAAAACGCTCTTCATTAGTACGGAAGCGGCGTTTGGCGGTCGCCAGGTTATGCATTTCACAATCTTTTCTCATAGGTGAGTGGATGGGAGGCGTGATACGTAGGCGGCAAATAGGGTCGCTGTACCATCCCTCCGGGTATGATGGGTGCACCCATTCCTTGGGTGCGATAAGGGCGGCATAATCCGGTCTGCCTGCTGTCTGCAAGGATTGGCGTCAAAAAGAGAGAGTTCATGTTCAATCCCAACACTCACAAGTTCAGTCCGCTACGTCTTAAGAGTAAAATATTTTAACATCTCGTGGCGAATATCAGACTATGGGGCCGTCCCATTGCAATATATAAATGCCAGAAAGGGAGTGTGGTAATTCGTAGAGCTTCACCGACGTAAATGCTGGTGCATTGAAACGATAAAAAAACGCGAGTTTTTCTTCAATTCTACTTTAATATTCTAGAGAAAACTGGCAAAACATTCTGCCAATCAATTTGTCTTATCGAGTGAAATTTAATGAGTTATTAGTCTCCTATGTAAATGTCTAATCAAGTAATCCAAAAGTTATATTGTTTAAAAAAACGTGTTCTCAGAGACACTTTAGAATCTTTAAGATGAAAAAAAAACAGTTCCACCCCCAAAAAAACTAGGAGATCGACACGCGTCAAATGACAATTCATTGGCTGCCTACATGCATGCAAGGATTGGCGTCGAAAAGCGATGTTTAATTCCAACATTCACAAGTTCAGTCCGCTACGTCTTAAGAGTAAAATATTTTAACATCTCGTGGCGAATATCGGACTATGGGGCCGTCAGAATACAATATATAAATGTCAGAAAGGGAGTATGGTAATTCATAGAGTTTCATCATCGTAAACGTTGGGGGGATTGAAACTATCAAAAACGCATGTTTTTTCTAGAATTGTACTTTAATATTCTACAGAAAACTGGCTAAAATTCTTGCCAATCAATTTGTCTTGAGTGAAATTGAATAAGCAATTAGTCTCCTCTGTAGGTGTCTCATAAAGTTACCCAACATATTTTTATTGTTTAAACAAAAACGCATTTTCAGACACATTTTCAAAATATTTTAGATGAACCGAAAAAAAAATCGGATCCCCACTACCAGATGGACACGCGTCAAATGACCAGTCATTGGCCCAAAATGGTGTACCAAAAGTGGTGTAATTGTGAGTGACAGGCGGACGAAAGCAAGTCACTCAGTTACTATAAAATATTATTGAATTTGTTACTGGTGCAAATATTTTCAAGATCAAATTCTCTCTTCATGAGAAAATGTATGCTAAATATATTTTTTTCGTAACTCGATAGAACCCACGACTTCCCAGGCATCAGCACGGACTTTAAAATGTCTTCACGATTGTTGCTACCATTACGAGTCCTCTAATTCTTTGATTTTGTTTGGCTGTTATTTGTCCCTCATCTTAACATTTTTTCTTTGGAGTACGTTCTGTGTCTTTGGATGACTTATTTACAAGTGTTTGTATTACATATTATTTAATCGCATTAATATAATCGTTCGCTTTCCACATTTACCTACCTTCCATTTTCTTTTTGCATTTGATTTCATCTTGTCGATGATCGTTCTTTTTATCTTGATAAAGTTTGTGCTTGAGAATTGTATTGACAAGCAGACGTGTGTGCTAGGAAGATACTAATCACAACGCATCTCTCGATTGTAACATTCTCACTGCGCAAGTTCGCTTGAAAGTAATTTCCTTGCATAGTTTTGCTTAGTCTTGCGATATGAGTGTCCCTCATGTCCCGCAAGTGACATTGTTTCTATCAATGTCTCATTCTATTAAAAGGCTCTCTCGGAGAGCCAAAAATTTATTGTTCCATATTTCATTTTATTTAACCACAAAGGCTGATAGCTCTCTCTCCCTCACCCTCCCTCCCTCCCTCTCTCTCTCTCTCTCTCTCTCTCTCTCACACACACACACACACACACAGTTACCATGAATACACAATCATTCTTACGTTGAATGGATATGAAAAAATCGACTGAGTGCATTCGAATGTAACTATAACAAATAACCTAGTTCAGATGTCCTTCTTTTTTATGAACATGAAAGGGAATTCGAAGTGGTAAATTTGTATAGTCCACTGAAATGAACTTATACTCTTTCCTATAGTTTCAAGCGCCGTTGCAAATTGTTCATTATTATGACTTGCGTCTACGCCATGTTAAGAAACAACTAAATTCAAGAATTATAATAATCAAGAATTTACACTGCAATAAATGCAGCATAACTTCAAATATAATAGTTTTTATTCGTGAAATAATATTACTTTAGTATTTCCATAGACTAAATGACATGAAATGTAAGAAAATTATTCTTAATTATGATTTTCACTAATAATACACAGAGGTACAGGAATTTAATTGTATTTGTTTACTATGTATTCTCTTAAATTTAATAATATGTAATTAGTAATTAACACTTATAAAATATTACATTACAATAATTCTATTTAGGGTGAAGGTTCTTGGATGAATGTTATAATTATTTGAGGATTAAGAATTGAATTCAGATGCCACGATTTCTTCAGACCTGCAGAAAAAATACTGGGCTTTGAGAAAATTACGTTTTTTTACCTTTATTGGGCTAAAATTTCAAGTTACAAATCAGAAATTACAAGAAAAGAAAAGCAAACCAATTTAATTTAAACAGTGATACTTAGAAGAATTTTATTTTATTTTATTAATACCCAATGTAAATTCTAAAAACTTTTCACAAAATGTTCTCCCCTTCAACAATGAACAGTTTTGTTCAGTTCCAAAATCTACATTCATTATTTATTGCTTCAAATCGAAATAAACTATTGAACGTCTCCCAACACAGAGAGTAAAGAGTAAGTAACATTAAAACGGTAGAAGTAGAGCTCAATCTTTTTATATGCATGAATTACAACCAGAAGAATCACAAATACGGATTTATAGTGGTTTCAAACAGTGAAATGCGACATATCTTTGCTGCACGAAACCTCTAAAAAGAATTTTCTAGTTTGTATTCGAAGTAAAGGAAAACCTCATAACTCGGAAGGAAAAAATGTGCGATATAAAGAAAAAAACGATATACACGTTTCATCTCATTCATATTTTGAAAATCATTTGTTTTAAAATTCACATGTGGTTAGACGATTGCAGTAATACTTTGCAGGAATGAATTAGCATTAACGAAATATTTTCTGCCATCACGAACCATCTTTTCCCATATTTATGACGGTTTAGCATCGTTTTAATTCACTCAACGCTTCCTCTGAATATCATTTCTTCCCGAACTTGGATCTCGTCAAATTCCGCGAGAGGGTAATGCGGGTCATCAGCTCATTAGTTAACGACCGTTGTGGGGCCATGAAGACGTCCTAAGTCGGCGGCACGAGTTCCGCTGATAGCGAGCGCATCTTGGCTATTAACGGTCGTTGCGGGGCCGGCGGGGCGGCGGGGACGACAGGAGAGGGCAGGACGGCGGAGGCGGCAGGGGCGGCGGGTGCGGCGGGTGCGGCGGGTGCGGCGGGTGCGGCGGGTGCGGCGGGTGCGGCGGGTGCGGCGGGTGCGGCGGGGTGCGGCGGGAGCGGCGGGAGCGGCGGGTGCGGCGGGTGCGGCGGGTGCGGCGGGAGCGGCGGGAGCGGCGGGGGCGGCGGGGGCGGCGGGGGCGGCGGGGCGGCGGGGGCGGCGGGGGCGGCGGGGGGCGGCGGGGGCGGCGGGGGCGGCGGGGGCGCGGGGGCGGCGGGGGCGGCGGGTGCGGCGGGTGCGGCGGGTGCGGCGGGTGCGGCGGGTGCGGCGGGTGCGGCGGGTGCGGCGGGAGCGGCGGGAGCGGCGGGTGCGGCGGGTGCGGCGGGTGCGGCGGGGTGCGGCGGGTGCGGCGGGTGCGGCGGGTGCGGCGGGAGCGGCGGGAGCGGCGGGTGCGGCGGGTGCGGCGGGTGCGGCGGGAGCGGCGGGAGCGGCGGGGGCGGCGGGGGCGGCGGGGGCGGCGGGGGCGGCGGGGGCGGCGGGGGCGCGGGGGCGGCGGGGGCGGCGGGGGCGGCGGGGGCGCGGGGGCGGCGGGAGCGGCGGGAGCGGCGGGGGCGGCGGGGGCGGCGGGGGCGGCGGGGGCGGCGGGGGCGGCGGGGGCGCGGGGGCGGCGGGGGCGGCGGGGGCGGCGGGGGCGGCGGGGGCGGCGGGGCGGCGGGGACGACAGGAGAGGGCAGGACGGCGGAGGCGGAAGGGGCGGCGGAGGCGGGGACGGCGAGGACGACGGAGGAGCCGGGGCGCCGTGGGTGGCGGGGGCGGCGAGGACGATGGAGGCTGCGGGTTGGCGTGGGCGGTGAGGGCGACGGGGCGGCGAGGACAAAGGGGGCGGCGGGAGCAGTGGGGGCGGCGGAGGGGCGGGGGCGGCGGAGGCCGTGGGGGCGGTGGGGGCGGTGGGGGCGGTGGGGGTGGCAGGGACAGCGGGAACGACAGGAGTGGGCAGGACGGCGGAGTCATTTAATATTAAAGGAAAGTGAGTGAAATAGAATTAGAACACGTAAAATTTCAAACAGATAACATGGAAATGTAAGTTGAGCCATTTCTTACCTGCTGTATGGAAGTTCAGTGATAACTTGTACCAAAGGTTCACCAATTGAACTTGACTAACTTTAGAATAACAAATTTTACGTGTTCTAAGTCTATTTCATTCACTTTCCTTTAGTATTAAGTGACTTCACCCCCCCTTTTTCTTTCATTCAGTTCTTAGAATGTTAAATATATTTTCTAAAAAAATGTAAATTATTAGTAACCTTTATTATAATTTTGTTGTCAAATCAAAAATATTCACGTTTTTGTTTTTCTTCTCGTACAAGAAAACTGATGATGATGGCTAAGCCATCGAAAGCTGCTTTTTTAATAAATAATATTGTTGGCAATGACGACGCATATAATTATTTCATTTGAAATGCCAACGAAAACTCACCATAATACCGGATAGGAGACTTGGAGAACGGTCAGAAACGGAGTGGCGGATAGGCGGAGGGCGAGGGACGCCGCCGAGCGGAGGGGAGGTGGCAGCGGGGTCTGACCCGCTTTACGAGGGCAATTAGCGCGTTTACGCTGCCAGCGACCGGGCCGCGCGCCCACCTGTGCTTCCCCCTCCCCCCCCTCCCCCCTCCCCTCCCCTCTCCTTCCCCTCCCAGGGGTCACCGGCCGACCCGAAGCACCGGGCACCTAGGACAGTGGTTTCCGCCGTACCTAATGCAATTTATTCGTAGGGTGGTGCCAACGAAAATGGTAGCCTAAGATAAATAAACCGAAAAATAACGTAATTTAGTTTTAATAAATGCCAAAAAACGCCACTTCATCTTTTAAGTGAAATACTGTATTCACATTCTTTCTATTTGCAAGAACCGTTTCATCATCTGCTTTTTTCGTGTTTTTAGTCATTAGTTAAAAATATTTTATAGCTTTTTGTTATACATTTTTACCTAATATTACTACGAATATGTGATAATATGTAACATGTAGAGGTGTACAACGGATTTTACAAAGTGCACTTTTTGAGGA
The DNA here is from genome assembly GCA_038098605.1 of Gryllus longicercus. Taxonomy (NCBI): domain Eukaryota; kingdom Metazoa; phylum Arthropoda; class Insecta; order Orthoptera; family Gryllidae; genus Gryllus; species Gryllus longicercus. The sequence goes on along the minus strand of JAZDUA010000346.1, from coordinate 1,646,793 downwards.
ATCAGTTTGCAAATTTTGATTTTCTAAACATTCACACCTCCGTAAACAAGATATTAAAAGAGCTTTCCCTCGCATCTTACGAGCATGTTACGCATCTGAGAGTGTAATTAAAATTATTAAAAATGGCGATTTCATCCTATTTCGAAATTCAAAATGCTCCATCCAATAAGATCATGTGTATTATGAACGTACGTAAATACGTTTGAACACTATTAATTTATTTTTATTTAATAGGTAATTATTACAAATCAATTAGATTACTTGATCGTATGTGGCTAGGCCGAAGGCCTTTAAGCCATTACAATACCTACATCCTTTCGCGTTCTAATCTTTCGAATTCTGGTATTCACCCCAAATGGTCTCTCCATCGCATCAAAGCCGCGGAAGAGACCATAAGGTACGGCTCAGGAAAAAACCCCTGAAGGGGGAAAAACCTGCCGTCAGAAGCCGAGTACATTCTAATCTATCCGACGTTTATTTTAACTATTTATTTTCTGGCGCGGGCGTCCCGCCGTCTCCTTCCAGTGCTTGGCCTCCTCAGCACCTGAAATCAAACGGCGCCACAGAAGATCGTCCGCACCAACTCCTCCGCCCATATATTTTCGATCCCCCCTTCCCTTCACGCCCCTAATGTGCTTATTACTATGCCAGTTTTATTTTATTTATTATATTGACCTGTTATTTACCAATTGACTATGACTTATGACTTATTTCTTAACTGTTTACTAACTAAATATAAAATTACTGATTACTTATTGTTAGCTTATTGACTTATTAATTTATCTCCAGTCTAGGCTCCGCTCAAACTAACCAGTGCTGTTTTCCCAATCCCTAATTTCAGTTTCATTGAACACTATTAATACTAAAGTTGTCGGTAATCACATCGACGGAAATCAGGACAAACTGAGAACATCGTGTTAATGAAGTTAGAAACGCATAGACTATGCTTGTGAGAGATGTAGGGTTTGAAAATAAATAAATCAAAATATGTAATTTACATACGAACATATTAAACGTAACTTAATTACATCGAGTCATAGTTCTGGATAAACTGATTTTGCTCGTATCCCGACGGTGGCAGGATTTTCGTCACTAGCTACCAAGGTGAAATTCAGCCTCTGACTGGAGGAGAATCGTACCGGCCGGCTGCTCTGATCGGTAGTTTTCCGTGGTTTCTCCGATCAACGCAAGGCAAATGCTGGAGCAGTACCCTAACAAACGGGCCACGATCATTCTTTCCTCTTGCTTGTCCAACCTTTAACCCTTACTTACATGCAATAGTATATCACACATGTCGGGGGACTTTATTTCAATGCTGTCCGGGTGACGCCGCGTCGTTGGCAGATAGGCCGACGTTTCGCCCGTCCTGTTGCAGGCTTCTTCAGGGTAGTCACAATAAAGTTCCTCCTCCGGTGTTGTATCTTTTTCAGCTTAGGGGTCGGGTATTAGGAGCAACTTTATTGTGACTACCCTGAAGAAGCCTGCAACAGGACGGGCGAAACGTCGGCCTATCTGCCAACGACGCGGCGTCACCCGGACAGCATTGAAGTAATGGACTCGAGCCGCGGAAGCCTACGTGTACATCTTCATCACTCATGCTTCTAGGCGGTCCGGGTGACGCCGCGTCGTTGGCAGATAGGCCGACGTTTCGCCTGGCATGTCGCAGGCTTCTTCAGGGTAGTGACACTGAAGGGTAGTGAAGGGTAGTGGGTAGTGAAGGGTAATGAAGGGTAATAAAGGGTAGTGATGAAGCCTGCGACATGACAGGCGAAACGTCGGCCTCTGTGCCAACGACGCGGCGTCACCCGGACAGCATTGAAGTAATGGACTCGAGCCGCGGAAGCCTACATGTACATGTCGGGGGACTGGTCGAGAGTTAAGAGCTTGTCCATGCCATGTTGGTGTTCCGCTGTTGGAAAATTCCTGGAGCTCCCCGCACGCCGACGTGTAGGTCAGTGACACGTCTCTATCCTAAGTCATTTCATCATCCAGAGAGGAAGGGATCACCACAACCTCCCGTGCACTACACTTAACGAAATAATGATCATAACTGTAGACCCGCCCGAAAATATGACGTAATCAATCAATCATTGTGCTCTGCAATGGAAACGGATTCAAACGGGTTTAAATAACTCAGTTTTAAGCGGGCGTAGATGTCCAATTAAATGCAATATCAACTTTTTTATAATATTAAGAATCGAGGAATAAAAATATGAAAATAAAGACAATATTTTTATTTATATAAACATGATGTATTCATAACCATTATTTAAATTCGTCTGAAAATAATGTAGATATAAACATCTAAGAATTCTATGTCTGTTCGGTTGCCTCCCAGCGCACATATCTGCACACCAGAAATATTCTAAAATTACGAATGAGAAGACCAGTGCTGCTAGACCTAATTTTCAGAACTAGCAATCAGGACTTGCAAGTACTTCAAAACGAAGTCGCCGGAAAAGTTACGGAGGCAATGTGGTATTGTGTTTCCGAGAGATCAAGCTAAAGTCGCCCTGAAGAAGCTCACAATTATTGCCTAGGACGTGGACCCTTATGGAGCAAATAGATTTTGGCAAATAGATCATACACACGGATAAATGGAAGACATGTTAAATTGGTTGTGTAGATGGGAAATCACCAAATCCATACTGCCTACTTGACCAGTTTCGCTTGCGGAGATCCAATTTTACGATGATTCTCCAACTTTTGGACATTGCATTGAACCTAAGCTATTCGTAAGTCTACGCATAATTTCAGACAAAAAATCGTTGGATGATGGTTTAATTAATTCACTCACGATACTACTATTGAAAAAATTCAATTTAAGCACGCCTTCACCCATACGTTTGGTTAGAAATATTATTTTATCTTAAGAAACATTATATTAACTTCAGTAGCACGCTTAAAGTAGGTAAGCTAACAACCAATTTCGAGTTCCTGCTTTTTGAATCAGCGTCATTTACGTACATCCCATATTCATCTACCTGTTTGTCAAAAAAGTCTCGCCTCCCGTACAGCCAACAACCATCGACTCCGGTCACGAAAGCCAATTTTCTTTGTCTTTATTTTTTACGATTATCTTCAGTAGCGATAATATCAAATGTTACGGAAACTGAACAAATAAATGTTCATTGGCGGTAACAAGCAAAGAGGAAGGGAACTTCTTTCACAGGAAGAGGACTGTTCCCGTAGATTCTTTCTACTCGCCAGCGACATTTATCATACCTTTGCCGCCATTGAATACCACATTGCTAAGAGCAGGGCTCCCAAACTTTTCCGTTATGAAGTCCATGAAAGTACACTTTATCTCCTGGAATTACAACTCTGTACTGGATTAACGCTAAGAGCTTTCCCTCCTATTTCAGCTTCACAACTACAAAATCCTTATGAAGTGTTGCATTGCTTTGTTACTGCGTTATTTGGATAGCAGAACAAAAGGTAAGTTAAGAGAATTTATTTATAATTTTCTTTTCAAATTATATATAAAGATGTTTTTTAACCTTAGTGATTCGTATTCAGAATTCATTGCTTTTGCAAAAGAGTTTGATACTGGATATTCTAAAACAAGAGTTTTACAAAGTTTTTGGTCTATGTTTATTTTCATTGAAACGAATTCGACAGCCAAACCATGAGGTATTTTTCAATTGTAGGTAATACACTTTTTTTAAATCTCAATTTAATTGTCTCTCCATTGTGTCGGAAATGACAGCTTTATTTTCTACCAACAGAAAAGTGAAATGTGGCAAGTTAATTTGACAACAAACTTCTCAAAATTTGACAGGATGATGTAAATAACAGTGTTTAATTAAACGTTATTCTCTAATTGATATTTGGAATTAATTTTGTACAGTTTAATCAATAATATAGTGACGTATTACTCGGAATTATTAATATATTAATCAATAATGTATTTTAAAAATGATGTTCTATTTCGTGACTACGGCTATGCTCGATGACTCAAATGAACCTCTTTCTTCTTGAACCTACTGTCTGGAATGGAACTGTAAGACTCAGTTATCCAATTCAGCACTCAGTTTGTTCTAGAATTTGGAAACAAGAATAAACAAATAATTTTAGGCTGTTGTAATATTAAACATGTTCTTTAAATACTAAAATTTCTGACCATTAGAAAAAATTAAAGGATGGAACCTTCATTAGAATATCGAAACAATACAATTATTAACATTAACGTTCCCTTTCATTGTTTAGTGATCTGATTTCAAGTTCTTATCTTTAATGTCTATATTTCTGACTCTTCTTAATGCGTTATTTTCAACGTCAATTATAGTGGCGGTATGTGCTTGGGTTGTACGACTAAAAAATCTCCAGATCATTGTACAATACTTATCGTACATTAGGAAAGTATATTTTTTCATTTAATTTCATTCAATAATCAAAATATTACAGCAATATCAACGTATGAAATTGATAATCAAATTGCTCCTGACCTCTCACTGGTATCTGGTTGCAAACCAGAAAGCGCACCGATGTGCCTTCTCTCTTATGGACGTTTATTATTGCGCGCGTCTTAGCGCGGTTAGCGTATAACGGTTACCGTATCGGACTGTTGTACCCAAGTTGGCGGGTTCAAACCCGATTGAAGCCGTGGATTTTTAAGGGCGAAAAAATCCTTCGTACGCCTTCCTTCGGAGGGGAAGTAAAACCGGCTGTCCCATGTTAGTAGATTTACTTGCATGTAAAAGATCCTAAATGACGCCTCTGAGCTAAATTCAAATAGCCTATATCTCGCCCAAGAAATACCTCCTTTCTCTGCTAGTTGGTGGAAGGAGCTTAGCGAAATTTGCGTGGTCAGACGGAAGAGCAGACCTCATGGCCTGAGACTCGTCACGTAAAATAAGGCATTAATTCAATTCACGAGCCATCGTACTGACCGCGCCTTCCTACGCGCCAACATTACGAGCACTCGGGTATTCCCTGTGCGATTTAGTACTGTAACGAGCCATAATTGTGGCTTCATGCTTACATCGCAGACTAGTGGGCAGGCGCTAGTAATCTCCTCGCCGGTCTTAAAGGGCTCGGAGGGAAATCAATTTTGTCTTCATCTGAACTTCGCATCTTAATTTTATGAATTCGCTCGTAACTGAAAGTGCCCAAGTTCCGTCAACTCTTGACGGTAATGGATGCATTATTTCGGATTTTGGAATAATTTGTTTTCATTTTATATTAGGGATTTTGATTTAAAATGTTCATTTGGTGAGTGAAGTTTCTTTTTGGAAAAGTTGATTGCCTTGGAAATCAGCCCCTCTTTATATTTATTTTACTCAGTTCTTGCAGTCGTTTAATGTCGTTATACGTACGGAATCATCTAAAACTTATTATTGTTAGTAATTAGTTTTGTGGTTGGTTACGTCGTCCTTATGCCTCTGATCCTTTTGTTTGTGAAGTAGGACAGACAAATCATCTCATCTCATGCGAATATAATTAATATTAACAATAATTATTGAAATCGCTTAAAGAAGTGGAGTAATCAACATGATAAGAAGTAAAGTTACGAATTTCTCATTCAGAGCACATCTCTTAAAATTTACAGATCTTTCATTGTTGCAAACGATACCAGGCTAGTAGTATGTAGGAAATCCAATGATTTTATTTTAATTAACACCATCAACTGTACTGGTCATATCAATAAAAATAATGTAAAACGTGTCCAAACAATAGTGCTTGTTGAACGTACAAAAACTCGAGTGTGCTTTGGAAGTCATATCTAGAAGGTATTGGAGGTGAATCATGGATCCGGCACCTGACATAAGCTCTTCACATAAAATTACATAAATAATGTATGAACACAAACTTTTATTATACATTGTTTTCATGAATTTACATGAGTTGCGTAGGTTTTATTATGCATTAGGATTCTGAATTTTACAAATTCCATTCCCGACATTCAACCCTCATTTTACTGCATACCAGCCGCTACTAATCCATTGGATCGTTCGCGTCGTAAGAATCTCTGACGATCCGGCCCCGAAATGAGCGTAGTAAAGCACGTTGAGGCGGGGCCAATCCCAGAGGCAAGAGCACCCTCTGGGCTTTGAGCGGCCCCTTTGAGACGCCGATGCCGATGCCTGGCAAACAAGCGTGCGGCCCTCCATGCCGTCGCGAGGGCTTCTCGTGCCTCGGGAAAATAGCTGCGAGAGGGCTTCGCATAGTGTAACGATTGGGCGGCGGATGGTGCTTTGCTGGGAAGGCGAAGAAGGTTAGAAATTGCGATAAACGGAGCCTGCAAGGCTGCGAAGAGGTTACGAGGAATAAAGGAGTTATGCAAAGGCAGGGATACTGTGATAATGATCAAGGAAGTGGGCTGACAGAGTGATACGTGTGGAAATTTGCATTTGAGTATATTTATTTATTATTTTGTTCACGTTTTAGGTTATCATCTTGTGGAAATACTTTGATGGTTCAGTCTATTCCATGACCAAAACTGATTAAGTGTAAATTGTATTTTCATATTCAACCATAATTTATAGAATTATACGCATTAACTTTAGAAGTGGCAGTGGAGTTATAATAATGACGTTCAACAATATATTGAGAAAGGATAGTTGAATATGGGGCGGTGTTCCATTGTCAAATGTATCTGCATTAATGATGAGGTTTAATGCAGGCCTTACCTCAATCGAAATAGCCATAAAATAGCAGAAAAACTTGCCTAAACTTTTTTGTAATGGTTTAATGAAGGGTAACATTTGGGTAGCGGTAGGTTTTTGATTAAGCAAGCCAATGCGTGAGGAAAAGTTACAAAAAGGTTGGCAAACACATAATGATGTGATGTCAGAAATAGTTGAAATGGCGAATAAGGCAATAGTACAGAGGTTGGCAGTGACGTATAAAGAGGCACAAAACACAGACATCAACAGTTCTTGTAGTTCTTAAAAATAATATTTCTGGGTTAGCCATCCCTAGCAACTATGTTAGTAGTAATGGATAAAGTTCGTTTCTTTAGCGTCTTATTTATGAAGGCACATAATAGAAGATGGAACTTCGTGGAAGCGGTGGCGCAAGAAACATCGATTGTCATAGAGGAAAATCTGGTTGCTTCCGCGGCAAAGAATCCCAAGATAAAGTGAATTGGCGCTGACAAAGATCATGCAGCGGGGAAGGGGTTTCATGATTTTTTGGCAGGAGTCGTGGTTTAACGCGATAACGTCGTAAGCCCACAGTACTAAGCAACAAACCTCGTTGTATGACAAGAGCTGCGATGAACAGAAAATTGGCGTCATGACGATACGACATGTATGCAAATATAGACGGTAAAGCACATCAGGAATTAATGTCCATGTACATTTTTTAAATCTACCGCTCAATGGATTAGTATGAATGAAAATTCATAAATGACAACTTAAGTAAATAATGATGCAAATTTGAACAAATAAATTTCACAGAATGCATGTACTGCGGTGCGTATCGGATATTCAATATTATATTTTTTACTGCTTTATTCTCTACATATCGAATTCGTTCTACAGAATTGTTTGTTGTGTGCGTCACAAAATAGATTAAATTAACACATGTTTATTACTGTTATTAACGTTTTTGATTATACAATATACTAAAAACTATGATGACGAGTAACTAGGTAATTCTTTTTTTAAACTAGGGGATTCTGTCACACAAGCCATTTATATTACTAGATGCATATAAAACTAGCAGGTATACCGAGATGACAGCAATGAAACAAAATCATCATGGTTTCCGAAACTTTGAGCAACAAGAATCTGGGTTTTTAATGGTTATTTGCTTCGTAATTTATTTCAGAAAAACGCTCTTCACAAAATCTAACTCACAACTGAGATACAAAAATACATAAGTCAGTTTGTTCCATTGGCATGTGACCTCGAGCAAACCTTCTTGAGAGTGAATAGGCCATTATGCACGTGGCGCCACCTGTGTCGACGGGGGCGGTGGTCGAGAGCCCTTAAGGGTGCAGCCAGGCAACCGCCCTAACGAAGAGGCCAAGGGCGGCACTGTGGGACGGGGCGGAGCTCGGACGAGACAAGGCGGGGAGAGGCGAGGTGGCAAAGCGGGGAGAGGCGAGTTGGAATGTGTGGGACGGATGGGGACTAGGCAAGGCGGGGAGAGGCGAGCTGGAATGTGTGGGACGGATGGGGACTAGGCAAGGCGGGGAGAGGCGAGTTGGAATGTGTGGAACGGGACTAGGCAAGGCGGGGGGCGGGTTGGAATGTGTGGAACGGATGGGGACTAGGCAAGGCGGGGAGAGGCGAGCTGGAATGTGTGGAACGGAACAGGGACTAGGCAAGGCGGGGGGCGGGTTGTAATGTGTGGGACGGATGGGGACTAGGCAAGGCGGGGGGCGGGTTGGAATGTGTGGAACGGATGGGGACTAGGCAAGGCGGGAAGAGGCGAGCTGGAATGTGTGGAACGGAACGGGACTAGGCAAGGCGGGGGGGGGGCGGGTTGGAATGTATGGGACGGATGGGGACTAGGCAAGGCGGGGGGCGGGTTGGAATGTGTGGAACGGATGGGGACTAGGCAAGGCGGGGAGAGGCGAGTTGGAATGTGTGGAACGGAACGGGACTAGGCAAGGCGGGGGGGCGGGTTGTAATGTGTGGGACGGATGGGGACTAGGCAAGGCGGGGAGAGGCGAGCTGGAATGTGTGGAACGGAACGGGACTTGGCAAGGCGGGGGGCGAGTTATAATGAGTGGGACGGATGGGGACTAGGCAAGGCGGGAAGAGGCGAGTTGGAATGTGTGGAACGGGACTAGGCAAGGCGGGGGCGGATTGGAATGTGTGGAACGGATGGGGACTAGGCAAGGTGGGGAGAGGCGAGCTGAAATGTGTGGAACGGAACGGGACTAGGCAAGGCGGGGGGGCGGGTTGGAATGTGTGGGACGGATGGGGACTAGGCAAGGCGGGGAGAGGCGAGTTGGAATGTGTGGAACGGAACGGGACTAGGCAAGGCGGGGGGGGGCGGGTTGGAATGTGTGGAACGGATGGGGACTAGGCAAGGCGGGGAGAGGCGAGTTGGAATGTGTGGAACGGAACGGGACTAGGCAAGGCGGGGGGGGGCGGGTTGGAATGTGTGGGACGGATGGGGACTAGGCAAGGCGGGGAGAGGGGAGTTGGAATGTGTGGAACGGAACGGGACTAGGCAAAGCGGGGGGGGCGGGTTGGAATGTGTGGAACGGATGGGGACTAGGCAAGGCGGGGAGAGGCGAGTTGGAATGTGTGGAACGGAACGGGACTAGGCAAGGCGGGGGGGCGGGTTGGAATGTGTGGGACGGATGGGGACTAGGCAAGGCGGGGAGAGGCGAGTTGGAATGTGTGGAACGGAACGGGACTAGGCAAGGCGGGGGGGGCGGGTTGGAATGTGTGGGACGGATGGGGACTAGGCAAGGCGGGGAGAGGCGAGTTGGAATGTGTGGAACGGAACGGGACTAGGCAAGGCGGGGGGGGCGGGTTGGAATGTGTGGGACGGATGGGGACTAGGCAAGGCGGGGGGCGGGTTGGAATGTGTGGAACGGATGGGGACTAGGCAAGGCGGGGAGAGGCGAGTTGGAATGTGTGGAACGGAACGGGACTAGGCAAGGCGGGGGGGCGGGTTGTAATGTGTGGGACGGATGGGGACTAGGCAAGGCGGGGAGAGGCGAGCTGGAATGTGTGGAACGGAACGGGACTTGGCAAGGCGGGGGGCGAGTTATAATGAGTGGGACGGATGGGGACTAGGCAAGGCGGGAAGAGGCGAGTTGGAATGTGTGGAACGGGACTAGGCAAGGCGGGGGCGGATTGGAATGTGTGGAACGGATGGGGACTAGGCAAGGTGGGGAGAGGCGAGCTGAAATGTGTGGAACGGAACGGGACTAGGCAAGGCGGGGGGGCGGGTTGGAATGTGTGGGACGGATGGGGACTAGGCAAGGCGGGAAGAGGCGAGTTGGAATGTGTGGAACGGGACTAGGCAAGGCGGGGGGGGGCGGGTTGGAATGTGTGGGACGGATGGGGACTAGGCAAGGCGGGGAGAGGCGAGTTGGAATGTGTGGAACGGAACGGGACTAGGCAAGGCGGGGGGGCGGGTTGGAATGTGTGGGACGGATGGGGACTAGGCAAGGCGGGGAGAGGCGAGTTGGAATGTGTGGAACGGAACGGGACTAGGCAAGGCGGGGGGGGCGGGTTGGAATGTGTGGGACGGATGGGGACTAGGCAAGGCGGGGAGAGGCGAGTTGGAATGTGTGGAACGGAACGGGACTAGGCAAGGCGGGGGGGCGGGTTGGAATGTGTGGGACGGATGGGGACTAGGCAAGGCGGGGGGGCGGGTTGGAATGTGTGGGACGGATGGGGACTAGGCAAGGCGGGGAGAGGCGAGCTGGAATGTGTGGAACGGAACGGGACTAGGCAAGGCGGGGAGAGGCGAGCTGGAATGTGTGGGACGGATGGGGACTAGGCAAGGCGGGGAGAGGCGAGCTGGAATGAGTGGAACGGATCGGGGCTATGCAAGGCGGGGAGAGGCGAGCTGGAATGTGTGGGACGGATGGGGACTATGCAAGGCGGGGAGAGGCGAGCTGGAATGAGTGGAAAGTATCGGGACTTTGCAAGGCGGGGAGAGGCGATCTGGAATGTGTGGGACGGATGGGGACTAGGCAAGGCGGGGAGAGGCGAGCTGGAATGTGTGGAACGGATAGGGGCTATGCAAGGCGGGGAGAGGCGAGCTGGAATGTTTGGGACGGATGGGGACTAGGCAAGGCGGGGAGAGGCGAGCTGGAATGAGTGGAACGGATAGGGGCTATGCAAGGCGGGGAGAGGCGAGCTGGAAAGTGTGGGGCGGATGGGGACTAGGCAAGGCGGGGGAGGCGAGTTGGAATGAGTGGAACGGATAGGGGCTATGCAAGGCGGGGAGAGGCGTGCTGGAAAGTGTGGGACGGATGGGGACTAGGCAATGCGGGGAGAGGCGAGCTGGAATGAGTGGAACGGATAGGGGCTATGCAAGGCGGGGAGAGGCGAGCTGGAATGTGTGGGACGGATGGGGACTAGGCAAGGCGGGGAGAGGCGAGCTGGAATGTGTGGGACGGATGGGGACTAGGCAAGGCGGGGAGAGGCGAGCTGGAATGTGTGGGACGGATGGGGACTAGGCAAGGCGGGGAGAGGCGAGCTGGAATGTGTGGGACGGATGGGGACTAGGCAAGGCGGGGAGAGGCGAGCTGGAATGTGTGGGACGGATGGAGACTAGGCAAGGCGGGGAGAGGCGAGCTGGAATGTGTGGGACGGATGGGAACTAGGCAAGGCGGGGAGAGGTGAGCTGGAATGTGTGGGACGGATGGGGACTAGGCAGGGCGGGGAGAGGCGAGCTGGAATGAGTGGAACGGATAGGGGCTATGCAAGGCGGGGAGAGGCGAGCTGGAATGTGTGGGACGGATGGGAACTAGGCAAGGCGGGGAGAGGTGAGCTGGAATGTGTGGGACGGATGGGGACTAGGCAGGGCGGGGAGAGGCGAGCTGGAATGAGTGGAACGGATAGGGGCTATGCAAGGCGGGGAGAGGCGAGCTGGAATGAGTGGGGCGGATGGGGACTAGGCAAGGCGGGACGACGCAGGGCAGGGCAAGCCGAGAAGGAGATGTGTCGGGGAGAACAAGGCAAGGAGCGGGAGGGCAACGAAGTTATGTGTGGCAGGAAAGTGTAGAGGCGAGCAGGGAGGGGAACCAGGACTGGGGGAGCGAGGTGTGGCGGGATGTAATATGGTGGGGCATGTCGGAAAGGAACGAGACGAAATGAAAATGTTGGTACGGGTCAGGGCGGGGCGGTACAGATCGGGACGTTTTGGGGCGAATTAAAGGTGGATGGGGGAGAGGTGGTGTGAGGACGAGGGGTGGGAAAAGGGTGGGGAAAATGGGCGGAAAGTGGGGCGAAGCGTGGCGAGTTGAGGCGGGGGAAGCAGGGTGCAGCGGGGCGAGAGAAGTGGAGCGGAGCAGGGTGTGGTGAAGTGGGAAGGAGAGACGCGAGACGAGGCCTGTCAGTGTGAGCCAGGGGAAGCGGGCTGCCACGAGGCGAGAGAAGTAGAGCGGTGCGGGGAGTGGTGAAGTGGGGAAGGTGAAGCGAGACCAGGCGATGCAGGGTGAGCCAGGGGAAGCGGGCTGTCACAGGGCGAGAGGAGTGGAACGTAGCAGGAGGTGATGAAGTGGGAAGGGGCGAAGGAAGCCGTGGCATGGCAGGGTGAGGGAGGGGGGTGAGGCAGGGCGAAGTGGAGCGGAGCAGGGTGTGGTGAAGTGGGGGGGGGGCGAAGCGAGACGAGGCGATTCAGGATGAGCCGGGAGAAGCGGGTTGCAGTGGGGCGAGAGAAGTGGAGCGTAGCAGGGGGTGGTGAAGTGGGAAGGGGCGAAGGAAGCCGTGGCATGGCAGGGTGAGGGAGGGGGGTGAGGCAGGGCGAAGTGGAGCGGAGCAGGGTGTGGTGAAGTGGGGGGGGGCGAAGCGAGACGAGGCGATTCAGGATGAGCCGGGAGAAGCGGGTTGCAGTGGGGCGAGAGAAGTGGAGCGTAGCAGGGGGTGGTGAAGTGGGAAGGGGCGAAGGAAGCCGTGGCATGGCAGGGTGAGGGAGGGGGGTGAGGCAGGGCGAAGTGGAGCGGAGCAGGGTGTGGTGAAGTGGGGGGGGGGGCGAAGCGAGACGAGGCGATTCAGGATGAGCCGGGAGAAGCGGGTTGCAGTGGGGCGAGAGGAGTGGAACGTAGCAGGGGGTGGTGAAGTGGGAAGGGGCGAAGGGAGCCGAGGCGAAGGAGGGTGAGCCGGGGTGCAGCGGTGCGAGAGAACTGGGGCGGAGCGGGGTGGTGAAGGGTGCGGGCAGGGAGGGGTGCTCGAGCACCGGGGGGGAGCGGCAAGTGGCCTCCGGAGCGCAGAAGCAACAAGCTCTCTACCGCGGAGCAGCCGGGGCGAAAGAACGCGACGGGCAGCCAATTCATGGCCATCTAGCCAGGGGAGGCAGCTGACCTCAACAATGTTAAAACGTACGATAAACATAGTGAAATATTTCTTTCTATTAAATTATTTATTCGTGACAGAAGTAATATAATACTGTCTCGCATTATAAAACAATACAGACGCGAATGTATCCGAATGCACACGAAAAAAATACCTATGCACTCCAAACTATAGAATTTTACACAACTGCCGACTCATGTCTCGCAACGTCAATTCCTAAGAACCATTCCAAACTAGAGAAGAAGAGGAGTAGGTGGGAGCCGCCTCAAGGATTGTGAAAGTCTCTCGGCGACGGCAGAATAGGGTGAGAGAGGTTTTCGCGGATTCTTCCATCACATAACTATTTCAAAGGAAAATGATGAAAGCTCACGACTCATAGAGGGTATAAAATTCGCACGTGTTTTGTTGATAATGAATAAATTGGCTTTAGCCATCAGGGGAAAATCAGAGGGGTGCGTCTTATTTTTGCCGAGGTGTGGGGATTTTTGAAAAGCCCACAGTGGTAATGGCACAGTAACAGTTTGTATAAAACTACGGCTAATTTTCATTAAAATTAAACCTTTCATTGTTGCAACACTTATCACGTTCCATGTTTTCTTAAACAGAATACGGCGTAATAAACATATATGTACCACCATTCGATCTTTAAGACGATAATTGAAGACGAATGTGCGATAAAATTTGTTACGCTCCAGTATACTTGAGGATTTTTCAGTATGTGAGGAATGAGAAGGTATTCATTCCGGGCACGGTGTCTCAAAACACTATACCCATACCATTAGTGCATGTTATATATTGGGAGATGGTGCTGTTCCTTCCCTGGAGGAACATTAAATCGGCGCTGATCTAATTGGGGGGTTACTGATTTTACCCTCCAGATATCTACCTCAGAGAATCACTTCTTTACCCAGGACGAGTTGTAAGCTCCCTACTGGCCTCCCGACGTGTGCACTAGTGTAGTGTATGTAAGTGTAAGTGTAAGGAAGCAAAAATGACGCTAAGAAAAATCCAACAGTATCCGTAGCTCATTTGTTAGGGTAGTGATACAGCTTTCTCCTAACATTTGTCATTGAAACTATGGAAACCATCGACAGGCAGTCCCACACATTAGCAGCAGGACGCTAAAATTCTCCTCTAAACAGGGATTGAACCATTGTCACTTCAACCTTAGGACTTTCCGATCAAAGTTTGACTAAACGTAAGACGTGACTTACACTAAAGATGAGGGACGTCTCCCATCGAGGCGGCAAGTTAGAACAATGTGTAACTTACTGTTGAAACATTATTCACGAGAAGAAGAAAAAGAAGAAGAAAAAGAAGAAAAAGAGAAGAGAAGAAAAAGAAGAGAAGAGAAGAAAAAGAAGAAAAAGAGAAGAGAAGAAAAAGAAGAAAAAGAGAAGAGAAGAAAAAGAAGAAAAAGAGAAGAGAAGAAAAAGAAGAAAAAGAGAAGAGAAGAAAAAGAAGAAAAAGAGAAGAGAAGAAAAAGAAGAAAAAGAGAAGAGAAGAAAAAGAAGAAAAAGAGAAGAGAAGAAAAAGAGAAGAGAAGAAAAAGAGAAGAGAAGAAAAAGAAGAGAAGAAAAAGAAGAAAAGAAAAAGAAGAAAAGAAAAATAAGAAGATAAAGAAGAAGAAAAAGAAGAAGAAAAAGAAGAAGAAAAAGAAGAAGAAAAAGAAGAAGAAAAAGAAGAAGAAAAAGAAGAAGAAAAAGAAGAAGAAAAAGAAGAAGAAAAAGAAGAAGAAAAAGAAGAAGATTTAAGAGCGTAAGCTTCCGGGACCGGAGTCTACTTCTCTGCCCTTCTCCGCCGCGTCCTAGATACAGGTGCCATCGTTTCGGCCGCTCTTCAGCGACCTTCCTGATTTTCGCCTTGAGTGAATAGCGGAATAGCGGCCGAAACGTTGGCTCCTTTGGTTAGGACGCGGCGTCACCCGGACAGCCAAGTAAATAAGAAAATTTCATTTTCCAATTTTCGATTCCGTGGTTCTAATCGACTTTTTTTTAACTATCTCGATTTTTTTTAGGATTCTTTTTCTAGAGACCATTCACTGGCACAGAGGCTTCAAACCCACCCTGCACACCTATGTCTACGGGCGAGCTCGCCTTGGCGTGGGACGGCTTTTCCGTCGTCCATTGTGCAAGGTGCGAGAGCCCTGGGGGGCGTGGGCGTGGGCGTGGGCGGGGGGGGGGGAGGGGAGGCGCCAAGTGAAAGGAAGAGGGGCGGCCGGAGCGCAGTGCATGGGGCATTGAGATTGATGGCCTAGCAGGCGGAGTACCCTGGAGAGTTTTGGTGTGCAGGAAGTACACAGGAGCACGGCAGAGAGAGGTGAGGTGTGATGGAATGCGTGCCGTCAGCCTTTTTTTGTTCAGTCACCGTCATCATGGACGGACAATGAGAAAATAATGCTGATTTTACTTCATGTTCCAACAAATATTGTTTTATTACAAACGTAAATACACTTATTCTGACAAATTCTTCGTTTTCAGATTACGTTTTGCATAATATAGAAGAAACACGAATCATGGCCTGCAGAAGATTACAACCTGATGTTTGTCGATTGTAGATGACGACAAGGAAACAAATATCGATTTTGATAAAATTGATAGTAATCGAAATCACTTTAGAGCCAAGGAGTTTTTGACACTAGAGCAAAAAATACTATTAAATTTATCTTTCAAGACGTTTTGTGTTTGGTGATGTAACGAAAGAAAATGCTAGAAACGAAGTAACCAGGATGAAATTTTTAAAAATAATGCATCATATATTATCAATGCGTATGACAAGTGCAATAGAAATGTGATTAAATACATTCTTAGCTTTCCCAGCTTGTAGTTAGTATATGAGGATCAGCTGACAAGTAACTGTCATTGCAGTTTCTTTAACAGAAGAATATTGTATAATTTCCAATCATATTTGTTTTTTAAGGCCGACTTTGTGTTAAACTAACGCGATACATTTAACCATTTTTTAAATTTCGAAGGCATGTAGGATTCCTTATGATTGCATTGCTTAAAACAGTTAACTTTTTTTTATTTCGAATGACTGTAGGTGTCCTTATCATTGCAATGCTTAAAAGTCTGAACTTAATTTAGAGGTTTCTTTCTTAATGAAATATATGTTTAAATATTAAATCTTTAATTTAACGCACTTAAGAAAATAATAGTAGTTTTCCCGTAATTTTGAATTTGATATTTTTTGCAGTTTTCGAGTGATCGCGAAAGTGCTAGTAGGTTAAAAGGTGATATATAATAATATTACGTAACCGTCACCAATATCACGAAAAAGGTAGTACCAGTAGTTTGAGTTATTTTAATCGCCCAGTAACATTTTTTTCTATTCTTTCGACTAGCGAAATCAGGAAAGGATTTTGAATGTATTATATATTATTTCGTTTTTAAATAAGTCACAGATGTTCAAGAAAATCCATCTTTGTGTTTGATTTTCCCCCTTAAAACAATGTTTCATACGTATTAAAAAGGGTGAAAAAGAAATCCATCTCCTATTTAGCGAAAAAGTTGAGTAGACAAATTTAATCAAGTAAAACTCATCTTCATTTTCCTGGAATAACAGTTTTTTTACCATGTGTCTTTCACTTCTATACCGCCAATATTAAATTATTTGGGTGGATTTAAATTGCTTTCACCATTACACATTGTACATTTGCCATCTTCCAAAAACATTCTTCCAAATACTGTTTTGATCCACCCGTGCTTTAATAAAACAGATATAAATCGCCATTTTATGCCGGCCAGCGTGTTAAACCGCCGTGTGCTAACAGCGGCGTGGCTAGGGCGGAGGTGGGGGCGGGGGCGACTCAAGAGGTCGGAGGGCGCGCCGGAAGCGGCGGCGTCCGGGGCGGGGCAGGCGGGGAGGGGAGGAGGGGTGGGGCGGGGGCGCCTCCGGTGTCGATAATCAGAGGCTGTGGCGGCGGCGGCAGCGGCGACGGCTGGCAGGGCCCCGCCCTGAGCTGCCGCCGCCGCCGCCGCCCCCGCCGCCGCCGCCGCCCCCGCCGCCGCCGGCAACCGCCGGTCGACAGCCGCCTTCCTGGCCCGCCCCCGCGCGCTGCCTGGCCTTTCAGAGGGAGCGATACCATCGGGGAGAAAACAATGTATCTCGCCTTTTCTCTCATCCGTGTACTCTGCGATCAATTTTGTAAATAAAACGTTCTAATTTTACGTTTTAAGAGGTTTTACGGTTTGACCTTGTCCGTGACGGAGACAGAGAGAGGTAGAGAGGGGGAGAGAGAGAGAGAGGGGGAGGGAGAGAGGGGAGAGGGAGAGAGGGAGGGAGAGGGAGAGAGGGAGGGAGAGGGAGAGAGGGAGGGAGAGGGAGAGAGGGAGGGAGAGGGAGGGAGAGGGAGAGAGGGAGGGAGAGGGAGGGAGAGGGAGAGAGGGATAGAGGGATAGAGGGAGAGACGGAGAAGAAGAGACGGAGAAGAAGAGACGAAGAAGAAGAGACGGAGAAGAAGAGACGGAGAAGAAGAGACGGAGAAGAAGAGACGGAGAAGAAGAGACGGAGAAGAAGAGACGGAGAAGAAGAGACGGAGAAGAAGAGACGGAGAAGAAGAGACGGAGAAGAAGAGACGGAGAAGAAGAGACGGAGAAGAAGAGACGGAGAAGAAGAGACGGAGAAGAAGAGACGGAGAAGAAGAGACGGAGAAGAAGAGACGGAGAAGAAGAGACGGAGAAGAAGAGACGGAGAAGAAGAGACGGAGAAGAAGAGACGGAGAAGAAGAGACGGAGAAGAAGAGATGGAGAAGAAGAGACGGGGAGGAAGAGACGGAGAAGAAGAGACGGAGAATCACTCTACAATACATTGCTTCTTCGCTCAGAACCACCAATTGTGACGCACCTTAAAGGTTGTTTAGTGTCATTAATACAGAGCTTAATAATACTTTTAAGAATAGATAATCGTAAGGTCCAGTTTATGAAATATATGTTCCGTTACAACTAAATCTATCAGTGGTGTGTTATATTATATTGCATAGAAATGAGAAATTCGTATTCATATGCATCGGGTAGAAAAACGAAAGTCTTCGTAATTCTTTCTCAGGAATATGGTAAAGGAAATAATCGTCGAAACCGTCGTTTGTAGACGATTTTTCTTATACCATATTATGGATTACCACAAGATATCTGCTACCACCACGGAATTTACTTTCTCAAGACTCAATAATTAGGTATTTATTCCTCTAACAGACAAGAAACTGTAAACACATCTTAAAGAGTGCATGTAATTTAGCACCAATTAAAATATTCTGCACGCACAAACATGACCACATACCACGTCTAATCTACTCCGCCATCAATTTCCCCGGGAGTTTGGAGAAATCTTCCCACGTTACACACGACGCAACTGCGTGTGTGTGTGTGTGTGGGGGGCAAACAAGAGCGCGCATTAGCGCCGGAGGCCCACTTTAAATTCCGAGGCTTAAAGCTGCGCTAGGCGCAGGCGACGTTCCCTGCTTCGGCCGCCGGGGGTGGAATGAAGGGCTTTGACGGCGCAACGGAGGCGGAGGCGGTGTCGGAGGAGGAGGCGATGGTGAAGGCGGGGCGGGGGCGGAGGGGGAGGCGGAGGCAGAGGCGGTGGTGGAGGCGGTGGTGGAGGCGGACACGGAGGCGGTGGCGGAGGTGGAGGAGGCGGAGAGTGAGGCGGAGGCGGAGGCGGAGGCGGAGAGTGAGGCGGAGGCGGAGAGTGAGGCGGAGGCGGAGGCGGAGAGTGAGGCGGAGGCGGAGGCGGAGGCGGAGGCTGAGGCGCAGGCGGAGGTGCAGGCGGAGGTGCAGGCGGAGGCGGAGGCGGAGGCGGAGGTACGCCCGCACGGCGCCGCGTCACTGCCGCTCGCCGGGAAGAATTCCGCCTCCCACAGGAAACGCCCTGGCGCTTCGGAGACCTTTCATTCCGCAACACCTGTGGTGGGTCTCTTAAACTCCCGGGCTGCCGTCAAGAATTTTAATTTTCTTTTTTTTTCAGTGGAGGATATTGAGTGGATTCTTGGTATTCGAAGAGGTTCGCAGTATTTTTCGAGCAAATATTAATTTGGATTTTTTTTAGAAGAGGTGGAATTAATAATAAAAATCGTGGGGAGAGACTATTCTGTGTACTTGAAGTATTTCTGGCCTTCATATATATTTGAATGGACCTTATTTGACGTCACACCGCTTCTATATCACCTCATGCTTTTGCAAGCTATAAGACCTCTACTTATTGCTTCACATTTATCTTGCCAGTACCTTAAGGGGCCTTGGTGAACGTGCACAGCGGACAAGTAGTCGTTTAAATTTTCGGCTCTGAGCATGTCACAACACAATTAGCATGAAATTTACTTCCTTGTAATTTACTAGGCAAAAAACGTAAAATTAGATATTTCTCGAAAAATTTAAGAAAAATTAAAAACAGAAATCAATTATGAAATATGTTTACGTTTGCCCATTCAATATACGTGTATTAATAACTGCATTTATTGAATAATAATGAATAACAATTTATGCCAATGACTGAGAAGCTGAAACACACAACTTGTTCATATTTGATTTGACCATCTCCCTGGTAGGTTGTAAGGGATGTGCATTTAAGGACCTCAACTACATATCTAGGATGTCTAGAGGCTTCAAAATCGGTACCAACTTTATGGGGAGCGTCCCCTAAAGATCGTAGGGGTCGGTGTCCAGACCCACTCCCCAAATTTTCAAACCACTCCTCAACCCCCTCTGTAGATGGTCTGGAGGATCCATCATTAGACCCAAACATTATGTGCTAGGCTCTTTTTTATGACAAAGTATATTTTAAAATTTATTTTCTCTCATTACACAGTACTTTGATGAACGTAATCTATTCGTTTCGAATTTTGAATAATATGATGCTTCTAGAATGGCATCACCTCGAAAGATCGCAGGTTCTTTCAATTCACATTACCCTACTGTATTTGTTCTCTTCAGTGATTTATCTGTCATTCCTTACATATATATTTTTCTTTAAATATTTACATTTGGGCCACTAATAAATTAATGTAATTATAACAGTTTGAACATTCTGATCAATGAGAATGATTGTATGGCCACGTCCTAAGCTATGCATGATATTTTCCTGGCCCGGTTCTGTGCGTGAATACATTTTAATTTTTTAAGCGTTTATTAAGAAATACTTAGAGAAAATAAATAGAGACTTAAACTTAAACAGATACCCCAGAAACATACTTAATAGGTCTCAGAGGGTAAAAAGCAACGTTTAGAGCGGTTCATTTATGTAAGAAGCACCGCCACAAGGTTCTGGGCGATCGATGAGCCAACATGAGTTGCATGACGCAAATTCGCGACGCTCACCTCGCGCGTTTCACAAATTGGCCGCAAAAATCTGGTAGTTTTTGCTTGGCAAGATTCCTTGACATGATCACTTGATATTTACATATATCTTACACGATTGTGATATTATTTCTTTACGTAATACTTACAGTATAGTTTTGTGGAAGTATTCATAATCTCGACTAAGTACAACTTATGACAAAACAAATGTAATGAATATTTCGAGAAAGGTCGTGATAATAGTATTCATTCTCTACAAAATGGGGAAATCCTGAGGTGAATACCGGACAGTTAACTTCAAGCTTGGCAATCTCACAACTACAAAAGTGACAATAATGTATTCAGCTTTCAGGACTATGTCAAATAAATAATAGATCACATATATTTCAACATGTCACAAACATTGACATTTCAGTTGCTTTACAAACGAGTTACACCCGATTATATGTGACATCTAAAATGTTAATATGTTGTAACTTTCCTATTAGCATTAAAATAGGGACGTTAGTGGAGAAATCCACGTTCCTTTTTCCACTTCATGGCTTCCTTTTCTTAACTCGGTTTATTATGAAAGGAGTTTTAAAATATACATTTTTTGAATGTTTGACTTACAAATAAAAAGAAATGTAAATGTACATTTCAGTATTTAGACAGAATGATAAGAATTTAAGTATTTCTTATTACTTTTTTCCACAAAAATCAAGTTCGGACAGTTACGTGCTAGTCAGACGTGTATCACAAGTACAATCAGAACATAAACAATCCCATATCTACACTACTAGACTATAGGTGGGCTAGTGCATGCGCCCGTTCAGCATTTGAAAGTAACCAGCGTTATAGTATGCTTAGTTTCACTGGAATTTTTATTGATCCTCTCGTCATACTTACTCATTACATAATCCCATGTATATAGTTCCTGTTTTAAATTTTATAAAAAGAAGTTCTTTGTGTATTATAAAAACTATTTACATTTGAGTCAAAACAAAAGCCCTGTGTTGTTTAAAATTCATTTTAGGCTTAGCTTCGATGTAAAAGGATCAAATTCAACAATAAATTAACACTATTCCCATGTCACCACTCCACTCACTCCAACCAAAAAGCTTCCTTTTAAAATTTTTCAACCGACCCCCAAAAAAACAATGAAAAATAAATGATATTAATCTGGCGAACTATACGTATTATTTGAGGTACTTTATTAAAAACCTCTGTTGCAATTTCTTTCGTTACACTTTTTGTTCGAATAGAGAAAAATCCAATTACGAATATGATTCAAATTCGAATTTAATTAAACCTAAAAAATTTTGGAAATTACAAAAGTATAATTATTATTCAAACCTTTACTACAATTCCAACATTAAAGCCAGTCATTTCTTTCTCCAAGCAATTTATCCTCAATTTTAGATCTTTAAATAATATGCACTTTTTTTAAAAGATTTATTGAGTAATTTTGACGGAAATTATGACATTTTCCCAAAATTTGTAGATAATAATTTTACTTCATTGACATCCCTCTCTGTTCACGCGATATATCGCAGGGAGGTAATCTATTCATTCTTTTTTTCCGGTAGAGTATGCAGTTATGTCCATCAGCGCTTATAATATTTATTACAGTATCCAAATTATGCATTTCATAACTTTAAAAAAAGGCAAGCTTTGGAAGTCGTAATGTTAATAAAAGTTGTCATGTTACTGACAGTTCACAAGTATGATACAAAATCACACTCCTGAATTTTATATTAATTAAAATGAATTCGAAGTTATATTTCTAAATTATCAACAAAATCTAAATTTAAGGTACCAAAATTTATTTTGACAATATTTTATTTACTAATTATTATAAAGTTTTATACATGAAGCTCACTGTTCTGTATTACCCACATTAAATTTCGTGAATTATTCACTGAATCCACAAGAAAAATATGTTATCTCTCTGTAACACGAGCGTATTTCTCGTGCTCAACATGACACAAAACGTTCCCCCTCATTTTCGTCGAGATTGTTGCCCAAGACGCCAGCGCGCTACATATATCACGGGGCACGCACTGCGCGAACGCTGAGGAGGGGACTCGGGAAGGGCGCAAGATGCATGGCGTGTCGCGCAGGGCTGCGTCGGCCCTCTGCCCTCGGCGCCTGGCGCAATAGGGAGGCTGCCATCTCCGCCACGCCCCCTTTTCCACTGGCTCCGCACTCGCTGCCATCTCTGTCTTGAGGATAAATGCCATTATAGACTGTATTAGTTGGCCTCGTGAAGGTGTACATTATACCCTGGCTCCGCGCTCGTCACCATCTCTAAATGTCTTGAGGATAAATGTCATTAACTGTATTAGTTGGCCTCTTGAAGGTGTATGTTATTGAAGGTGTACATTATACCCTGGCTACGCTCTCGCTGCCATCTCTAACTGTCTTGAGGATAAATGCCATTATAGACTGTATTAGTCGTGAAGGCGTACATTATACCCTGGCGCCGTGCTCGTCACCATCTCTAAATGTCTTGAGGATAAATGTCATATTAACTGTATTAGTTGGCCTCTTGAAGGTGTATGTTATTGAAGGTGTACATTATACCCTGGCTACGCTCTCGCTGCCATCTCTAACTGTCTTGAGGATAAATGCCATTATAGACTGTATTAGTCGTGAAGGCGTACATTATACCCTGGCGCCGTGCTCGTCACCATCTCTAAATGTCTTGAGGATAAATGTCATTAACTGTATTAGTTGGCCTCTTGAAGGTGTATGTTATTGAAGGTGTACATTATACCCTGGCTACGCTCTCGCTGCCATCTCTAACTGTCTTGAGGATAAATGCCATTATAGACTGTATTAGTCGTGAAGGCGTACATTATACCCTGGCGCCGTGCTCGTCACCATCTCTAAATGTCTTGAGGATAAATGTCATATTAACTGTATTAGTTGGCCTCTTGAAGGTGTATGTTATTGAAGGTGTACATTATACCCTGGCTACGCTCTCGCTACCATCTCTAAATGTCTTGGGGATAAATGCCATATAAGCTGTATTAGTTGCCCTCTTGCAGGTGTGTGCTATTGAAGGTGTACATTATACCCTGACTTCGCGCTCACCACCATGTCTCAATGTCTTGGGAATAAATGCCATATAAACCGTATTAGTTGCCCTCTTGCAGGTGTATGTTATTGAAGGTGTACATTATACCCTGGCTACGCCCTCGCCACCATCTCTAAATGTCTTGAGGATAAATGTCATTAACTGTATTAGTTGGCCTCTTGAAGGTGTATGTTATTGAAGGTGTACATTATACCCTGGCTACGCCCTCGCCACCATCTCTAAATGTCTTGGGGATAAATGCCATATAAGCTGTATTAGTTGGCCTCTTGAAGGTGTACATTGTACCCTGGCTCCGCACTAGCCACCATCTCTGTCTTGGGGATAAATGCCATATAAGCTGTATTAGTTGGCCTCTTGAAGGTGTATTATTTAAGGACTACATTTTATCTTGGCTCCGCGCTCACCACCATCTCTGTCATGAGGATAAATGCTATATAAATCGTATTAGTTGGCTTCTTGAAGGTGCATATTATTGAAGATGTACATTATATCATGGCTACGCGCTCGCCACCATCTCTAAATGTCTTGGGGATAAAATCCTTATAAACACTATTAGTTTGCCTTTTGAAGGTGTTCACTATTTATTGATTGATTGATGATACTGGGTGCTTCAACTGCTAAGGTCATTAGTTCTGTAAGTATAGTGGGTGTTCTTCTCTCGTGAGGTGGCGGCGGTTTTCTCCTGCTGG
Source organism: Gryllus longicercus (assembly GCA_038098605.1). Taxonomy (NCBI): domain Eukaryota; kingdom Metazoa; phylum Arthropoda; class Insecta; order Orthoptera; family Gryllidae; genus Gryllus; species Gryllus longicercus. Next base: position 1,622,789 of record JAZDUA010000346.1, on the reverse strand, counting down.
ATGATGAGATATGAGTGTAGTAGTGTAGTGCATGTGTGTAAGTAAGGGTTGCATGAGGATAGGACAAGGAAGGGGAAGGAAAGATGGCGGACGGTCCGTGACCTGCTTGTTTGTTGTGCTTAAAATGTTAAGAAGAGGTCAAATATTGTCTGTAGGCAAATATTTTTAAATCCGTCTATTCAATATTGAAGATTTACGGTGTGTGGATTCTCACATAGTGCACGAATATATGTCAAGAATAATATTTTTATTTGCAAATAAATCCTACAAATATTATTCATAAAATATTACTAATCCTGCGTTTCTTAAAATTTATTTTTATTTATTTATTTATAGTTAAAATGATGGGAAGGGATTCTGGAACTCAAGAAAACGTGTGCAGATTATCTTCTCCCCCATATGTCACATACAGTTTTTTACTGTTTTTAGCAAAAAAATCTATATCTAAATCTACGAGTATCATTGTGCAGTTCGTCCTATAATACAATGTGTATATTAGTTGTGTTTATTAGCTAGATATATTGTATAGATGAAGCAGTTGAATTTTTAACTACTAGTATCCAACAAGCAGCAAGGTACGCTACACCAGAAACGTACGGAACAGCTTCTTACAAATTCCCCAAAATAGTTGACGAAATGAAAAGAAATAAGAGGAGACTTAAGAAAGTTTGGCAAACCACGCATGATCCAAATGATAAAAGAAACTTCAACAGGGCAGCGCAGGATCTTAAAAGATTTCTTCCAGACCTACACGAAAATAAAACCAAGGAGTATCTTGAAAGACTATCACCAACCAAAGACAACGACTACTCCCTATGGAAAGCCACCAAACGCATTAAACGACCAATCAAACCTGTGCCGCCTATACGTGATAAACATGGAAAATGGGCTAGAACCAACCACGAAAAAGCAACAGTATTTGCGGATCATTTTGCAAAAGTTTTCCAACCATTCCCATCAGATGAAGAAGAACAAGAAAGAAATATTATTCAGTTCATTAATGCACCATATCAAATGTCTTTACCAATAAAGCATTTCAAGACAACCGAAGTTTCATATGCAATAAAACAAATTAATCCTCATAAAGCACCTGGCTACGATCTCATCACCGGCATTGTTCTAAGAAACCTGCCAAAAAAAGCACTAGCATTGGTAACCTCAATTTTCAACGCCATCATCAGAATTGGACATTTTCCCTGTCAATGGAAATACAGTCAAATTATTGTCATACCAAAACCGGGGAAACCTATTTCCGAAGTATCCTCGTATAGACCGATAAGCTTATTACCAATCTTGTCAAAAATCTTTGAAAAGCTTCTCCTCAAGCGGATACTTCCAATCATAGCAGAAAACAACATCATTCCAGACTACCAATTCGGCTTTAGGTTGAAACATGCCCCTACCGAACAAATCCACAGAATAGTAAAAGTCATTAATGAAGCGCTGGAGAAGAAACGTTACTGTTCTGGTGTCTTTTTGGATGTAGTCCAAGCTTTTGACAAGGTGTGGCACTCAGGACTCTTATATAAAATCAAAAATATGTTACCCCACCCGTTTTTTGCACTACTTCGCTCCTATCTTACTGAAAGATGTTTTCAAATAAAATTTAAGGAAGAAACATCATCATTCTATCCTGTCGCAGCTGGAGTACCGCAAGGTAGTGTTCTCGGTCCACTACTGTATCTACTATACACGGCCGACCTACCTGTTTCAACGGACATCACGTCAGCCATGTTTGCTGACGACACAGCGTTTTTAACTTCTCATGAAAATTCCATCGAAGCATCAGAAAATCTTCAAGAATACCTCACTGTGCTGCAGGAATGGTTCACAAAGTGGCGTATAAAACTAATGAAAGTAAATCTGTCCATGTAACGTTTGCACTCAGACCAAATAGATGTCCTCCAATTAAAATCAGCAACAAGGATATACCACAGGCAGATTGTGTAAAATACCTTGGTCTACATCTAGATCGAAAAATGACTTGGAAGACACACATCAGAAAGAAAAGAACAGCTCTCGAAATCAAAATCAAGCAATATTATTGGCTTCTAGGCAAAAAATCGTCTCTTTCATTGGCTAATAAAGTACTGATTTATAAATCAACAATAAAACCTGTTTGGACCTACGGAATAGAACTTTGGGGCACTGCGGCTAACTCAAACCTAGAAATACTGCAACGATTACAATCAAAAACTCTAAGATTGCTTGCCAATGCCCCGTGGTTTGTTTCAAATACAACATTACACAATGACTTACACATACCTACAATAAACCAAGAAGTCCAATTTAGATTCCAAAAATATTATAAGCGCTTAGAAAACCATCCAAATTACCTTGCATTAAACTTACTTGACAATAGTCAATAATTAAGAAGATTGTGCAGATTTCATCCCCTGGACCTCTTAAATAGGTTCGATCATTAATAAACAAAATGTATATTGTACTGTTATAGTAATTGCACTGTAACTAAGTAAAACAGCTTAAATCTATATATATATATATATATATATATATATATATATATATATATATATATATTGAAACACAGAATGTGTTCCCTTACACTAATTAAAACATTAGTGTAAGTAATCAATATATATTTTGGACTGCGCGGTACGTACGCCAAGCGCTGCGAACAACGACGGGAGCGAGCAACGGTCGCTACCGCCACCGGTGCCACCGCCGGGAGGCTAGCGTGAGAATGTCGGTTACAAACCGGGCAGCGAGCGCGTGCAGGCAGTCGTTAGGAGAATTGCGAAGGGGACAGACGTTAGCGGAGCGGCGAAGAGTTCGGACGTGTGGCGAAAAGCTCGCCGTTAGCGCATGGACAAAAGGGAACATGCGATGCGTTCGTAAAGTAATAGTAATTGTGAAGCAGTAAATACGTAAAGTAGATGATGAGAGTATCATTAGAATAAAAGATTCGTGTTGATAGAACAGTCGATCGCGCTCGTATTAGTTAGCGTAGTGGAAACCTTATCGAAACTGTGTGGTACGGAACTGAGACCAGCACGCGTGATAGGCGCGGGTTGAGTAATTAAATCCATCGACGGAAGGTGATTCGAGAGAGGTGCAACGCCGTGGTATCAAGATCCGAGTCGGGGAGGAATCGCAAGGTCACCAGCCCAGGACAACCGCCACGCCATCAGCCGCCGACGGCCCACAGCTGCTGTAGAGGTCGGCAACCCTGTCGATACGAGCTGTTCTACGAGCATCGAAGGTATTTGGTCGGGGCCCCGAAGGTATGATAAATGCATATTACACCTAATCTTGGTACCAAGGCAGAGTGTATAAACGTTGTCAGATCATGTAATTAACCTATTTGATTTGCAAATAAATCTTGTTCATGATTGTATTTCTATTTCTGATTAACTTTCCCAATATTATACCAACTTATCCAGGGACCCATTCACGGAAAAGATACCCTCCTTTAGTGTTATATTGCAGTGAAATACCCGGCATCACCAGGTACGTCACAGCTGGCTCCCGAACAAGTCTGGAAAGCGTGTAATTAAGAAATGTGGCCTTAGGAAAGTTGGTAAAATATTGGAAAGCACTGTGCATGTATTGGATGTATAGTAATGCAGATTAAAGATAATAGGCAGGCAATGTAAAGTTTATTATTATAGGGAACAAAAAGTAACAGTACATGTATTAACAAAGCATGCATAAGTCATGTAAGCATAATGAATATTTGATAATTATAGAAATTTTGTTGTGAAATTAATTGTGGGCAGATATAGGAAATTATTTGAGAGTAACCAGTATAAAGTTACTACTGCAGTTACTGAGTTTATGAAAGCCACACATGTACATATTGTAAATGATATAATGTAATAGAATTTCAAATTTTGTAAAACATGTTAATAATGTTTGAATTGCTTGGTAGTTTTTAATAACATGGAAATTAAAGAATTGGGAAGCAGTAATAATTCTTGTGGAAATATAAGGGTGGTTAATATTATTGTATAAATTGTGCACATTACTTGCTGGGAATGCTCATTCAGCAGTGCATTATCCATTGGTGATGGTAAAGTTGTGGAATTCAATGGAAAGGATACTAGGTTGGGGAATGTATAGCAGTATTGTGAATGTATATTGTTAATATTTATATGGTACTATTGAGGGAAGTTTATGGAGAAGATATGACATGTAACTGTGAGTGATTGTTGTGTACATAATATAGCAATAATTGTGTTGAGAAGTAATTTCAAATTAATAGTGGATTTACTAAAATTTGAGAGCATTTTTGTAATAATGTTAATAAGTTTGTCAGCGGCATATACGTAGTCAAATGGTAATAATATTACTGATTGCAGAGAATATGTTTTTTGTGGTGAGTGAGGGTGTGTTCGTCATCATTCAGCATTTGAAATATTAGTGCATTATAACAGTTATAAAGAGTATACAGTGCTGTGGCGGGCATAGTTAATCCATAGGATAACTGTTGTACCGTTGTTAGGTGAGGCAAAAGGAAAATTTGTGCGAGTATTTTAGCGAAGTGAGGATCGAACGGATAGCTCAAAGCAACAGAATGGAGGCGCAAAATGTAGTGCTGGACCGGGAGGAGAAGGCGGATGAAGTAAGGGAGATAGATGTAGGAATCGATAATAGCATTTCATCGGAAAGTAGGGATAGTGGAATTGGGAGCCGGTTGGATGATACGTCAGGGGATAGCTTTAATAAAGAAGTAGAAATCACGTCAACGCCGATGAACCAGGCAGCAGGAAATCCAAATCGGGGGGGTGGAAAAGATACCCAGTTAGACATAATACAGATGATAATGATGATGCGGGAAGAACAGAAGAAGGCGGTAGAAGATCAGAAGAAATCGGATGAAGAACGGGATAGGAAAGCAGAGGAACGAAATAGGAGGTTGGTTGAAGAACTAAATGGGAAAATTGAAGAACAGAATAGGAAGACATTGGAAGAGCAGAGTAGGAAATTAGACGAACAGAAAATATTTACAGAGGAACAGAATAGGAAGTTGGCTGAAGAATTGAATGGGAGATTAGATGAACAGGATAGGAAATTCGAGGAACGGATCAGCAAATTACAAGAGGAATTAAGTGGGAGAATAGGACGCGCCGAAGAACAAATTGAGTCAACGAAGAATGAGATGATCAAAATTGCGGAGCGGGTAGAAAGTCATGAGCAATGGACTGCCGAAGAATTAGGGAAACAGAAAAAGGAGTTAGAATCCCAAGTAATTAGTCTGGGGGGAGAATTAGAGAATAAGTTATACCAGCAATTAGATGCTAAAACCGCTAAGCAGGACGAGAAAATTGAAAGGATGCAGTTGGTAGTCAAGGAAGAAATGCAGGAGAATAAGCGGGAATGCGAAGAGAAGGTTGTGTCACTACGAACAGAGATCGAACAAATAAAAGAATGCAAGGCATCCCCAATTGCAGCAAGCGGGACGGTACCATTCACCCCTCCAAGATCACTAAAATTTTCAGGAGACGGTAAAGAAAATCCGTGCATATTCATGAAGGCGGCAGAACGACATTTAGCTGTCATCAATACCTCGGAAAGGTATAAGATACAATTGTTATATTTAATGCTGGAAGGGAACGCAAGGATATGGGCCGATACATTTGATGAGTTTCCCGAATCAGTAAAGGCATTTAAAGATCGGTTCTTTGAGCGGTACTGGAATGAGGAGATTCAAATCAATTTTAAAATCAGATTGATGAATAATCACTACAACCAGTCAATGGGAAGCTTGCGGGAATACGCAACAAGGCGTATCATGGAATACAAAACGTTATCCCCACCGATGAGCGATCAAGAAATTATATGTGTACTAACGAGACAATTCCCAGTTACGGTGCAGAATCTATTACGTAGTGTGCAGCACACTAACTTGGAGAGATTTCAGAATGTGTTAGGAGGGTACGACCTAACTTTTGTAGGCGCACCAAAGAACAGGAATGAGGGGAACATTAATATGATAAGAACAGAACGGAATCAGGGGCAAGGGAGTGACAGGAGCACTAATTACCAGGGAAATCAACGCGGGAGAGGGGAAGATGGATGGAGACCAGAGCCGAGGAACCAAAGACCGGCCTGGAGCGGACCCAACCCAAACCGCACAGAGTCAAGAGGCGGGAGCGGAAGCGCATCTGACCAACCAGCACAGCCTAGCACAAGTAGAGAACAAGAGCACTATTTAAACCAATGAAGTCCGTGGTGAAAGGTGGCCCCATTACGGACGCGGAAATTGTGAAAGTTAACGTGGTCTCCATAAATACTATACAGCCAGTAACTCACGATGCCCAACCGTGGCAGAGAAGTAAGAGCTCAGCGATCAGAATCAGGAAATGTCCCACAATTACGATGGAATGTGAGGGAGTAGTTAAAGAAGCATTAGTAGACACAGGGTGCACGACTACAGTAGTGTCGGAGGAAATGTACGAGGAATTAAAAGCAAAAGGAAAAGAAATAATGTGTTTGCCTATGAATAGGGCGTATGTGATTGGAGCTACTCAGAAGAAGTCAAGCCCCATCACAAAACAAATAATGTTTCGAGCCATGATTGGCGACCAAGTATACGAGATAGTGGCCCTGGTAGTCAAAAAGTTATTACACCCGATAATCATAGGGACGGATTTTCTGGTCGATCACAGAGCAATTATTGATCTAGAACGGCAAGTGGTGGAGTTGGGGAGCCAGGCGATAGGATTCGACTTGGGGATAGACGAAGGATACGAAGTATGCACGGGCGCAGTGGCCGAAGAATCATTAGAAGAACAGCTGAGGCAGCAGACGGAGAAGATAGAGATACTAAATACGCGTCACAAGGAGCAACTGTTGCAGTTGTTGATGGAGAATAAAGAAGTATTCCAGAAGAATCGCGCACCAATAAAGGGATTCACATTTCGAATCCAACTTACAGATACAACACCATTTCGACAGCGTAACTATCCGATACCAGCAGCGCTGAAGCAAGATGTTTCTGAACTATTAGCATCAATGATAAATGATGGAATCATAAGAAAGGCACAGACATCCTACACTAACCCAATCGTGATCGTCAAAAAGAAAGATGGAGGAATACGATTATGCCTAGATGCACGAAGACTAAATGCAGTAACACAACCATACAGGGATGCTCCGCTATCGGTGGAAGAAGCATTGAGAGGTTTGGAGGGAACATCATTTTCTCTAGTACTGATTTTAGTAAAGCTTATTGGCAAATGCAAGTGGCGGAAGAGGACCAGCAGTATACAGGATTCGCATTTGAGGGAATATGTTATGTGTTTTGTAGAGTGCCATTCGGGTTACGCAATAGCGGAGCTGCGTTGATTCAATGCGTGGACAAGATTTTGCAAGGAAAGCTGCAGAACAGGGTTACACCATATGTGATAGATAAAGTTACGGATAAAAATGTGGCTAAGTTACTAAATGACAAACAAGAAGTGGTGGGACACTACAATTTCCATAACCTAAGACCCTGTCCCATAGGTATGGAAAATAGTGAAGTGTAAATAAGTGTAATCTTAGTGTTAATCTAAACAATCACGTGTTAATTCGATTTTAGGGTATAAGTGTATATAGGGTTCATGTAATATACAAGACAGTGCAACCATCGGCAGAGACGATGATACTAAAGTGAATTTTTCCGGAGGCGGGAAAAATCCAAAAAAAGAAAGGAGGGGGGTGATGAAACACAGAATGTGTTCCCTTACACTAATTAAAACATTAGTGTAAGTAATCAATATATATTTTGGACTGCGCGGTACGTACGCCAAGCGCTGCGAACAACGACGGGAGCGAGCAACGGTCGCTACCGCCACCGGTGCCACCGCCGGGAGGCTAGCGTGAGAATGTCGGTTACAAACCGGGCAGCGAGCGCGTGCAGGCAGTCGTTAGGAGAATTGCGAAGGGGACAGACGTTAGCGGAGCGGCGAAGAGTTCGGACGTGTGGCGAAAAGCTCGCCGTTAGCGCATGGACAAAAGGGAACATGCGATGCGTTCGTAAAGTAATAGTAATTGTGAAGCAGTAAATACGTAAAGTAGATGATGAGAGTATCATTAGAATAAAAGATTCGTGTTGATAGAACAGTCGATCGCGCTCGTATTAGTTAGCGTAGTGGAAACCTTATCGAAACTGTGTGGTACGGAACTGAGACCAGCACGCGTGATAGGCGCGGGTTGAGTAATTAAATCCATCGACGGAAGGTGATTCGAGAGAGGTGCAACGCCGTGGTATCAAGATCCGAGTCGGGGAGGAATCGCAAGGTCACCAGCCCAGGACAACCGCCACGCCATCAGCCGCCGACGGCCCACAGCTGCTGTAGAGGTCGGCAACCCTGTCGATACGAGCTGTTCTACGAGCATCGAAGGTATTTGGTCGGGGCCCCGAAGGTATGATAAATGCATATTACACCTAATCTTGGTACCAAGGCAGAGTGTATAAACGTTGTCAGATCATGTAATTAACCTATTTGATTTGCAAATAAATCTTGTTCATGATTGTATTTCTATTTCTGATTAACTTTCCCAATATTATACCAACTTATCCAGGGACCCATTCACGGAAAAGATACCCTCCTTTAGTGTTATATTGCAGTGAAATACCCGGCATCACCAGGTACGTCACAATATATATATATATATATATATATATATATATATATATATATATATATATATATATATATATATATATATAAACATAATTACGGTCATGGTTGCCAGTGTATTTATATATTGTCAGTTGTTTTTCTGTCTTGATCATATTTGTCCTATGTTATATTTGTGATTTATACCATTTATTTGATCATTACTGAAAATGAATTCACGAAGGACTGAGAATGCCCAGTTCCTTCACATGCCATTGTAACTTTGCTAAAAGATTTGCCTATTGTTCAGATGAACAAATTGCAAATAAAAATAAATAAATAAAAAAGATATATTGTATTTTAACAACTTTGGCAAAGAAGAAGCATTTTTGACTAGGGTGTATATTGGTACTAAAAAGTCGACACCGTCTCTGATGCTCTTATACCTCTCCTTACATCCAGTCCTCACATCCTGACATTTGGAACTACCTACAAATTTTTCAATATTCACATTGTATTACATTGTTCTAAATTTAGTGATTTATAATTTCTTTGCCTTCTGAGCGCATCCCTCAAGTCAGATACCATACTCGTTTCAGACAGGGAGAGATGGCAGATCGGGGCATCAACTGATGTCACTGCAGACACTGCACCTTCTCACCGTAAGGTCCTAGGTTCGAGTACCGACGGTGGCTAGATTTTCGTCTCCAGCTTGTCAGCTGGGTCGAATTCAGTCGCTGTCTGGAGGACAATTCTAGCGGCCGGCTGCTCTGATCGATAGAGTTCCGTGGTTTCCCCGATCAAAGCAGGCGAATGCCGGAGTAGCACCTTAAGAAACGGACCACGGACCGCACGCGATCTTTCCTACCCTTTCCTTGATCTATCCTCACCCCTTACACACACACACTTACACTAATATTCACACCGGGAGACCCATCAGGAGCTAACACCTTGTCCCGGCTGGGGCGGAGTCCCGCTGGTGGGACACACCAGGTTAGGGAAAACCCCGCTAGCCGACGGTAGGTCGGCGCCGAATCTCGCCATAAAGAGGGAAAAATCACCGCCACCTCCAGACCAAAAAACACGCATTACACTTACGGGACTTATGACCCTGGTAGTTGACGTGCCCGGAATCACTAAACAATCAATCAATCAATCAATCATACTCGTTTCAAAATCAACCCTGACTGCGACCCACGTGCCACTTGTACGTGGCTCGCTCGCCGCTGCCTCGCGCCGCACCGCCGCCGCCGTTTCTTTCTCCACCCCAGCTGCACCGGCGGCCGTTGCCTTTTCCACCAGCGCCGTCATACCGGCGGCGGCGGCGGCGGCGGCGGCGGCGGCGGCGGCGGCGGCGGCGGCGGCGGCGGCGGCGGCGGCGGCGGCGGCGGCGGCGGCGGCGGCGGCGGCGGCGGCGGCGGCGGCGGCGGCGGCGGCGGCGGCGGCGGCGGCGGCGGCGGCGGCGGCGGCGGCGTTGCGCCGCAGTGCGCCGGCGGCCGGCCTGCATAATGCACGCGGCGCGCCTGGCCGCCCGCACGCCGCTGCACGTGAGGCCTCCAGCATCGGGAACGAGACTCGCTCCCCTCCCACTCCGCCTCCCACCAATTACACTGCACCCTTTCTATATGTATTCTAATACGCATTCTATTCTTATGCGGTACATGTGTCTCGCCATAAATGTTACAAACTTCTACCGCATGTGCAGGGATTGAAGATGATCACATTTTGTCACTGACTTTGCAATGGAAAATCTCAGATATCGAAGTTATACAAGTGGCATTTCTTCCTGATTGGTAGGCAATTAATTATGTACTTGTGATTTGCAGGTCACGTTCTGAAGCTGTCAAAGATTTTTATAGTATTCGCCAAGTACCAATTTATCTTAATACACCTTTTGCATTCAAATATGTATTCTACATGGTTATATTTCATTTCTTATATTGGATTCTATTCATCAAATTTTGATGCCTATGATTTTTTTAAATTTTGTATTTTTTTTATTTATATTGATGCATTTTTGTACTAAACAGCAGCAGAACTTATGCTCATTTGCAACAATAAAACATTCTTATTATGCGCCATTTTCGGACCGGCCTATAGACCGGAGAACGATATGCTTGGTTAACCTTCGATTTCTTAATTGTAGTAAATATATTGCTGAAATATTTTTATCAGTAAAATATCAATTTGTAATCTTTCTGATCATACGGCATCTATAATAAAACGTACCAAGGAAAAACTTTTTGTAGGAAAGAAAGTTAACATGCCACTGTATTTACAGTCCATAATTGCAGTATGTTTATGTTTCATTTGGCGTTACTAAACCGTCAATTAAATTTCCCATTCACCATAGTATTGAACTGAACATGTGAAAAATAAATTCCTGCGGAGCAAGAACAAAATGAGAAAGGTTTCGCATAAAAGCTCTGTCGACAACTTGGGTAGAAAAGTTATGGAAGAAAACTTTTGACATTTAGTCCTCACCAAAACTGATGTGAACAATCTGGCAACTTCAAACTGCCAAAACATTCTGTGAAGTTGTTGTTACGTAGGTTGCCCAAATATTTCACATCGCCTTGAGAAGGTAGTGTAACGATGTGAACTGTCAATAGATTTTGCCTATTTAGTATGTTCTGAAGAAAGTTAATGGATAGGATTAATTTGGTTAAGTAAAAATTAAAAACCGAATCGATATGTACGAGCGAAAAATTTGTACATTTGAACGTCTGAATTCAAGTGTATGTTATTAATTTCTTAACAGTAAAACTCCCTAGGGTTGCGAAAATGATTTTTCCCGATATCATATTGCGAAATTCAATAGTATTTTGATGATACATTATCTAGCTTTAAAACGAAACATTGATATATTTGCTGAGGAAACTGGTCAATATTTGGGAAATCGCAATTTTTATGGATCATTTCTTAGTTTTAAATATTTGAGAATTTTTAATTTTAATTTCGCTTAAAGGTAAAATATGGAATAAAGAGTATTTACAGTATTTGTAAATGAAACACAGAGTCCGTAAAAAACTCTATAGAAATGTGAACTTTTGTTCTCGGATGTAAACAATGAATGCTTAAGTCCTTGTGCGCACATGTTAACGAATGGTTCGCATAAAAATGAGGATCAAAAGCTCATCCTATTCACTGAATTTTGTAGAGTTTAAAGCGTTCAATGATAAATGGAGTATGATAATGTAAGTAGAACAAAGAATATGACAAGATTATTAAAAAGGATATTCTTTCGCTTCACTTGCACCAAAATTTAGGTAGACCGAAATATATGGCATTGCTGTTCGTACAATTTAGTATTAGATATGACGTTTTCAGACAAAATATAATAAAAAAATATAATTTCATATTATCATTATATCTTTTGTATACGAGGTTCGTTATAAAATGATTTACAAGAGGGCTAGATAGCAGATATTGAGCCATGGGTGTGTAACTGAGTGTTTCATATTCTTGGGAGAGCGAGTGAAGTTAGGTAAATTATATAATAATAATAATAATAATAATAATAATAATAATAACAATATTAAAAATAATAATGATATAAAAACTGCCTAATGCATAAAACATTAAATTACCTTAAGAACAAAAACCTTCTATATTCTAACTCCCACTGAATGTTTGTTCAATTAAGACCCCACTGCACTGTACTCGCTTCACTTCACTACGACCCTTTAATCACTTCCTTCATTATTTCCCTGTTCTACACTGCACGACACCTAACTTCACAATATATCACTTACACATCGCTCTATAACCTACTATTCTCAGTTAAGTCCCTAATTTACTTAGTAATGCCCTAAATTAATTTCCTAAACTGTTGAATGCTTCGAGGAAAGGGTTCAAGGATTTTGTAAGCAATCTATTCCATTCTGTATTCGTTCGATTTGTGAAAGCCCAACCCGACATCCCGACATCCGTCCTCTGCGGTCTTAAATTTATTTTGTGCCTGTGATCCTCCCTACTGATGTATGTAGGAATACTTAGCCGCCGATTAATTTCTTTCCAAGCTAGATTACTACAATAAGCTTTATAGAAAGCGCAGTCTTGTTATTGATCGCCTGTTTTCGAGTGAATCCCATCCTGCCTTTTTCTTGTCCCTGAAAGTAAATTTAGCTGCCCTACGCTGAATCCTTTCCAAATTTTTACACTGCATAATTTTGTGCGGATCCCAAGAAATTGTTCCATATTGCATTATGGGACGAAATGATACTCCACGTACCTACAGAATGGAAGGATATTCATAATAAGTAGCGAGTGTTCGACGACAGTTCATTATAAAGCTAGGAAATTAATGGATAAGGATTTTAATCTTGTTGAGGGTTGTCCCTTTACAACACAATCAATGAACATGGGAGAGAGAGCACGTGCCTTTAATGTGCCTGCAGCCGTCATAAAATAACAATTACGCTCCCCACAGTCAAACCACAGCAATCACGCCACAAATGGACAATAATCACCTTGTATATCTTGATTATAAATAAATTGTTTTGTAGCGGGAACATGGCCAACAGAATTTTAGACTACTTCGTATTCCTAGCAATCGAATTCACAAGGTAAGCTGTAGATTCTTAAAAAATGAAATAAGTCCGTAAATATTTTAGTGCAAAGATGTCGAAAAAAGTATATGCATCGCGGTTAACATTTGATGACATTAATTAGTCATTAGTCATTTATTTACAAAAATATACATTGGATGATGCTCATAACATTATAAAACAATTTCTTAATCTTATCATTTGCAAGAAACCTTATTGGTAATATATGGTTCCTTAGAGAGATCATTTTTATTGTTTCACAACTTGATCTAATGGAATAAAAAGTGATTTAAATAACTTCTAGAAAACATATAGATTACTGAAACTATTTTCAAACGTTTCAGTGGCTCAATATCCCACAAATTGCCTCAATAGTTTGTATACATCTGACATTTCATAAAGGTTTGTAGGATTCATTTGTCCATTGTTACAAAATATTTTAACCAGATAAAATTTATTTTTAAAATAATCAAAGTACTCATAATTTATTTCTATGTTCTAATTAACAAAACACGTTGATTTTCGCCTGGTTAAGCTTGAATTGATGTTTTGTCTATCCTATCGACATTTGTCTAAAATATTAGAAATAGTGTATCCTTTTCACACAATTGTAACCCCACTGCTTACGATTATCCTTCGCCACTTCCTTTTCGTTGGAAATCGGGAGCATCCACATTCCGGTGCGGGTCAACGAACCAGGCGAACATCTCCGCGACGTCATAAAAAAAGACGAGAGTCGCGCGGAACGCGAGGTGGCACACGTCGCGGCGCCTAATCGATACATGCGTCTCGAAGACGGCTCGCGCGGAAAATCCCCCCTTCCTTCGCACTGCGGGCAGCCCGCGCAGCCTCGCGGCTCGAGGCGCCACGCTGGCCGCGGGCCGAAGAAGGACACATCGCCTCCCACGTCCTCCAGCCGCAACCTCCGTGCAACTACTCGGCGCGACAGCCCGTGACCCGCTTTTTGGAAATTCCTAATATTATATTCCGTTTACGAGTAGCCATCAAGCAATCTGAACCGGCTGGGGTGGCTCAGAGGCATCATTGCTGAAGCATCTCCAGCGTCACTGACCGGAAGGTTCGACTCGAACCACATATATGTATGCATGCATGCATGCATGTATGTATTCATGTATGCATGCATGTATGTATGTATGCATGCATGTATGCATGTATGTATGCATGTATGCATGCATTATGCATGCATGCATGCATGCATGTATGTATGTATGTATGTATGTATGTACTTGGCGCGACAGCCCGTGAACGGGCTCAGGCCTACCGGCGACGTCCCTGCCTCGCGGCTATGGGTTAAGGGACAACGTGTGGTAAGCACGTAGACATCCCCACGCCCTATTCCGGTCTTCTCAACCTGAGAAGTGAATTTTCTCACCGTCATACAGCAACATATACTGGGACATTGCGAGGAAAACGCACACTATATTCTTGGCTCGACCGAGAATCGAACTCGGGGCCGAACGTGAGCCCTCGTGGAACTACTAGTATGTGTAATTTAGTTGAGATGCACAGAAGTATACCATCTAATAAATCCGGTGTGTTTTGAGTGAGAACGTATGCGCTCTGGATGCATCAATTACTCAGCTCTTCATCCCATAATTGTAGTTCATGTGGTACTCGGGAAGGAGCGAAATACATCTTAGGATAGAATGTGAGATCTGGTGTCTTATCTCACATTGTAGCCGATTACATTCACTTCGTCTTGCGTAGGTTTTTCCTACTCAATTATCTCGCCCAGCGGAGTGCCCTCCCCAAGGCACAAGCTTTGTGTTCGCGACTAGTCCCCTGGCATGTTTCATTGTGTAGTGAGTGAGTGAGTGAGTGAGTGAGTGAGTGAGTGAGTGAGTGAGTGAGTGAGTGAGTGAGTGAGTGAGTGAGTGAGTGAGTGAGTGAGTGAGTGAGTGAGTGAGTGAGTGAGTGAGTGAGTGAGTGAGTGAGTGAGTGAGTGAGTGAGTGAGTGAGTGAGTGAGTGAGTGAGTGAGTGAGTGAGTGAGTGAGTGAGTGAGTGAGTGAGTGAGTGAGTGAGTGAGTGAGTGAGTGAGTGAGTGAGTGAGTGAGTGAGTGAGTGAGTGAGTGAGTGAGTGAGTGAGTGAGTGAGTGAGTGAGTGAGTGTGTGTGTGTGTGTGGGTGTAAGGGTGAGGACATGGCAAGGATGAGGAAAAACAAGATCGAACCTGGTCCGTTGAACATTTTTTCACGTACAGTCGTTGCATTCACTTGTTATTGATCAGAGATATCCTAAAAATAAACGATTAGAGGAGCCAGGCGCTAGAATTATTCTCCCAGTCATTGCATGAATTCGACCCACACTGCAGATAATGTCGAATCCACCACCAACCGGGAGAGATGGCTGAGGGCATCAACTGATGTCACTGCAGCCCTTCTGACCGGGAGGTCCTAGGGTCGAGTCCCAACGGAGGAAGGATTTTCGACACTGCTTTTCAGCTGGATCGAGTTCAGTCCGTGTCTGGAGGAGAACTCTAGCGGCCGGCTGCTCTGATCGGAAGTTTTTTCGTGGTTTCGTCTATCATTACCAGGTGAATGCTGAAGCAGTACCCTAACAAATGGGCCACGGACCGCGCGAGATCTTTCCTACCTCGTCCTTGCTGTATCCTCTCCCCTTACACACAAACTATACACCAACATGCACTACTCAAGCCAACATGCTGGGGGACGGGTCGGAGGCTCAGTGTTTGTCCCGGCTGGAGTGGTGCCCGGCTGGAGTGGTGCCCCGCTGGAGGAACCCTGGTTGAGGAAAACCCCGCTAGCCGACGGTAGGTCGGCGCCGGATATTGCCATACAGCGAGGGGAAGATAGCTGGCACCTCCCGAGAAAAAATCGTGCACTACCTTTACGGGACTAATGACCCTGGTAGTTGACGTGCCCGGAATCACTAAAACAATCAATCAATCAATCAATCAAAATCCACCACCATCGGAATTCGAGCCCTAGGACAGTAGGTAACGATGCTGCAGAAGGAATGGTGTTGCCATTGAGCCATTGCAACCAGTACCGCTGACTTATAATTAAGTGAAATTATATAAAGACGTATTTTCTAAAAAAATTACAAACATTTATCTAATTTCAATTAAATTCAGATTGTTTCTTTCTTTGTTCTCAATGACTCAAATAAGAATAATCATGATCTATGATGAGGGGAACTACACATTCCTGTGTATTGCTTTGTGCTAAAATAAATATTATTTTGAAAACACATTAGGCATAATAATCCTTTACTCGTAAAAAAAGGAAGCAAAGAAATATACATTGCTTAATGTTCAGCATATAGGCAAAAGCAACGTATAAAAAAATAAAAATACTAAGTTATATTAGTTATTAATGAAAATCGAGAGCAATGTTAATTAAAGCTTACACAAGTGGAGTAAAATCCGCGTTATAAGTACAATCCACTTCCACTTCTACAAGGGCAGTTGCCATATTCTCCTGTACATAGGCAACCGGAGAGTCTCATTCACGGCGGTATCACGGGTTGCATTTCTCCCCTTTTCACTTCGCTCTCTGGGAGGTTCCATTTCTAGTGGGCAATGATGACGAGAGACAGTCATATGTTTAAGTGATGTTGTCCTCCTCTTTCTTGATCAGGCCATGGTGGTTTGGTTTTTACCTTCACTCAATAAATGGTGAGCTGATCATGAGGAGTAAATTATATTGATCAATGTTCACGGGTGGAATGATGTTCAGATAGAATAAGTGGTGACATGAGAAAATTAACCACGCTACAAGCGCATGGCTACCACACACCACAACCACATTTAGGTAATAATTGTTTGAAAGTCCAACAGAGTACTGAATGAACTCTAGTACTAGTATGAACTCTAGCGTAGCCGTAGTATTCGTCAACTGTGAAGAAGTAAAACTAAATATTTTGGCCCTTTTGTATTAGAAAAGTTGCGTATGAACCCACCTATTGGTACAAAGTAAAACACATGAACCAGGGAATGGGTGTTACAGAGACTGAGAACTGGGGGACGAGTTAGAAGGCCGATTCCACTGTCTCCGATCCAGTAGGTTAGGCATAACTGAACAATTTTACAACGTTTGGTTCTTTTCATTTAAAAGGTGTTTTTATAAACTATTTCCCCACCATTGTTCCATTGTAAGTCTTTTAGACCAGTGAAAGAGTATGGTGAAGTCTGTAAATAGGGGTATCGACTTTACCACTAAACGTTTGACTCCGAACTTCCAGTCTATGCATTCTATTCTTCTCAAAGTCGAGGAAATGTAAATATAAATACTGAAAAATCAAATAAATAAGTAATTTATTTATCCTATTTTTAGATAAATGACAATGCCCAAGTGTCCTTTATCGTTCAGAGATTTAAGTGATAAATGGTGAAAATTACCAAAACCTGACGAGTGTTTAGTATATTCCTCTTCAGAAGATGATGTTTGGAGGTAACCTAAACTGCTAATTCTACGGTAAGTAAGCCAATAACCTGTCACATTCTTTTTCTTTGCAATGCAATGGCACATAGAAGCTTAAATTAATGTAATGGAATCTTCATTCAACTATTAGTACATTCAACCTCTTTGAAAGAAATGTACGTCTTTCCATAGAGATCAGAATTGACCTTGAGTAACACACAAATGGAAAGGAAATTACTTAAGAACAGAGGTGCACAATAGATTTTTCTGCGAATAGGGGTGGGAGTGGGCTAAATATAATATGGTATCCAGCCGACTTGAGGTTTTCTTATACAGATTTTTTATTTATCCGGAATATAAAATTTATTTTCATTTGCTGACGTTTATTTACAATTTATAACGTTGAAAATTCATGCATATTTAATGACTCGTTTGCATAGATTAGTTAAAGCCATATTTATTTAACATGTATCATTGGCTTCTTGGGGGAGTAGATGTGCTACATCACCCCCATCTCCTCCATGAGTGTGCGACAACTTAAAAATACTTTAACTTAAGAAAAAGACACTACAAAGAGTCCAATAAAGTAAAATTATCAAGACATTCTACAGCGTTTTAGGTTACAATCTTAGAACGTTCCTCACTTGCCCCTAACAAGACACGAATGCGTTGCAAGGACAGTGGCACGGTAGCCTTCCCTTTCAGCGGCATTAACTTCCATGGAGGCCGTGCAAACGTACAAGCAGATAAGGTCCTGGCGCCCACGTCGTTTACCCCGCTATGAGGGCACAAACTACCTTGCCCTAATGGGAAGGGCCCTGGTGCGCAAGGGATGCTCTAAGTTCAGGGATCTGCCTCCCGAAACGATCTAATAACACCACGTAACACGACTAGCGAGTGGGAAATTTGCTGGGGCAGATTAGCCGTTGGAATAGCGTTTAATGCGCTGTGAACTTTGTCCGCGAGCGATAACGCGATTGGCAAAGTGTCCAAGAAATTAAATCCAAAGTTACGTTTCTGAAGAGGAGAGGTTAGAAACCAAGTAGAAACAACTCGGCTTGAAATTCCCTGATTTACAAGGTACAAATAATTAACAAGTATTTTGGACAATCTATATTGTTCAAGAATAGAAAAAATAGGTTTGAGGATTCTTAAATTAAGACTTCAAAATAGATATGTTTCCGATCCTAAATATAATCTGGTTCTGGTTATAGTGATGAAATAATACCAAAGGAATTAACAAAATGTAAGATATTTCTGTATTTCGATGGGAAAGGGACGTATTGTCTCGACGAATTTTGTAACTATTATATCTGTCTTCAAATACTAGTAACGTTATAAAAAGTAGATTATATTGTACTGGACATCATTCTAATTATTATTCTATTATTATAGTTTGCAGAATTACTTAACTATCTTCAACACACGAGAGCAAATACCTAATAATTACTAGGATCTAGATTCTGAGGCTTTATCCACAATTCAATTTCCGAAAGGAGATGGCGATGTGTCCTGAAAGAAAGTGGAAATGATGAGCGACTTGTGCTTTTGACAGTATCAAATTGTAACGGATATCGTAGATTCAAGAAGGAACACAACGAAACATGAATTCACATTTTACTTTATAACTTTTAATTCCAAACGAAGAAGAAGGTAAATTTTGATGTAAAATTATACCATCTCAAAATTATTGAAAACATAAATCGTTCAATTTGCTTTTCTTGGTCACTCTTCTTTGGGTTTGTGAGACGTCGTTTAATGCAAATGATCAGATGATTCATTTCACTGCTTGTTACAGGACTCACAGAACTTTTTTCAACGAATTCCTCGAGCAGCGTGTTTAACAGAACGCATACTACTAGTAATAACAAGGTACTATTAAAATAATTACTGATCACTAATTATATTAATAATAGATCAATTTCCTGTGCAATTAAAATCTAGAACATAATTGGAAGTAATTGATTAGTAATTACACAGTTTATTTCCATTTTACTCATCAAATAAAATTATTCATATAAGAATTTGATTTTGATTTATTAAATGCAATTATGATGTGCTATTGCTATCGTTAATTATTGCTATTATTATCTTCACAATTTACAAAAACCTTTCGAACAAAATTATACAAAGGCAGAGTAATTTGTGTGATTACAAATATTTATATTTTTTAATTAAAAATTGTAATGATACACATTAAGTGAAAAACAAAAATCTACTCTATCTTTGCTCTCAATATTATATAACCTCAAACACTTTGGAATTTATTTTCCAAAGAAGCTGATAAAATATCTTAGATGTAGAAAAAAACGTTTCTTTTCACATTAGCTAAACAATGTGCGAGGGTATTGAAATTATCTTTATATTTTAAACCCTTCTTACCCAATTTTAGTGAACAGCAGCAAATTTTGTCGTCAAAGGAGGCCTCGCAGTTACGGAACAAGTTATTTGCGGTCCGGAGTCTCATGAGACAGACTCGAACAGCGAACACGAGCGCATTCCCAGGGGAGCGGATTAGGGACCGTCAGGCACGGGGGCGGGGGCGGGAGCGGGGGCGGGGGCGGCGGCGGGGGCGGCGGCGGGGGCGGCGGCGGGGCGGGGCGAGGCGGGGCGAGGCGGGGTGAGGCGAGGCGGGGCGAGGCGAGGCGGGGCGAGGCGGGGCGAGGCGGGGCGGGGCGAGGCGGGGCGAGGCGAGGCGAGGCGAGGCGAGGCGGGGCGAGGCGAGGCGGGGCGAGGCGAGGCGGGGCGAGGCGGGGCGGGACGGGACGGGACGGGACGGGGTGAGGCCGGGCGTGGCGGGGTGGGACGGGGTGAGGCGGGGTGCGGCGGTGTTGGATGGAAGGGGGCGGGGCGGAGCGGATGCGGGGGCGTGGCCAGGCGCAGTTCCCGTCACCGGCGGCGGGGGCGGCGGGGGCGTTGGCGGTGCAGGCAGCAGCGCAGTAATTGACGGGCTCGCGGGATTTAATTACTGCAGTAAACGGCCCGGCCAGGGACACGCGCCGCGCCGCGCCGCGCTGGCGCCGGCGGGCGCCGCGACGCCACGGGCGCCGCCACCCGACGCGACCCGCCCCGACGGCGCCGCCCGCCACGCCCCCGCGACGCGAAGCGCCCCTCCCCCTTCCACCCGCCCGCGCCCCCGCCCCGCTCGCCGCCTCTTCGCTGGGAGAGTCGCTGTCTTGTAGCGCCTCAGACAAGACGAATATGACAGATGATATTGATTGGAGGATTATTGTGTGTCTTGGCAAAAAGTGGCCACTTAAGTTAATCTTCAAAGTAAGGACTCCCCAAATAATTTTATAGACTGTGTGTTTATAGAATTGTGTGTTTCCAATCAAAAGTGTGGTCATTTAAGTTAATCTTGAAAGTGAGGAGTCCTCAAATAATTTTATAGACAGGCAACGGTATAAAATTTCTTTATTTTTCCAGCCTCATCATGATTGCTACAGTTTGGGGGATTAGTTGTCCCCGTCAGCAGGCAAACACAGTAGAGTCCGTAATATGAAAAAGTATTTGGGGACTCCTCACATTCCAGATTGTCCTAAAAGTATTTAAAAAAGTCAGTATAGTCTCAATTACCATTTTTTTAAGTGTGATCTTTTGCCTCGTAATTGTAGTGCATGTTATATTTCGAGGGGTGTCGGCGTTCCTTCTCAACTGAAATGTGAAATCCAACACCAACTTTTACGTTGACGTATGAGAATTTTCCCATCAAGGTGTCTCCCCAGCAGGGCCCCGCTACAACAGGGGCATGCTTTAAATTTCCGGTTGGACTCTCCTCACGTGTGCACTAGTGTGGTGCATGCGAGTGTAAGTGGGTATTTAAAAGTTGAGGAGGGAACGGAGATCAATAAGGAAAGATTGCGCGGTTCATGACCAGTTTGCTACGGTACCTGAAATTGATAGGTGAAACCACGAAAACTACCGATCAGTTAAGGCTAAATTTCTCCGGTCGGTTGAATTAAGACATAGCTATGTGGTTGTGTTCGTGGCTACCACTTCGTCAGGGTGCTCGCTTTCCACTACGCGGTCCCGGGCTCGATTCACGGTCGAGCCAAAACTATAGTGTGCGTTTTCCTTGCAATGTCCTTTGTGTTGCTGTGTCCTATATGTTGCTGTGTGACGATGAGAAAACGCACTTCTCAGATTGAGAAAACCGGAATACGGCGTTGGGATGTCTACGTGCTGACCACACGTACCCCCTTAACCCACGGCCGCGAGGCAGGGACGTCGCCGGTAGGTCTGAGCCCGTTCACGGGCTGTTGCGCCAAGTACATACATACATACATACATACATTACATATATGTGGTTAGTGTCGAACCTTCCGGCCAGTGACGATGGAGATGCATAAGCAATGCTGCCTCTGAGCCACCTCAGTCGGTTTAGATTATTTCGTCCTTAAAGATGGCTACTCGTAAACGAAATATAAGATTAGGAATTTCCAAAAAGCCAAACCTCGCTTTTATCCTTATCATATTCATGTCATTTAGTCTATTAGATCGGTTCCACCACATTTGCACTGAGTGATAAATTTGCAGTGAAATCTGGCACGCGTTCATCCACCAAATATACAAGTACTACTTGGTGCTATTGAAATTCAGTATTTCGGAAAACTGCCTCAGAGAATTATCTCTTACAGATATTCTGACCTGTCTGACTTTTCTTCCATTTCCTCGAGAGCTTCTTCTACTGATCGTGGTAATTCCAACTTATACATTTCAGTTTTCCACATTGCGTAAATGCTCATTGATTAATTCTATTAGAGAACGTCTTGTTCTATAATGAGCTGAAAAATATTACCTGCAGTCGTCTTTCATCAAGTGCACCCTGAACATTGTTTCTGATTTCTGTACTAGTGTCTCTCTGGAAGTACTATATTTGAAATTAATGGGAAGAGATGGCTATCTATATAACAATCTCTAGAAACCCCAGTAACCTTACTATAAGATATTTGATAAATGTTAAGACCATAACAGATACCTTTCATGAAACTAAGTACTTCATTGAAAATTATTATATTTATGTTAAAAGCATAAAAGCAATATAATTGATTGATATCCTAATTGCGAGTACGTTAGCATATTATACCGTCTCTAAAAGAGTAAATTTGAATCTCACTCTGATCTAAAATTCAAGTACTGACTTTTAAAACTAGAAATAATATATAGTGTTTCCGTGTGCATTAATACCCGTCTTAATTTTATACGAAGTCAATACTTAGTCAATACTTACATACATAGAGTGCGATGGGAATTTAAGAGAAAATTAAGGAAAGGAAAAATTGAAGATAAACCGGTAGTATGAGAGAGAAAGGGAGTGAAAGAGAAAACATGAGAAAGAGAAAAAAACAGTAAGGCAGTGAAGCACAAGAAGGAATAACTAGGATAACACAGAGGACAGAAAATTAAGAATGAAGTAAAAAAGAAAAGACAAAGATACTGAAAGAAGGAAAGAAGGAAAGAAGAAGGAAAGAAGGAAAGAAGAAGGAAAGAAGGAAAGAAGAAGGAAGGAAGGAAAGAAGAAGGAAAGAAGGAAAGAAGAAGGAAAGAAGGAAAGAAGAAGGAAAGAAGGAAAGGATAAAAGAAAGAAAAAGAAGGAAATAAAAATGATTGACTGATTAGTGATTCCGGGAGCGGCAACGGCTAAAGTCATTATTCCAGTAAGTGTAGTACATTTTTTCTCAGGAGGTGGCGATGATTTTCTCCTCCTGGACGGTAAGATCCGGCGCCAATCTACCTGTCGGTTAGCGGGGTTTCTCCGATCAGGTATCTCCCGCGGGGCACCGCCTCAGCCGGGGCAAGCTCTAAGCTTCCGACCGGACCCCCGTCATGTTTGATAGTGTGTGATAGCCTATAAGTGTGTGTTAAGTAAGGGGGGTAAGAAGAAAGAGGAAGGTAGGATCCCGTGCGGGCCTTTGTCCATTTGTTAGGGTACTGCTCCAGCATTCGGCAGACGTTGATCGGAGAAACCACGAAAAATTCCCGATCAGAGCAGCCGGCTGCTAGATTTCTCCTCCACATACCGACTGAACTCGATCCAGCTATCTAGCTGGTGTCGAAAATCTTGCTACCATCGGAACTTAAAGTTAAGACCTCCCGGTCAGAGACTTTGCAGTGATATCAGTTGATGCCCTGAGTTACCTCTCCCGACAAAATTATAAGTGGGTCAAAATAAGAAGAGGAAAAGAATACCGAAGAAGAGAGAGGACTCCCTCTGGCATCACGCATTACGACATTTGACCACATATTTCTCCTCTCGTGTCACTCCTTGGCTTTCCCAATATCTCTTTTTGAGTCTCTCTTCCTGTCAGCCACACCGCCTACTTCGTTGCAACGTCCATTTCCACCCCCACCCCGGCCCCCGAAGGCTTTCTCATCTTACGCCACCGCTCCCCATCGACTTTCGCCGCCCACGCGCTCATCCCCCTCCCCTCCCCCGTCCGTTTCCCCTCTCACCGCATGGCCCCATCGCGTCCAACGTCTCAAAACATTTTAGCGCTTTTTTTTATCCAATTTTTCTTACCGCTTCTATCTACAGGCCAATCATAAACTGTGACTCATCTATCTTAGGAGGTGTTATACATCGATCGCTATGTTGATGTATAATCAACAGAGTATGTACTATAACATAATCTGTTGTTTTGACATACGTTTTCAGTTATTTTCAATATTCGGCGCATTTTCGAACTCTGTTGGACATAATTTCACTCGTGGAATAGGCCTATTAAACACCACTCGTGCTCTGGAAATTCTCAGATAAATCTCAGCCCGGAGACATCTCTGCCCAGCGGACAGTCGCTTGCGACCATCGGGAGTTCCATATCTCACCGACAGCAGCACTTCCACACTTCAATTGTGGATCCAGGCATGATGTACTACTTTCCAAAATTACCAACCGTTACAGTGACTCGTGAATTTAAACCCAATAGTGTTTCACTATGCACATTAATGCTCCAATCAGGGCGGAGTATCTCAAATATTTAACGCTAATTCAATCCGATTTTTCTCCGTCCCTCCTTACTGGTCAATAACAAGCTGCGACTCATCTTTTTTGGGAGATGGCTGGGTTGAGTAAATAAACCGCGTATGTACTATAACATAATCTCTTTGATTTTAACCTGCTTTCAGTTATTTACAATATTTTGCGCAATGTGGAACTCTGTTAGAAGCAATTTCATTCGTGGAATAGTCATATTAAATACCGATTTATCGACAAATTCCTCTCGTGGTATTACCTGTGATAAACATTAGTCATATTACAATAAATTCAGTCACGTGACTTCTTCTTCCATTAGCACTACAACCTTTTTTTTGGGTCTTGGCTTTCAGGACTATATCGTTTCCCTTTTTCGTGTCCATTACAGACACTCTCCATTCTCTTTCATTAACCTCCAGGAGATCCATCACGGATCCAAGTACACGTCATCCACCCACCGAGTTCTAGCTCTTTCCTTCATCGACCTGCTACTGATCATTCTATAATTTTCTTTGAGAGCGTATTGCTGTGAATTCTTTGCATTTGTTCTATCCACGAATTTTAACAGGTATCCACAGGTTTTAACGAATTGTCGTTCATAATTTTAGTATATCCTCACAGGTTATACTAAATTAGATTTTCACATGCCTTAAGCTCCATTATTATATTTAGTGTGTTTACCGGGTTCATTATTTTGTGTTCTAAGGTGTGTAACAAATAATAATACACTCGTTCTAGCGTCATTGTGAGTGTTGGAATTAAATAAATTATATTATTGATCCAATATGAGTTTTTTACGAAATATTATTTTGCGGTTCAGTTCCTATTTATTAATTTAAAGCCGAATGTTTTGCAATGTTCAATGCTAATTCCAGAAAATAACATACATTTTGGTGAATAGAAATGAACACTTTCAAGCCAAATGTAAAGAACAAAATGGAGATGGATGGGCAGAAACATTTGAAAATGAAGATGGAAACAATTAGTGAGGTAGACGGAATAGGCAGTTTAATACGAAAGTGAACTTTAACAAGTATTAATTTTAAAATTTTATCTGGTCCCTCATCAGGGTTATTAATCTCTACAAATCCGAAATATTGGGAGCTGCTCTAAACACAAGTGTCCGCCACCGCATCCCTATTCTCAGAAATTCCAATTTAACTAGCCTCTATTATTCTACAAACTCTGTACTTATTTTGTAACAAAATAAATAATATTGTACTACACTATAAACATTTGAAAAGCGGGGGCTTATGAAGTACATTCCGTCTAAATTCGCGAATATTTTAAGACTGTTTTGAATCAAATTTCGGAGTTAAAATTTTTAATGCAATCCAACATTATAATTAACTTTTATATGTAATAATATCAATATTTTATCTTGTCCCTCAACAATGTTATTACACTCTACAAACGCGAAAAATTGGGATCGGCTCCATTCAAAAGCATACGCCACCGCTCCCTTTTTCTCCGAAATTCTCACTTAATTAACCTTTAATATTCTTTTAATTATGTGCTAATTTTGAAACAAAATAAGTAAAGTTGTACTCAACTATAAACAGTTAGAAAACTGGTGCCAATGAAGCGCTTTCCGCGTAAATTTACCAATTATTAATACCAATTTTGAACCGCACAACCGAGAACAGTGGGATAGGACATCAATTTTGTAAAATTAACAATTGCTATTTTTTAAATTCTGTCATACATTAACATTGTTCTGCTTCCCAGGCTGTATTTCAATAAACTCATACAGCATCCTGGAGTGAAAGAAATGGGGAATATACGAAGTTTTAAATGAAAAGTGCCAAAAACTGTAACACAATGTCGACCACCGTGACCGAATTCCCTAATTCATAAAATTTACTTGGATGCGCTTGGTTGGGAAATATATGCTGTTTTAAACAAACGGATCCTAAAATTCATGAATTTCACTCCCTCCCCTGACACCACTATACTATGCTACTCTCCACAAAAAACATTTCGGAAGCTTTTGAATTAATTATACCTACAAGTAAATTGTTACGTTCCGTCTAAAGCACACAATACTTAGATTCTGGATTTTACAACACAGACATGAAAACGGTTGGGTTATCTTTGCATTCGCTCATTTTTTCTTATGCTCCATAAGAAAAGTACATAAGGATTTCCAATTACGTATATTTTAATCCAATAAAATTAGGTAAAACTTTGTCTTCTCATTATAGAGCATGACTTATTTTATCCACCAACACCACGTTGGATTTTGAATTATTTGGAGGAACAGCTGGAAAGAAGTCGCTCATTTTATGGAAATATTTTCTTCTATTCAATTATGATTACGATGTTTAACAAATTTCAAACAATTCAATTTGGCTAATATAAGTATTTTTGTTTGAAGACAGGAAGCTGTGGAAGCGGTTAGAAAAAAATACCCGTCCAATTTACACACTGATATTAATAGAATCGTTCAGGCTGTGCTTAAATGCTTTGCTCTTCGCAAATCCTTGGCATTGGTTTACACTGGAATGGTCGCCAAGTGGTTGGAAGAGAGCAAGCTTTTTGCCACAGAACTTATAAATAATTTTCGCTGGGAAATTGAAGATCGACAAAAGGAAATAAAAATCTGAAAGCGGAACTTGTCAAGGGAGCAGATCAACTCGACACGTACACGCGGCGGAATTCCTTACGTATCTTTGGAGTCAAGGAGAAAGACAACGGGAATCCAAATCAACTGGCAATTGATATGGGAGAACAGATTAGTGTCAATTTAGGGCTTTACGGCAGTGATAGGTAGGACCCCAAAGCATAGGAAAAACACGGCTGCTAATTGTGAAATTCGTAAGTGACAGGAATCGCAATGATGTTTTTTTTTCAGAGAAAAGAAAACTGAAGTGGGACTGCCTCGGTGCAAACCGAAATGACACCAACTACTTTGCGACATATTACTAGTGCAACTCTTCTTGATACGCGAGCACCCTAGTCCTCAACCAGCGCTGAATAGCACGGTTAAGTTGAGATACTTAGGTTCGAATCGGAACGCCACGTGTCTATTTACAATGTTGGCAACAACCATCTCGTACTTTCAAAACAATCGTAGCATTTCTCGTGGCACGCTTTGGCGAGTTAAATTCATGCACACAGTTGGTACGTCCTTGACGTAGCCAGAACCCTGCTCCCCCCGCACCCTCAAGGAAACTTGCGCGTGTAGTACACATATGCGCCCCGACCATCTACTCGATTGAATAACCGGAATTTATCGACCTTGCGATCGCGAAAGGGATCGATTACAAAGCCCCGTCGATCTCCTTTCTGGTTTCCCATTACAGGTCGGTAACATTCGTGGTTTCGTCTTTCTCCCCAGCTCGCAGAAACAAATTCGAGGTTTCCTGCAAAATCAACTGGGCCGGTTTCACAGTGCACATTACCACAATGCTTGAGCGGATCCGCTAAATTTCGAGGACGAAATGATATCGCGGTGACTCGCATAACCTCTTTGATTCGAATGTCATGCCTTTAAACACCAAAATGGTCTGCCAAACGGAAGCATGACGCTAGTTCACAAATTAGCAGTGAAGGTCGCTACAGGCGCTCCAAAAATATTGTAAACTACACGACCGCTACGGCGATCCCGCGGGCGGAGCGTGGGCGCGAGCTCTCAGCAGGAAATTCCGTAAATCTGTACAAGATGAGAGAACCGCAAAATGGTTGCGCATCATCGGAGATTGCAATGTTTGTGAAAAAAGCTCTGGGCCGCCACGGCACTTAGTTTATTCTTAAAATTGCGCTTCTTGACCTATCGGCCTCGTATCGCAGCCATTCCTACTCGCAGAATAAAATTACTTTTACCACGCGTGGCGCAATAATTTCTATTCGCAGAATAAAATCACTTTTACCACGCGTGGCGCAATAATTTCTATTCGCAGAATAAAATCACTTTTACCACAAGTGGCGCAATCATTTCTACTTGCAGAATAAAATGACTTATCACGAGTGTCGCAACCATTCCTACTCATAGAATAAAATCATTTTTACCAGGTGTGTCGCATCATTAATATTTACAGAATAAAATCAAATTTACAACCCGTGGCGGAATTATTCCTACTTACACAATAAAATCACTTTTACAGCGCATGGCCAATCATTCCTACTCGCAGAATAAAATCACTTTCACCCGGTGTAGCGGAATCATTCCTACTCACAGACTAAATTCAATTTATCACGCGTGGTGGAATCATTCTTTATCGTAGAATAAAATAACTTGTACCACGTGTGTCGCAATAATTTCTACTCGCAGAATAAAATCACTTTTACTACGAGTGGCACAATCTCTTCTACCCGTAGAATAAAATCACTTCTACCACGCGTGCCATACACCATTTTTAAACAGCCTTATTGAACTTCGCTTTACGTTTATTCTAGTACACAAAACATTTAATGACACGTTGAGGTCAGCAGTAGGTGTTGCGGTCACACGGTAGTATTATGTTTTCTTTTGGGTTCACATATTTATCAGAATATTTGAGGTCTACTCACTTTTAGCACTAGTGCTAAAAATTGAACTACTAGCACGCTATGCATACTAAACGCTGTTACTAGTGGTGATCTAAAAATAATATTCGACACTCAGACTTAACGGGAATGCTAAATTCCGACCATTAAAAAAAGTAGTGGTAAATAACAAAATCTACAGGAGAAATTGTCGCTTTTTTTAGGCTAAATAGATGCCACAAACGAAATTTTGTTTCTCTTCAATTAATGTAGAAATACGACTTTCTGCTTACTTATTAGCCCAATAATTTCAGGAAAACTAATATATCACGGACATAAATGAAAAACGTTTACGTGGAAAATTTGTTTCTTATGTTTCCAGCATTGCAGTGACTTTCCTTTAAACGTAGGGTCTATTTCGTGGACAGCAGATGCAAAAAGTCATGAAGGTCATCTACGGGAATATCGAATTAATTATTTGACCTAGCTCTCAAATTCAAACATCTTTCAACGTGTTCCATGCTCCATACAATTTGCTTGAAAAATATCGTGATAAGAAAGAATCTTAGCGTTTTTGGCTTGTTGCTATACAAAATTTCCAAGTCTTTTCTAATCCTTTTCATTATCATAAATAGATTTAAAACGGTTGTGCGTATAGGTTCTTTCATAAGTTTTAACTCATTTGTAACTCATGGAGCAGCAGACCACAAAAGACAAAAAGTTAACCATGAAGCATGCTTGTTAGGCCGTTATGAAGCATAGAGCAGGCTTGTTAGGCCCACTAATCACTAATACTTTCGATTCTAACTAATATTGTTGATAAACCTCTACGAACAAATTTTAAATAAAAGTCTCGTTAATATCTCTGATATTTTAATAATATAACAAAATTGTTTTACAAAAGAACGCCCTTTGAGAGAGATTTTTATCATACAACTAAAAGGAAAACGTATGGTATTTAATCAAAACGCTCATTTAGCTTTCATCAAATATGAAAGACGGCAGCACGACCTGGGACGCCGGGACATGTTTTGCCAAATATTGCTTTACAACGCATATATTCATCACATTTTGGCGGTTGAAACTACGCTGGAATCAGAAAGCGTGTCACCATCCAGCTATACATTTTTTAAAATTCTTGACGGCAAAACTTGAAAAATGTTTTTCGGCAATATTTAAAAAAAATGCTTCGCAGAGTAAATTATTAGATCGCCTGTTCACGAAAGTTGCGCGTTAAGTAACACACGTCGCAGAAAAAAACCATAGGAAACCGCTTACGAACTCTTACCGTTCCGCAAAATATATCTTGTTAACCGACGACGTGCGTTGTCGGTAATGTATATTCTTCGTAGTGCTGTGATCTATTGAATTTTCGTTTTCTGAACATTTCTCATCTTAACATCGCAATCCAATACTCTACCAGTTTTCTACGGCATTTTGAAACCGATTGAAATTTTTAGGACAAAAGTTACGTTCTCACATGATACTCCACAATTCAACTGATTTTTATTTAACTGAATATCGAATGTAATTTAATAAGTTTTATTTACGTTTAATTTATACCTCAAGAAATATTGAATTTATCATACTATACGTACTTTAAAATACTACTAACCTTCCATTCGTGTTTGATTTGTTCAGATTTTTGGGTTCTGTGTAGAAGTGAGTATTGAACATTTAAATTCAGAACGATTAATTCTAAATTTATATTTAATTTATTGCAAATTTACACAATTTTATAATTTCAATTAATGTTTCAAGAAACTTCAAAGTAAATTCTATTCTCCATGGTCACTAAATATTATAAATTTTACTTAAATGCAGGATGTCAGAAACATTGTTATGCCTTTAGGAAGATATTTGGGAATTATTTGCAAAGATGAGGATTAAAGGTTTTCATGTGGTCAGTAACGCCCGATTTTCTACCATATTTTAATACAAAGTTAAATCATAATATTTTAAACCATTTTACAATGCTCTTGCACAACTTTCGTACAATTCAAGTACAAAAATACAAATGATCAGAAAATAAATTTACCACAAATCTAAACATACAATTTTTTACATTTTGAAACTCTCTCAAACAATTTTAAAAACCAAAGTGGTGCACCAGGTACATAAATATTAGTTTAGAGTAGTTGCAGATTTCTTAACGCTTTTACTTTTTTCCAGTTACATTTCGTCTCGAACGTAAAGATTTAGCGTGACTTTCTTAAAATAACATTCCATTTACTCAAAACTATCACATTAAAAGTAACAAGACGAATTCGGCATTTCGAAACCTGCAACGAACTTTTTATACAATATTAAGATATCGTACATGCTTAATACAAATTCTACATTTCCAGTTGCGTTCCTTTCGTACATCTTCAAAGCATGATTCAAAGCTGCACCTGCGGACTTTCTGAAACCAAAAAAAAAAGGTGTAAGACCTGCATTCTACAACAGAGTCGGTCATTGAATTTCACAAGATAACTAAACATCTTAATATTTGAAACTGAATTACGTTAAAATTCTGAATCGCTATTACCTTCTCATTAATACGTTTTTATTCAATCAATAATGGCGAAACACTACAAACGTTTGTCTCATATATCCAATCTTTAAGTAAGCGAAATAAAAAGAAACTCCTTAATTTAATTTCTACTTATTTCTGGAAATCCATTTCAATATATTTGAATCTCATCATAACTTATAATTACAGGTGTGTTAAATTGAAAAGTATAATACCTTTGAATCTTAAGATAACGAAAATTTATTGACGTTTGTTGGTAAGTCGATTTTGGAAACTTATCTCTACACGAAGCACTACGAGACCTTTACGATTAATTTCCTTTATATTGATCCTAACGTCTACGGCATACGGGGGTGCAAAATTACTTTTTCGAGTGAACCTGTAGGTTGAGCCTTCTCCCAACACATCGTAGCTCTAGGCCTAAAGCGACGCTTGCCTGAAAATTGTAATTGAATGTGCGTTATTATTTCGTACTTTTTTCGCAAGCGTTGCAAGAGTAACAGCGTTCCAAAATCAAGGCCAGGAACTAGGAACAACGTCCATACGTTTTAATAGCCATTTATGGCATAACTATGAGAAAGTTGTTTAGTAAGATCAATAGGCGCTTCAATATTTAAGGCCAATGACCTTGCCAAATTGTCTGTTGAAACTCTTGTAAGTTCACTAAAATCTCATTTTCCGAATTGGAAGTAAAGGATGCTTGCTTTGTCATTTTTGAACAAGTCGAAGCCCCGAACAATGTGCCTACGACCCTTTCGTTTACGTGTCACACAATATTGGCAAGAGCTAGAAAAGCGACGTTCACTGTGAGAAAGGTGTAACGGACACTTCACCGCTTTGACCAACAGCACAAATTACTACACAATTCAATGAGCACAATCTCTTCTATTCTCGTAAGATCGTTACTATGCTATGCGCTTAATGTATTATAGAAATAAATAATTTTAGGTTGAAGGGCGAAAGACGAAGTAAGTCTGAAAAATTCAACGTTAAAATTTACGTATCCCAAGTAATTTGATAATTTTGTTTTACGCTGTACTTAACTTCAATGTAAATATCTTGTCATAAAAAATCTAAGGTATGATTTAACTAGTTTGCATCAACATCAGAATTTTTATTAATATTTTTTATATTACCATCATTCATCAGTAATCCCTTTTCAAACACTTCAAAAAGTTTACGCATACATGTTTACAAGACCCGAACCATCAACCTTCGTCTCCATTCCACACGTTTTTCAAGATGCTGTTGGAACCACACTTCTATTAAGAGTCAGTTCTCGTCGATGAGATGCCGAATACTTTATTTTCGTTTTTTGGTCTGCCGTTGAGGCCTCTTAAGATCAACATCTTCACTGAAGCTGTGGAATGATAGTATGTAGTATGTTGCAAAGCAACGCAGACCACGAGCCTGCTTATCGGAAACATTTCATCAATCATCTGAAACAACGAAATACCGAATATCAAAACTGTCTTAACCACAAGTTCTTAATATGCTTTCACCACTAGTTAATTTTTAACAGCAAATATTTGACAAATTCCCTTACAACATTTTACAAATTGTCATTTTCTTTGTTTCTAAATTTGTTATTGAAAAACGAACTTAGTTTTTTTATGACGAAACGTTCAGAATATACTGGTGTGAATGTATGATAACTAGCATAGGTCATGGCTCTAAGAGCTGCTGTAGAGATCGTGATGCACAGAACCGTTTTAAAAAAATTTACTATTCAATTATTTGAAGTTTTAGACAAGAACACTAAAACAAATGGCCAGGAGACAGACTTCATGACTTCTCACTGCTTGTAAACTGGACAGTAACACATCTTTCATAATAAGTCAGTCTCACGAGTCCACCTTCCTCGACTCGTATCAATACAATTCAAATAACTTTATTAACAGCAATAATAATAATAATAATAATAATAATAATAATAATAATAATAATAATAATAATAATAATAATAATAATAATAGCGTGCGTGGGCAAATTTGACATTTCGCGAACAGTAAAAATCCGTCTTAAATGTTTCTAAAACCGTGGTAGAGAATACATTCAAGTAAATACTGTTAATTACTACTAGTTCTATTTATGTTTTAAAACTAGTGAAAGTGGGGCGAAGTTCTAAAATATATTCGACAGCAACCTTAACTTTTAACGTTTCTGGTTTATTACCTCTATTGCAAGAATTAAAATGGAAAAACCTCTACCCTACACGATTTAAGGTGATTGTGTAAGTACTTTGAAAGCAAGCTTTTCTGAATTTCATACAACCATCAGATAATCGTCACTTCCTTACTTTTGTATGATTTTCAATTTTGACTTTTTAACAGGAGTTTCGAATTTCGATTATTAGTATTGCAGTAGCGACCATATAACCGAGTCGGCTGATCCGTTTTGCTTGAACAAGAAGAGTTTTGAACTTTAAACCCAGGCCACAGGAATGTTTCAACAGGTCAGTTCCTTTGTCGTCTCGAGGTCGTTCCGCGGTCCGTTTCTAAGTCCGTCTCCGTTCTACGATGCAGAAGGCAGCACTGCAGCTCCTCGAGGCTGCTATAGCTTTCGACAAAATACCTCTCCCGAGGCCCTGTGGGTTAGTGCAGCCGTTATCGCTTTTCCTCTATTTTGAACCTAGAACCGAATCGATTTTTAGATCACATTGTAGAGGAACCATCATGAAACTGCGCTATACCTTTTAGTATTTTAGTAATTTAACAAACTATAGCATCCTCCCCTGCAGTAGGTTAGTTCTAAATATTACCTTCGTATTTAGATACTACTCCTTTTCTCGTGTTATGCATTTACATTTTTTCATATAGGGTTTTAACTGAAAAATCAAGATTCGCAATATACAGTACACTTCCACAGCTTTATCTTGTTACTACTTTAACATGCATTACGTAATATATTTCATTACCCACTATGACTACACAATGTAACACCCCCACCCCCACCAGCCATTGAAAATTAGTTCTAACTTAGTTCAACTACAGCTTTCCTACATTCCATGCTACAAAAACCATTTTTAACTCTGCACCATTACGTATGCTCTATTTCCTGACGTGCAGTGTGATGGAGATTAAGGAATTTTGGTGTAACCATCTTAACGAATTTCAAATTGCCTTCTTCAAAATAAACGAGAAAGTTAATATTCCTAAAATAAAGAGTTTTTTTAGTATATAAGAGTCCGTATGATGTTTCACGTGCCCAGTGTTCCAGAAAAATCTTCCGAAGTGAGTTGGAATGGAGCTGAAAACAAAATTTCTGTAAAAGAATGCGTCAATTACATAGGAATTTATGTTACTATTCCACTCGTGAAATTAAAACCAATGGTGTTTAACTAGATATACAAAATTCTCTAATCAGGGCGGTTTTTCCCAAAGTTTATAGATTTTTCTATCCGATTTTTCTTACCGCTTCTCCCTACTGGCCAATCAAAATCAATGGTCTATCTTAGGAGGCGGTATACATACATTGCTATGTCCTAATGCGTATGTACTATAACAAGCTCTGATTTTAACATGGCTTTCAGTTATTTTCAATATTTGTCACATTTTGGATCTGTTGTTGGTCATAATTTCAGTAGTGGAATAGTCCTACCACTCGTTTTGAAAATTATCAGCTACATCTCTCCTCCATTTCAGATTAAGAAAATTTCCAAACCACCCGGGATATTACCTACTATAATTTCTTTTTAAAATGTGTCGAGGTCCATCAGCATTGTGTTCTCTATAGAAAAAAGTTCAGATAACTTGCCGTCAATATTACTATGTTTGCAAGTGCAAATTTTCTGAAGCAATATTCGAGTGTTACGGGGCCATACCAGTGAATATTTGAAATTTTACCGCTCTCCAGTAGCAGTTTTTGAGGAGTATTTTTTGCGACTCCTTACTTTATATTAGAATAAATTGAATATTTAAAAGCTTAGAAATTCTTATAGCCACATTGACCTTTTATGGCTTATTTTATATATTTGATTCAGAAAAAGTTGGTTTCATGCCTTTGTTTTAGTTTTCTAGTGTTCTGTTGAATTGTGCGAGTTTTCTTTAGCTTTTTTGAAGGCACGCATTATTGTTTAAGGAATGCTTTCTTTACGTACTTCTTAAAATTGTAGCTTTGATTTTTGGATTCCCCTAAGTTTTACTATACGAATTCAATTAATCTTCAAAAGCGGTGAATTTTCAAAATAAATAATGTTAACATTAAACCAATTTAGTAAAACAGATTTTTAACGAAGCAAATGTGATTAATGTGGTTTGTGGTTTCAGCAGAGCCAAATGTCCATAATCTTATTGGTCAGCAGGTCTAGAATGTGTCCGTAGTGTTTAAAATATTAACCTCGTTTGCTTACTTTCTCTCAAGGTTCTCCTGCAGAATTGAATCTCTTGCTAACATCGTGAAACATGGTCAGTTTCTTCCGCGTGTCTACCTTATCACAGCTTTGTATGAACAGTAGTAGACATTTGTAGTGTAACCCGATAATTTGTAGAGATAATCAGCACCCGTGATTTTTCTTTACGCGTTTCTTGATTTTATTGAATGATAAGGCCCGTGAAAAATTATAGTACAAGAACTAGGTACTTTGAATATGACGTACTGTTACACACAAGTCAGGAAAACTAGAGGATCTTTTAAACATTACACACAAAATCATTAACTTTCAGGCGTGGAAAGAGAATATTAAGTTTTGTAAATTGTCGTATAACTAAAGTTCAAGCTACTTTTATCACAGGATTAATAGGCAATACACATTGGCATTTTCCGAAGATTCGTAAATTTTACTCTATGTATCAACTTTTATACATTTCAAAATTTTTAATGTACCACGTATTCATGCGCTGTGTCAGTGTCGCTGTCACAATGCTAAGTAATTCAATTTTATTAAATTTTAATCAGAATTTAGAAATAAATTTAATATTATAACATCCAAAGTTACTTTGTACCATCCAAGTTGTTTTGAATGACCGTAAGGTGAATGTCATTTCAACACACTTCGGAAATCAATGTTTTGATAATCGTTTTTAAAATGTACTCCGACAATATTTAGAAAGCAACTTATCGAGAAATATTACATCTTTTCAAAAAGCTATTGAACCTATTTTAGGAAATTCAACATTTTAGTTACTTCTTTGACTAATGAAGTTTCCCGCGTCAGTAGTTCATGAAGACAAACCTTCAGAGCTGAAGAACAACGTTTTGATCCCTAAGTCGGTCTTATTTTATTTCGTAAGAAAGGATGTAGACAGCATTAATACTCATTGACTATTGTTTATGGTAAATTATTTCTGCAACACACAATATATTAGACCAAGAAACTTTACAAAATATATA
Organism: Gryllus longicercus; assembly: GCA_038098605.1. NCBI lineage: Eukaryota > Metazoa > Arthropoda > Insecta > Orthoptera > Gryllidae > Gryllus > Gryllus longicercus. The sequence goes on along the minus strand of JAZDUA010000346.1, from coordinate 1,585,979 downwards.
CTAATTTCCCTAATTTGTAATTTTTTGGGGAAAGATAATATGAAATTTCCATTTAAGCCTTCGAAACACTTTTTTCCAGAATTAACCAAAACGATTTATAGAAACTTTTCTATGTTTTTGGTTGAAAGTAACACTAATATATATTTTTAATGTATATGTAATTTTACTCCGATTTTAAGTACTAAAAAGTATCTCCAAGAGTCAGAATAGATTTTTAACCATTCTCTTAGCAGGTTATTATATTCATAAAGATTACATACTTCTAGTACGCTATCTGGGTCACGAAAAATCCTTCGATAAAAGAAGCAATAGCAACGATTCCTGAATAATTCCTAACTTTTGTAACCAATTTGAAAAGTTTTACTTCAAAATAATGTAAATCACTTTTAAAAAATGATTTGAAAGCCTCCTTTGAAACCAAATTATCCCAATTCACAAGGTTTCCATGATATCTGCCCAAACCAAGTTTACTTGAAAAAATATGAAAGTTGTAAAGTTTTCAACATTTTCGTCTTTTTGAATTAATTTTACTTCCAAATAAGTTAAAGTTTTCGATTTCAGTTTTCTGAGTTATTCTAGTTTCCTTCGAGTACAGAAATTTATTGTTTGAATGTATGAGTATGCTTACTTTTATTCACCCTTTAGCGTTTTCTCACTTCCTGTAAGACCGCCAAAAAAGGAATCCAATTTACCCCTCCCGTCTCCATGCTTTCCCTCAATCAACCCCCTTAACCACTTACTCTTGCCATCCATCTCTCAAATTAAATCTTCACAAGCTTGGAAAAGCCTTCCTGGGTAGCCGAGGTCGCCAAGGCTAAAGAACCGTAGCTGCCTTGGCTCGAGGGGTCGCGGGTTCGAATCCCGCCTCGGCATGGAGGTTTGTGTATGCGTGTTGTCCGTATGTGTTCTTCCTACAGTTAAAACAATCACGGTGGTCGCTGTATGTCCGAGTTTTGAAGAGCGACCTAAAACTTTTTTTAAAAGTTTTTGAAAATATGCGTGGAGCTCTAAGTTCCAACAGGTCATCCGGCATGTGTGGTAGTGTAGCGCATGCAAGTAAGTGTGTGTACGTAAAGGGTAGGATAGGAAAAGGAATGGGAAGGAAAGATTGGCCATTCCGTGGCTATTTTGTTAGGGCACTTCACCGGAATTTGCCTTGTATTGATCGGCTAATCCACGGAAAATTACCCATCAAACCAGCTGGCCGCTAGAATTCTTCCGACCGCGACAGAACTCTACCTAGCTACCTAGTGTCGAAAATTCTGCTCCAGTCGGACTAGAACCTAGGACCTCTCGGCACAGGTACTAGAACCTAGGTACTGCGGTGGCATCCGTGGGGTGCAACGGTACACCTCTGCTTTAATTTTGGAGGCATGGGCATGAAGCCTATGTAACCTTTTAAACATTTTCTTAAAATGTTCGCAATTTTTCTCTTTTAACATTTTCATTGCATAATGGAAAGTGCATTTATAAATCAATATATTGTAGTTTCGATTTTAATTAAATCTTAGAATTTTGAAAATTTAAACAATTTGAACACGCCTCTACACATGTTCAATACAATTTATACATCAACTTTACATATTTTAATGACTTCATTAACCTTACAAAAATCGTTACGCGTTTGAGTAATAATGCAAGTAGGAATATTACGTATGCCCGTATTCTACTTACGTTTACTTAACTATCGAAAATATCTGATCCTCACAAAAGTGTCATTCAGCATTTTAAATTACAACTTCTTGCATTCGAACTGTAGCATTCCAACTGTCATTCACAATGAAATGAAACTGAAAATGTAATGAATATTAAGACAAGTTTATTGAAAGTTGCATAGTTTTCGAAAAAAAACAACCATTAGACATGTTGCGCGGTTGCAATTTGCCCAATTACTTTTATTTCAAATTTTTATATAATTTGAGTAATGTTTCAAAAAAATTACGTAGCAAAGTTTCATATTTTCATGAAATCTTAACACTAGCGCGAAACTTACCGTGTGAAAATATATAAGCAATATCAGATTTAAATTCTAAACTTATCCATTCTGAAGATAAGTATCTATTTAGGCAAAGAAATAGACGTTAGTAGCACAAATACATCACGGGACGAAATAAAAGATCAGCCAGATTCAAAATCCGGGACAATGAAGAACACAATCGCCAATGAAATTACAATAATTCCTTCAAAAACTTACTCCAAAAGTCTGAAGAAACATTTAATCAGAATATGAGGATGAAGGTAGTTTGTAATCATTGTTAAAAATAAATCAGACGTGTGCGATTCTATAGTACAATTTCTTGTCACTATAAAAAATATTTTATTATTCTTGGTGGAGAACTATCAGATTTAATTTGACATGGAACATGGGATGGGTTCTAATAGAGTAAAAAGTACTACCTGTATAATCCGGAAAAGAACTTCACTGAAATGGAAAACCTTAAACCATTTGTAATTTTAATTAACTTAAGAAACCTTTAATTTTAACCATTAATAAACTTGAGAAAAAAGATCTCCAATTGCAGTTGATAGTTGCTTCTAGTTCGTTTCATGAAAATTTTGAAATTCAGAGATTGTAGAGAACTAGCCGTCCTTTGTTCAATGAATTGCAGAAGTAATGGTAACATCAATTTTGAATTATCAAGAAGACGCTGATATAAACATAACAGGATAGGAAATTGTGATATACGATATCACCTTACATGACGTAGTACAGAAAAATTCATTAGGACTAGTCAATTCAAGTATACCACACAAGTGGAAAATAAGCGTAAATGAGGCCTTCAACAAAGAATCTAAGATAGAATACGGCCACTAGAGCCCAAATGACCTTGTAGTTAAGGTGAATAAGATAAATTTAGTAGTTCAGGAAAATCGAGAGTACAAAATATACCCACTAGACATATCATTTCCATATATTCATTTCCAGTGGATGAACGGGAGAGCCAAAATTATTTTAAATTAAATGTCCGACAGAAAGGGTGGAAGAATAAGACCCCATTTTGATCTGAAGACTCAGAAGTAATTAGAGAGAGGATTTCAAAAATGTCAACGGGGGGGACGAGATATCTGGAGATCGTTGAGAAGATCTAGAATGCGAAGTTGAACCCGTCAGAACTTACGATATTTGTTCTGTATATCATGGATAGCGACTACTCAGGACCTGCAACAAAACAATAAAATATTACGTACATTATTTTTTCACTCTTACTTTCTAAAAATAAATCTATCATTTATGATTTAATATTCGTTCTTTATTTAATATCAATTTACTTTTTGCAAATTTTGTTGACTTTAATTTCCGTGTGAATAATGCATTACTTTCAAAGGCAGGTTTTAGTTGTTAAGCTAGCTCCAGAACCCCTATCACACATTTCTACCTGAACATAGTTAAATTATTAATATAAGTTCCAATAAAGCGTGCTTAGCAATATTTTTAAAAGTAGACATTTTTGCTCCTGAATAAGAAATACATCTGCTGACTATAGATAAGCGAATAATCTGACGGATGTGAGATTTAAAACAAATCTAAATAGTGGCTAACGCACGTCACCATACAAACCGCTGTCTTTACGCATTTTATTTTTCCAATTTCAAAGAGATGAAACAAGATAGCTCACTTCTTTCCAATCTTTCTGTCTTATCTAAACACAGATTTATATTCGGTAAGCCCACTTTTTTACTAGTCTTGTAAGATGGTTACGTCTGTCGATCACATTGAGTATCTGAAACAGTAAAGTAATTGTCATAGTCATCTGTTCTTCACAAAATCAATACATACTTCTAAAGCGTTTAAACCTAAATTAATACTATATTATAGTCTATAAATCGTGTATTGATTTATTACTTGCCAGCGCACGGGTAAGGAAATAATCTAGGGGTAAGTTTTATATTTTTTCCTTTATTGCATTTTTCCACATTTCTTACGCATATTTTAAACATGTTGAAATATACCATAATGCTGAAAAATAAGCAGAATTAGAGCTGAAAAATAAGCAGAATTAGAGCTGAAAAATAAGCAGAATTAGAGCTGAAAAATAAGCAGAATTAGAGCAAAGTAAGAACTATTGGAACTGTTGTCATGTCGACAATGTATTGGGTTGATTTATTTAGTCTATTAGAGTGTTCAAGAAACTTTTCTTCAAAAATAGCCCTATTCACATTAATTTAAATTTATGTATTCTTGTGATGTATACACATGGGCTTTACAATATGTATTTTGCCACGTCTCACGCGGACTTATGATCCTGTAAGAAAAAATTAATTTGTGATTTCATTAATATGTACACATAGAACTTTATAGAAGTTTCGAAAAAATACCACCCTGTTTTAAGTGTGCTGTCCGCCAACTAACGTTTCCCACTCAAAGACGACTGAACGATGGGCAGCCCTTCAGTTTTCCTTAAGCTAGGAAGGCGTATTCCAATTCATAATGGATTTTGATTTATCATGTACATAGGAAGAATTATTTACAGGAATGTCGTAAACATTTGAAAGCAAGTTCAATACAAAATCGAATTGGAACACATCCGTAGCACTTAACTTACCCACCCTGCCCTGTAAGCCTTGTAGGCGTGTCCCTCCTAACGCAACAGTTGGGCATGTGGCCTTCCCTGCTGAACCACAACCTAATCTACAGTCCAGAGGGAGGTCACCTGCCATTCACATCAATGCAAATTGCGAGGTGTAATGCCATCTCGCAGCTCTATAAGTTTCCCACCCAGACAAGGTTCCCCAATTTCTCTATGACTGAATGCATGCCAAGTGCAATAGGTAATCCAGCACAGGAGTGGATCCCATAATATGGCTAAGCAAACAGTCTTCTTACAGTCTATCCGGGCTCTGCAGTCTCTTTCCTACACTTGCCCATCCTAACAGTGAACTAGGTAATCATTTTATATTCCAAGCAACATTTGTGCAACTATCCTTTATCTTTAAATGTAAATCAAATGCAAGCAAAAATTACCTTGTATATTCTTTATCTTTCATTTAAATTATTAAAAATTAACATTAACATTTAAATTGAAGTTTAACAACATTGCATTAACTATAACCTTCAATAACGAATCTACATTCAAATTTACTTGTATGTTTTTATAAAATAAGTACATTTCAGTAAATGAGACTGCAGAAACCCAGCAATATTAAACTAAAGGCGGACGAATACCCCATCTAACATTATCTGAGCGGAGCCAATGACTGCACGAGGAAGAATTATCCCTCCCCAACTACAAATGTGTGCATGCAAGGAATCTAGTTTCCATTCAGCGTATATATGCCGTTGATTTTCATGTTTATATTTACTCTTCTTATTTCTCTTCATCGTAGTACGTTTGTGTGTGGCTAGACCTGCGTCATCCGTCGTGCAGTCGGGAGAAGGAACGCAAACGGCCTCGCCTTTAGGCTGCCGCGGGCGCTGCGAAGGGCACAGGGCGTAGGACGGGGCACGGGACAGGCTCCACCCAGAACACTCACCGATTCCAGTCTCCATCGACGTCAGGCCAAAGCGTTGCTCCTCTTCTGCCAGGGGTGCTATGATACCCTACCCTGTGGTTTGGAACCTACTCTACCCTGATCTGAATTGTAGACAGTTATTCCTGCTCAATTCTGAGCCATTTAAAACAATACGCAAATGTCCTAATTAAACCTCGTAATTTATTGGTAAAATCCTAATCTGTTGAATCAATTCTATTTATTACATTCCTAGTTCGTATTTGAGATGCTTGTAGTCTCTGATCAATGATTTTCAGGAAATTAAATTCTTTCAAACTAAACTGCCTTTTTTTCTAATTCAAAATAATGAAAACTAGGATAATTTTATGTTAATGTTTTAAACGATTGAAAATTTCACCGTTTTAATATGCCGTATGTTGGTCCTATTGATTTGCGTACATATTTTATCCATTACAGTTTTCATTAAGGTTTTCACATATGACTTTGAAAAGCAACTTCTCTTTACGTTTGCTTAGTGACTATTCGACGTTAAAATGAGTGAAACTACGATTTCCAGATTTTAAACCGTTTTCTAACCACCTGGCGGGAACGAGGGAAATTTAGGAACGACGAGAAGAGATGGCGTTGTGAAGACGAAGGCCACGGTGATAAGTCCAGCTACGAAGCACAAAAGTACGTCACCACACACTTCTGATGTTTCACAAGCACTTTTCCTCCACACGCATTTCTTAGCAACGCAACGGCTCATTTGAGCCCTAACACTTGCGCACCAAGCACGGTTTCCACAATTCTTCAGAGCTCACCCATCACTTCACAACACTGTATACCTGTGATTCGTAAAATCACTTATCACAGATCTGCATCAATGCTACTCAACTTTTCACTCGACACTTCACAGGAATTGAAGATATGAATTCTTTATTTAAATCTTCTTTCACACACACTTTGCACAAATATTAATCGGCTCTGAATTGCTCTGGATATCCTATTCACACGTCACACTTATTTGTTCCAGAAGCTGCGAACACTAAAAAAAAGAATCTAACTACAGTCACTTCGAGAACAATCACCAGTAACCTCTCCACAACCCGACACGAAATGAGCGATCTTTGGGCAGGTTCGAGGGTCGGGCAGAGAAGGAGGCGGTGCAGCGATTGGCTACCGCTTTTCCAGAGAGTGAACAGCAGGGCGGTTACCAAGATAACCGCAAGAATGCTCAATTAATTTTATTATTTATAAATTGGATGATTGAAAAGAAATATAATATTTAATTTTATTAATCAGGCGAATCAGCCTATGTATCATAATATATTTCTGATATATCCGTTTTAAAAACGTTTGTGGGAAGTATATCTCCTACTTCCAGTGCAAAGAACGTAACTATTAGGAGTAGCTGTAACGAGATAGTAATTTATTTCTGCAAAAGAAAATTAATGGTGTTAAAAAAGAAACAGACTTACTCGTACTATTTACTTGCTTATTATTTTGAGTAAAAACTTGTCGATTTTGACCCATTTCCTTGTCTGCCTTCTACGATACCTAGTAGTGTCGTCCCGCGATATGTAACTGCCACTCCATTCGAGACACAACCAGTCACGAATTGCTTGAATCTTTCAGAACAGCACGTCGTAGTCTTTGGGCCCATTTCGGTTCTTTATCATTGCACATATGTAACCCTCAGTGCACATCGGGTCACTTGGTGCTTACACCATTGTCCTGGATGTGTAGTATCCATTATCCACCCAAAACATCGATTTGATGAGTCATCCGCCGTAAAGTCCTGACTTCTTTTTATTCCCGTACGTAAAAAACAAACTGAGAGGTCAACGTTTTTCGACACCTGAGGAAGCGGTTGCTGCATTCAGAATGCATGTTTTGGAGATACCTCAATCAGAGTGGCAAAAGTGCTTCGACAATTTGTTCAAACGTACGCAAAAGTGTATAGATCTTCGTGGGGAATATTTTGAAAAACAATAAAGTGATTTTCGATGATTAATATTTGTTTTGTTCTCTAATCCTGAAATATAAAAGGTAACCCTCGTAAACTGGTTATAATTATCTCGGGTGACAAAAGAGCCTCGGACAAAAGGCCCTCGGGCATTTTGTGGCCGTTCGATGATTAGAAACCTTATAACGTCCTTGGTGCGTAAATAACTGTTAACACACCCATCTGATTTCTATTATTTCCTTCGTGTGTTGCCAATCGGGGGCTTTCAGCAATACTTTATGCTCGTTCTATGGCGGTCACGGATTGCGGACAAAAGACTTCGCCCACAAAGCCGTTCGTTTAAAAACAATCGCTGTGCTTGAAATATAACTTTGTTTATTTAGAGAAGACACATTTTAAATATGCGGGGCGGGTTTCATCACACTGCGTGTACCATTAAAGTTCCAAGCAAATAAATATGTAATCAATGATAGTAAAAAGACATAACGTAATTGTGTATTGAATATAAATATGTGTATAATATATGTTATATATTTGAAAATATATTGTGTATTGAGTGTACATGTAACTTCAAATTAACTTCTCCCCATAGCACGTCATACACAGTTTTTAACTGTTTTTGAAGTAAATAAATAGAGTAACACTGATGTAATTTAGGATTCAGGGCATTGATATTGAAATAGGAAGACGAGTATATTACATTTTCAAGAAAAATATTGCATCACCAGTTTTGTTATTCTATTATGTGCCAAGCGTGTCAGCGTATGACTCACAGGCAAACCCAGCTAGTGCCATTGGGCATAAGAAAGATTCACTCTTGCCATAAAGACACCACGTGATGAGGTGGAATAAATTGAGAAGGAAACATCACATCCAAGAAAAGTTCAGGACATTCAATTCACATTATTTATCATGTTTTTCCTTGCACACTCCATAATTAAGAATGTTCGCGGAAACACGGGAAAGAGACATCATCTTTAACAAATATTTATGTTCTGTCTCGTACTTCTTTTTGGAAAGCAGGCAGCTCATTACCCTGCTATTTTAAAATATAAAATTATTTATTTTAGAACGTTGGTAGTAAATGGCATTCAATGTACACCTGAACATATGTATGCTGATGTTCAGAATACGTATTACAAACTTCTTGAGCATGAAGAGGGTGAGAAATATATGGAACATTTCAACGCATGTTCACTGGAAAAAAATCATCTTCCCAGCTGCATGTTCTTGAAGTTTGTAACTTTCATTCTCAAACAACTCACAACATAAAAATATATGCATACATTTTATTAATAGTATTATGCAAAATACCTGTAAATAGTATTTCTAAGTAATCTTTCTATACCAAAATTACATTAGGTTACCTAAGAGTTCAACAGTTACATGAGGTACTTTTTATTTCGCCGATCTACTGCAGGCACACATTGGCTAGGGTTCAAAGAAATTTCTCGAAAGGATTTATCCGTTTATTGTCGACATACTGTCAGTGAAGATGGTTTTTATATTATATTACCATTCTCTTTTACCATTACTCCGCATTCTTTGAATTTCCAAAGAAATAAAACGAGAGATAGCATTCGGAGAGTGGAGAAAAAATTAACGTTCGCACACCAATGCAATGCCATGGGATAAGACTATTGAGTCAACAGCGGACTCCAGAATAAAATAAAATAGTTCGAAGGTCAACGTTATAAATTTAAGAAATAATATTACATATTTCGCAGTATGAGTACATTATAATCATTTTTATTAGTGTGTATTAAAATATCTTCAGATTTTATGATATGGCAATGACATAATTATATATATTTTGAACATTTTCAGTTTTTACGGTCTCTCCAACAGGGACACAAATGGCAAGGACCTTTTTTTTCAAGATATAGCTCAGCATTCACTATTTTGCTGCTAATACACAACTGTTATCTACATCGACAGGTACTATAACTACTAGCGCTACAGAATGGAACACACTTTCTTGTACTAGTTAGTTTCCTAATTTCTTTAGTCTAAGCTAGCTCTTCAGTATCACTCCTCCCTTTCTCAGCTGCTAAATATCGGTTTCTAAAATATATTTTTCATATTTTCTCAAATTTTTGCTGATAGTGGAGCTGAAATATTACTTGAAGAGTATTATAGAAGAGTAAAAGCTGGTTTACATGCGAGTTTTCATTAAAAAAAAATTAAAGCAGTTTTTTAGAAAACGCTGTTTTTAGGACGTGCTGTTCGACGGCTCTCACGCTTTTGCTTAAGGACGTTGCCTACTCTGCCATAGGTTGCGATACTATCACGTATTCGAGCAATTTCTTTCGAATGTGCGAAGCTGTTTGGTGCACTGATTTGGGACATGAGCATCGTGTTCAATCTTGAATTGAATTGAATTGGCCTTATTTCACGTGGCGAGACTCGGGCCATTAGGCCCGCTCTTCCGTCTTACCACGCAAATTTCGCTACGCTCCTTTCACCAACTAGCAGAGAAAGGAGGTATTTCTTGGGCGAGAAACAGCCGATTTGAATTTAGCTCAGAGGCTCAGTCATTTAGGCTTGAGGATCTTTTACATGCAAGTAAATCTACTAACATGGGACAGCCGGCTTTACTTCCCCTCCGAAGGAAGGCGTACGAAGGATTTTTTCGCCCTTAAAAATCCACGGCTTCGATCGGTTTGAACCCGGGAAGTTGGGTACAACAGTCCGGTACGCTAACCGTTACACCATCGCCGCCGCTTACACCATCGCCGCCGCGATAATCTTCGCGACTAATTGGCGGAAGATAAATGCGACTTTTGCATACTCCGCCTGCAAGTATTTTTTTAAAAATACGAACAACCTTGAGAGAAAACAACAGTGTAAGATTAAGAAAGTTCATCGGATTGTAGAGGAGGCCGTTCTTTTCCTAGTATTAAAATCCGTCCCTGCTTCTTAGACTTAATGACTTAGCTATAATGACACGAAACGGATAGTTCCGCAGAATGCAATTAGATCAATTTTTATGTCATCATAAACTAAAAAGAAGGAAGTAAATCATGTGTAATGTTCTGTTGTATTTTCAAAAAATTTATTGCTATAGATTTTTTTTAAATTTATTAAAGCTTTTCAATTCCCTTAATGAAGTTATTGCTTTTCTTAATTTGTACATATACAGAACATTATATACATACTCTTACTTTGTATTTTTCAATACATTAATTATTTTTATTAAACCAATAGGTATTAATGACTCAGCATTACTTCAAATTCTTGCATTTATCTTATACTTTTATTTTACATGATACCAGAAATGCATGTAGTAGCTGTACTATTGGGTTGGCTAAGGAACATTTTACCATCTAATGGTAAAAATACCTTTATTTTCTTCTGTCCTTTAATTAAATATTCCCTTTCCTCTTTGTATTCTGTACATTGCCATATTACATGATTTACACTATAGAAATGGTGTGTAGTGGTCTGACGCTAATGACGCCCACTCCCCGAAATAGGTTAAACGCAATTTTTTAAAATGAATAGTTCACAATCAAATTATCTTAATGCATCTTCAATGGAATTTACATAGAATTTTATTCATTTAAATATGAATATAAATTTGTTATTTTTACGAAAAATTATTCAGTTGTCAGATTATCGGAAACTACTTCAGGCCAGGCAATCCTCTTAATATATAATATAATCCTCACAATATTTCTGTATGATATATAATTACTTCTACACAATTAAAACGTATAATAACACTTAACTTTTATCGAAAGATAATGAAATGAATTTTTTTTAGTTACAAATGAAAAAATCTTCCCAGAGGAAAACGTGTAATATTTTTAGCCGAACCTGGACAGTGGAAGGGGAATCTCTTCTCTTTAATATTTAAAACAAACTCAGAGAACTCGACCGTGACTTTGGACGTCGTAGAACAGTCTCCTTGAGGATTCAGAGGGCAGCAACAACTCTACACGTCCGTGCTTCCTGTCGCAATGGGTGCATCGTAAAATGCAAGTCGGGCTCACAGGCGACTCTGTGCATAGCCCACGGTAGCGTGCTCGAAGCCATCCATGGCCCGCCCGTTGAGTCACGGCGGGGTTGTAACCACAACGGAGAAATGGCAAGGGTTACCGGTGGCTGTTACGACAAGCAGAGGAGCGTGCGTGGAGAGAAGTTGGGAAATTGAATAAGTTTGTGGCAGAATGACGAAATATAATATTTATGTTCTTCAAATTGACTAATTCGCAATTCAGTGGGTTCGAAAACTCGAATCTATTTTTAGTTCATATTCCTTTGTAAGTTAGAGAATGTACAAAATAACTGTTCCGTGCGATGAAATTTCAAGGAGCCGAGCCTAAGATAAAATTTGGGAACTTTATTCCAATTTTTTTTCTTTTGATTAATTAATTCCTTCACTTCTGAAAGACTCTATGGCACAGAAATATTAAGCAGCATTTAACTCTGAATTCAGAAACAGCATTCATTGTACGAGTGTCATAGTGAAAGTAAAATTAAAAATGAAATGAACATTTATTTTATCACAGTTGCTTACCATTAATATCTCAAGTTTCTTGAAGTCGTCTTATTGTTTTAGTCATCTGCAAACAGACATATTCCAAGAATAGCTTCAGATCTAACGTCTAGACGTATTAGTTGCTGAATTACCCGTAGTAATCGTTGTTTTGGTAGCTGCTGGCAAATATGGCCTCAGAAAGAGAATCTAGTGATGATTCCTCAGCACATTCTTTTTCTTATTATTTGTAACGATATCGTAACATTAATGACGCTAATTGAACACACAAAAGTGTTAAAAAAAAGAGTCCAGATTGATATTTCAACCTCAGCTCATATACTAAGCAATTAATGATATCATTTGCTACATTTACAAGCGCTGGTTAGATACTCTACCAATGCTTCTGTAGCATGTAGCATCAAAAACAAAGTTGAATTTTAAAATTTTCAAATATTCATAAGTTTTACTGAAAATTGGACTGGCGTCCTTTCTATAAGCATAGTTTTCTAGAAATAATTGAAACCGTTTTTGAGAAAATATTGAAAATGTCACAAGGGCTTCATGTGTCATAAGGGCTTCAGATATTTTTTCAACTCACTTATTCAATTTCTAAGTAGTATACCCTAAAGGTTCCGAACATCATTACTTTTCGCTCTTACTTCTTTTCGCTACACGGCGCTTTGTGGCGTAGTGGTATCGGTGTCAATAAGTTAACTCTAAGAATCTGAGTTCGGGTCTTGAAGTGGAAAAAAATGCTGGTTGAAAACCCTTTCTCAAGTTGTAGAAGTATTATTAGACTTCGTAGCATTTAGAAATAACACGAAAATGTATGTGCTATGGTAGCAACACAAGTTAAAAAATTGCACAAATGTATTTTTTTAAATATCTCTCATGCAACTATTATGCACATTTCCAGCAATTTATATACATTATTGCATTTGTAAGTTAATGTTCTTCACATGACTTCAAATTAACTTTTTCGAGAACTCAAAAGTTCAGTGAAGAAGAATGTCAATTTTTGCATTTACAGAAACGCTCAAACGACATTTTCTCTAAGACGGCTCCTAATTTTTCGACGAAAATTGCCGTATATGACGAGGTTTTACTCTTCTATAATATTCTTAAGGGAAGAGGGTACCGTGAAATGGGTCAAATTATCGATTTTCATTGTTTTGCTAAATAAATAGTTCAAAACTTGCTCTTTCCAAATACATTAACATTTTTTTGGGGGGGATGCCTGGAAGTTCTTTTAATTCTTGTTTAAATGTCTCGGTGAGCATAAATCACGCCCCCTTTTTTGACACTGCATAAAATTATGGCTATTTTTTCGAACTTTTGTATGCATGTTGGTTTATTAATGAGTTATTGACACTTGCTCTTGTTCATACGTGGGTAGCATTGGTCTGAAGGATGCCCAATACGGAGCAGGAATGTTCTAGTAGAGCAGTGGCAAGAACAGACTTTACAAATGGCGTTTGCCGAAAAGGTACTTATTTTTTAATTAATGTACCATTTCTCACAAACTGTTATTCACAATTTATTAAAATTTACAGGATACATTCTTCATAGTATTGGCAATAAATTGACATTTTTATATAAACATTCTTGAATAAGTACATATATAAAACAATAATGTTTGTTCAAAAATTGCAAAAGTTGTAATTGAAAAAATACTCATTATATTTTAATTAACTCAGAAAATGTCATAATAATAGCAAAAGCTTTTTTACTTTTAAGTGTGAGAAATATCAAAATTTCCTAATTAACCATTCTCTGGGAAAGGTACATTAATATTAGCAAATTTAACTTTAAATTGACGGTATACATGGTACCCTCTTCCTTTAGCCATTTTTCAGTTCTACCATTATCAGACCTAAAAATTCTGAAAAAGTGAAAAACATGTACTCTTGGCGGCGATTCTCTTCAAACCCAACAATGATGTATTTTTCCATCAATTTAGAATCTTTTTTATGTAACTGTCATTTAAAAATAATCAAGCAAACGTTCAATGTCATTGGCGTAAATTATTCAAATCTATAATTTTCTCTTAGTCTGTTAAAATAAAATATTTCCATCAATTAATTACAACAGAAACAAGAGCTAACAAAGATTTTTCTATGTCATATTCGTTTTTCTCAACCCAAAATTAGTAATATATGACTTACAAAGCGAAGAAAACATTCAAGATCTTTTTTGTTGGCCAGTGATATCAAATACCAAATACTAAACGACCCCCAAAGTTCAGTCTTATGACCCTACAAAATCAATTCAAGAAGCTTCGCAGTGGGTGAGGGAGATGCGTAGCGACGGTGTTACAATTGCCCCCAAGTATCATACAGTACTCATACTTTCAGATTGCAAAAGAAAATTATTCGAATAATGAAAAAATACCATCCGCGTTAACCTTGCAAGTCTCTCTTCATTGAGCTTGGAAACTTACCACTACCTTGCCTATATATTTTGGAATCTGTAATATTTGCCAAAAGCGACTTACTTAACGGTGGGAACATATTTTCATGCAATACTGATATTTATAATTACAACACAGTCATAAAAATCACGTTCATCAAGTGTCAGTATCAACAGCTCACTATCCGAAATCCACATACAATACATGTACGTTACATTACAACGCACTGCCAGATGACATTAAACAATTGAAGTCTGTTCACAAATTTAAGTTAAAAGTAAAATCGTTTCTGCTGCACAACTGTTTCTATACAATTAGAGACTACACTGATTTCAAAAAGAAAAATAATGTTTATTTTAACAAAACAGTGATACATAATGAATTAGTTTACATTTGTATTGTATAATTTTTTTAAAAACTTAATATGTTTGTAACAAATCATGTACTACAGCTTCCGGGTCAATAACCCCTATCTCGATCAGGTTTTTGTCCAGTTTCCCTCATCCATTGATCAATTGCTGAGATGGCCCCTTGTTTTGCTTCTGAACGTAAATGTAGCTTCACTATGCGCACGTTTTGTTGAACTTTCCTTTTGCTTGTAATAGTAAGAGTAGAGGTAAGGGCGAGTTGCTATTTTGTTAGCAATGCAGAAAAATCATAGTTGCAAATCGTGTACCGATACGTTTTCTGTAACTCAGAAACGAAATGACTATTTTTCAAATATTGCTAATCTTGCGATTTTAAAAATTTATTTTTATTTATTTATATTAAACTTTTACTTATCTTTAAACTATTTAGAGTTAAAATGACGGGAAGGGATTTTGGAACTCAAGAAAACGTGCGCAGATTATCTTCTCCCCCTACGTCACATTCAGTTTTTACTGTTTTTTGACTGAATAAATCTAAACATTGGGCCATGGGTGTTTTCGCATTGCAACGTTCGTAACATAGAGACTCCACCTCGCACTGCAGAGCGCTGGCGCCGCAGAGCGGAAGGGTATGAGGAGGCTCGCCGCAGAGCGAGTGGGAGCCCCCGCCACTCGAGAAAGACTCCGAGGGGAATACCAATTTTCTGTCTTCGTCTCAAACTACCCGCATCTTAATTTTGTGAATTCGCGTGTTATTGAATGTACACAAGTTCTTTCAATTCTTGATTGTATTTTATTCATTTTTTATTATGTTTTTTGTGCAGTTTCTACTGTGTTTTTTTTTGACTGAATAGATCTAATTCCAAGTAGGGCAGCAGGGCCATCTGAGCGTCCTGGCAAAGCCTCCGTGGGGCTGTGTGAAGAAACCCGTCCCCGCGTCCGGACCTCAACGGTCGATAGGAAAAGGCGGGGCGGCGGTGGGGCTGTGGAAATAAGGTGATAATGTTTCTGGTGGAGAAATAGGTGTTTTTTGTTTGGGGCGGCACATTAGCCTGTAGATTTATATTTTCCGCTTTCCTCGATATTTTATAAGTAGTTTTGAATTGAAGTAATTGAATAATACCAAAATGAGGACTGGATATTTATATTTATGTTTATATTTATATTTATATTTATATTTATATTTATATTTATATTTATATTTATATTTATATTTATATTTATATTTATATTTATATTTATATTTATATTTATATTTATATTTATATTTATATTTATATTTATATTTATATTTATATTTATATTTATATTTATATTTATATTTATATTTATATTTAGATATCCAAAACAAATCATGGAATTCGGTGGAAATTGACGGCACTTCGTAGAATAAAATATGTAAAAGAATCCAATTATCTGTGATTCACACTGATGAATGATGGTTGACAACAAAGATAAACAAAGGAGATGTAGGCAGATCATTAGGGCATAACACGGCACGGAATGGAACTGGCATAAAAAGAAACAAAAGTTACCTTATATAAAACAATGTTCGAAAACCTATTTACAAATAGACTTGATTTATGGACTTTGAGTACAAGAGACAGAATCAGAATTCAAGATACGGAATTTGAGAAGTTGCGGTAAGGTTAGCTATAAAGAAAGATTTCAAAACCTCCAAAAATTATACTTTTTCACACAATGAAACATGAATCTTAGAAATGATGAGAAGAAAAAGATTACTATGGTATGGGCATTTTAGAAGATGAGGCAGTGAGGGACTGTCAAAGAAGTCGAGGGACGTACCCGAAAAAAGACGGTGCAGAGGAAGGATTCTCAATTCTGTTAAAGGAAGTAATTTATTATATATAGGATCATGACTTATCCACTTTTCCGTTACCAGAGCCCGACAATAAGAGTTTTTTTTCTGTCCTGTTTTCCGTTTTCCGGCGCACGATAACAATATTTCTTACATTCATAAGGATGAGAGAGTAATACTAGAGGGAAATGAAAAACTGTGAAACACCCCTATCCCATGGTTTCTTCATTATTTCCACATATTGTGACCAGATGATGTTGAAACGTCACTTCCTAGAAGTTCACACATCGTATTGTGGTGTTCTTATGTGCAGATTTTAAAGGAATGAGGAATGTAGAATTAGGTGGAGTGGTATGTTATTTGGATTCTATTGGAGTCGAACTGAAATTATTTGTGAAGTTGAGCATTAGTAATGAATCAGAGAGCATTGACGATCGTTCTTACGAAGTGGTGTGTCTATTTATTTTGTAATGTTAAAAACGTTTTAAAAATCTTGTGATGTTTGGGAAAGAAGTAAACTATGAGCGCGTTTTTTGAGCTCCCAATTCTCTAGCCCATTCGTTTTCTGCGCTAAGTTGTTTTATGAATGAAAGTTGCAACAAGAATTTTTAGACAAAATTTGTTACAACAGTTTCAGAACATTTGTGAAAGCATCCATTTCCTAATGCCTAACATAAAGTAGGTTTAAATACATGGGAGTCGGTAAAGGGAATCTCTCAATCAACAATTAACCGATAAACAACATACATCAATCAAATACCTAGGCCTTCACGTGGACTCAAAGGTAAAAAGGAGCCAACTATTAAAATAACCCAAGCCATAAATCAATTACACCAATCGCTCAATTAATCAATCGCTCTGCCTTCCTCTCATACAAAACCGCAATCATAATTTACTGATGACCTTACTAATGTACGCAAAAACATTTTGGATCAATGCTGCAAAGACAGATATCAACGAATTGCAAATTATGAAACATTACTTCCTAATAACAATCGCCCACTCTCCCAGGTTCATCACAAATGCTCAACTTTACAAAGAATTTCAGTTAGACTCCAATGGAACACCAAATGATATACCTCTCCATCGAATTCTATCATACCTTATCTCATCCCTTTTCAAATTTCAACAATCCACTCACAGAATTAGAATTAAAAATATATTTCCATTCCTCATTTTTCTCATGACATTCGCTGATGTAAGTTGTTTATAGACATTTCTCAATGCAATTCCTCTTCCTGTAAAGATTTAAGATTTTCTAAGGAGTGTAAATTAGTCCAAGCTCACTCGACATATGTAACACTGATCTTTGTAAACCCAATCAGAGCAAAAAATGAAATTATTCTGGGTACGGTTCTCTGAAATACTGATCTATGTAAACCCAATCAAAGCAAAAAAATAATTAAATCAAGAAGGACAAATGAGTTTGAGCATCAACGATAGGTTGAGAGCGTTGCCGCTTTTCACGTGAATGGTGACGATGTTAATCAAATGCGTCTACTCTATGAGGCCCAGACCTCTTCGCCCACCCCCAATAAAATTTGAGAGAGGCCGAGTTCTCCGAAAATTGGACAATGAAACATTAAATTGAATTGAATTGAATTAATGCCTTATTTTACGTGGCGAAACTCAGGCCATCAGGCCCGCTCTTCCGTCTGACCACGCAAATTTCGCTACGCTCCTTTCACCAACTAGCAGAGAAAGGAGGTATTTCTTGGGCGAGAAACAGGCGATTTGAATTTAGCTCAGAGGCGTTATTTAGATTTGATGATCTTTTACATGCAAGTAAATCTACTAACATGGGACAGCCGGCTTTACTTCCCCTCCAAAGGAAGGCGTACGAAGGATATTTTCGCCCTTAAAAATCCACGGCTTCGATCGGGTTTGAACCCGCACATTGGGAAAACGAACAAACTTTGATAAATAGTTTATGCATCAAGTATTTTAGATTCATGGCTGCGTAGGCGGCCGGAGTTTGTGTTATCTAGGCTATCCGGGACGAGCCGCGTCACTGACATGGTGGCTACAGTGCGTACTGCTGTACGCAGTAGGCTGTGAAGAAGGCCACAATTCGCTGGCCGAAACATTAGCCACCATGTTAGTGAAGCGGCTCGTCCCGGATAGCCTAGAGAACACATTTTAGATTGATTCACAGAATGACTGACAGCTATTTCATACAGAGGGTTAGGAAAAGGAAAAATGCCCAACAAGGTTGTAAAAATGTTGGAAAGAAAGATCCCAGCTTTTGAAACTGAAATTCAAATCCTAAGAAATAAGACAGTATCGGGGACATACTGCTTGGCCCCCACCCCCGATATTTTCTTCAAGTTGGCGCCTCTGATGCTAGTGCAAGTACCGGCAACCACCGCAATTGGTGTCTTTGTAGGCGAGCGGAACGCGGAGGCGGTGAGTGGCAGCAATGGAAACTGAAGCGTTGCCATGGAGATAGTTGGAACGAAGTAATTACATACGCCGGAAGCCTTCGCTGCGAGAGAGGATCAAAAGGCTGTGGCCGCCGGTGTTGGAGCTGTAGTGCAATTGATGCTTCTGTGAGGGCGACTTTGTAATGTCTGCGGTCGACGTGAAACGGAGTTGGGGCAGTGAGGGTTTGACTCGGAGAACGTTAGTTAGGTAGCAATGTTTGGTGCTGAAGAAGAATAAGTATAAAAGTAGTAAAGGGAGAAAATGAGGGATTACCGGATCGATGATCAACTCTTTTCAGCTGCAGGCAATTTGTCTAACATGTTAAACTCATGCAGGTCTCGTAGCATGCCTTTTTTATAATTGTCCATTCTACATTAAATTTTTTAGTTAGAATATGATTTAATGCAATTTTTAATCATGATCAAGAGTCAAAAGCAAAATTAAAGAGTTGTGCGATTTTAAGTATGAAAATGAAAAAGGAGTGAATAGGAAATGAAAGAGAAGTAACTATTCATGCAAACTAATGAGTTAATTACATAATTATTTATACTCTGTTAATACACGGAATAGAAATTATATTTCTTAAAATTTTAACAAAACAGATTTACGATATTTATTTGTATTCTACAACTTTCATTTCAAAGCACAGAATCACTATAAGTCGTTGTTCACAAAATATCGCACGAATTCGATGTGCCTGATTTGCCCTTTAGTGAATTATGTATCACGTTTTAGTATTTATACGAATGAATGTATTGTAGAATAGATTACGATGAATTCCTCCAATAGCCCTACTTTTCAGGAATGAATCGTAATTTTACGTAAAAATAAAGAAAATGTAGCGAAAGGAATTCTGCGAAATAAGAAACGAAGTGAAAGTTTTTCATTAATACATAGATACGTAATTAATGAACAACTTTTTATCTCAAACAAACTTCTTGCGCTTTGCGTTCCACAACGGAGAAGTTTTACCGAGGTTCCAACAGCCAGGATAGATTTCATGTTTTTCCCTCATATTTTTGTCACTATGCAGCAATTCATCATTCTCCAACACGACCTTATTGCAGCTGTCACCAGTTTTTAACCATTCAGTGTAACTCTACGAGCGCTTCCTCTCCCAACCAAAATGCACTCTGGCGAATTGAACTTTTTTCTTTCAGGTACGTTACAATGCCTCTTTTTCCTCCTACAAAGCCGACGCAACAGTTCTTTGCTTATTCCGAGCGCAGGCATTGATTCTGTCGTTCCGGCATTGCGCCACTCGGCGGAAGACAAGTGGCGTGGGATGCCAGCGAGCACCTTACAACGCCTCGCACGTAGAGCGAGGTCTGAACGTGTAGTGTAATTAAAACGCACCACGAACATTCCACGCTCACTCATTCTTGGCCCTTAGCAATTAGTAGCTGGCAATTTTGCTAATTGGATTGTTCCTTTCAACTAATATGCGCGATGAAGGTTTCATAATACGCAGGTTCAGGACGTTGTGGATTCAATTGGAACTAAAATAGACGTTAGTGTTTCATTTGAAAAATACTTTTTTTAAAAAAATTCTCTAGGGAATAAGCGTAGATCGTGCGTGCTTAGCGAAGCTATTAAACATTCTTAGTAATAATTTTGTCTCGTGAACGAAACACAATGCACGGCGAGGATAAATTTATTCTTTCAAACTCCATTGCTAAATAATTTTATTAACTTATTCTGAATCTTGAAACCTGTTCTTCTAGGCCGCCATGTTTATATACTTGAATTTGTATTTGATCTCGTCAAAATAAACACATTGTTTATCAAAAATTATGGCCATGGTACCATATTTTTATGCAGTACAAATCTTAAGCGCGCAAAGATACGAAAATGACCGTATTCGTTACTATTTACAAATATTTGACAAAATGATATAAGACAATATTTAAAGAACATTTCAATTAACACGATGTTTTACTTTTCGTTTCTTTACAACAGATGATATACACTATGTTTAATTTAAAAATACCCACGTCTTTCAGTATTTATTTTATTTTATTTTTGTCCCTAAATATCATCGTCCAAATCAGGCTTTGAGAATTTCGTCGAGAATTGAATTATTTTTTTTAAAATTGAAAAAGTCATGTAAAATACCCTCATGTAAAATACCTTCATGTACAATACTCCCAAAAATTCAAGGAATTATGCTGTTTGGGTAAAAATACTGCAAATAGTTAAACGCTTTAAAGTTATTCACAGACTGACAGACAGGCGCACGATACTTTTCAGAAAAGTCGTTTTTTCGGTACGTAACCACAAAACGCGGATTATGACTACAATGCATATTGAAGAAAATAATTTGCTGCATGTAGGTGCGAAAAATTCCTTATTTACGGTATCAGGGAGTCACAAAATGAGTTTTTCTATCAAAAACGTCACTTTTCGCCGCAACAGAACTTAGCTTTCTCTGAGCTTGCTTTTTTTGAACCTTATTTAGCAAGTTCATAGCTAACTAAATAGCTGAGCTAGCTATTTAGCTAGCTATGAACTTGCTAAATAAGGTGTCGCCGACGCGTAAACTGTTTTAAAAGTGTTTTCATGTGTTGAATATTTCTAAATGTTATACATAGCTTTTTTCAGATAATTTCTTACGGTATCTGGCTTTGGACTTACTAATGAATAGTAGTTGCTGGTAATGGCCTATTAAAAAATCTGCAGCAATTGCCTTTTCATATTATCTCCATACACGATATGAACCGGTAATATTGCAATTTCAAAATTGTAATCACGGTAAAAATATATTTGCATGGTTGAGGGATAATACGAATAGTTAGAATTTAGAACAGCTACATTTTATACGTTTTTTTGTTAATATGCACAAACTTGCACATAAAAGGTCATCTATAAGCTGTTCTTCAGCGTTAATCTCTTCGTAAGATAGTTTTAAAACTGTTAATTTTTAAATAATATTGTAATTATGGTTAAGGTTTCTTTTAGTTTGTTTCGTGTTTTTATAAGCTTTGTATAAAGCTTACAGCGGTCATCCAGCTTGGAAAAAAATTATTTGGCGGCTAAGTATTCCTACATACATCAGTAGGGGGATCACAGACACAAAATAAATTTAAGAACGCAGAGAACAGATGTCGGGAAAATTTCTTTCCCAAATCGAACGATAACGAAATGGAATAGATTGCCTGCAAAAGCCTTTGAACCCTTTCCTCGAAGCGTTCAACAGTTTAGAAAGTTAATTTAGGGCCTTACTAAGTAAATGAGGGACTGAACTAAGAATAGTAGGTTATAGAGCGAATCATAAGTGATATATTGTGAAGTGCGGTGTCGTGCATTGTAGATCAGAGAAGTATTGAAGAAAGTAGGATAAGGAAGGAAGGATCGTAGTGAAGTGAAGTGAAGTGAAGTGAAGTGCAGAACAGTGCCAGTGCAATGAGGCCTTAATTGAAAAAACATTTAATGCGGAGTTTGATTATAGAAGTTTCGTTTTCTTAACATAATTTAATGTTATATGTATCAGTCAGTTTTTATATTATTATTATTATTATTATTATTATTATTATTATTATTATTATTATTTTAATTATTATTATTCATATTATTATTATTATTATTTTACTGTGTAAATTGCATGTTAGATATATTATAATATTTATGTAATTAGCTGCCACCGGGTTATACCCAATGGTAGTTTGAATAAATTTATCTTATTTAAACTCTTATTTAATGGCTATATCGTATAACATATTTGTATTGTTAAGGGAGAACTAAATTGCTTTGTCATCCTTATGACTCTTGAGTTATCAACGGAGGGTGCTTGGACTCATTTTCACCGCGCAGCACGATGCTCTCCTAGCATATTGAGTGAATCCGGCGCCCTTCTCCCTCCACCCCGGTGCGTGAGGAGTGCATGGGCTGCTCGGCGCCCGCGCAGGGACAAGGCCGCCCTTGGGCGCGGGCGGCGTCATCGGCCAGCTGACGGGCCATCTGATGGGCATCGACCGCCCGGCGACAACGACGCGAGCGGGCGGCTGCACACGCGCGTCAACTGCCCATTGCCACGCGCGGCCCCGCCCGCCCCCGCTCCGCCCCCGGCCCGCCCCGCCAACCGGCCCGCCCCCGCCCCGCCCCCCGCTCCGCCCGCTGACCCGCACCCCGCCCAACCCCCGCCCACGCCCCGCCCACGCCCCGCCCCCGCCCCGCCCCCGCCTCCGCCCCACACCTGCCCCGCCCATGCCCCCGCTCCGCCCCCCGCCCCCGCCCCGACCTGCCAACCGGCCCGCCCCCCGCCCATGCCCCCCGCCCCTGCCCCGCCCCGCATCCCAGCCCGCTCTCCGCCCTCGAACCCCGTCCCTGACTCCGATCCCGCCCCCACCACTCTCCCATGCTCACGACCGCGCACCCACCCCCCGCGATCAATGGCTCCCGTACGTCCGCCCATCGCACTGCCCCCGATCATTTTGGTCCCTGCGCGCACTCGGTTGCCGCCGCCCCCGCTCCACCCCACGTCCACGCTTCACGCCCCCGACCCCGCCCCCCGCCTGCGCCCGCCCCCCGCCCCGCCCACGCTCCCGCCCAACCCCCGCCCCCCACCGCCCCGCCCCCGGCCCGCCCCGCCTCCCGCTCCCGCCCCGCTCCTGTCCCCCCGGCACGCCCCACCCCGCTCCCGCCCAACCCCCGCCCCGCTTCGCCCCCGCCTCCGCCCCGCCCCCGCCTCCGCCCCGCCCCCGCCTCCGCCCCGCCCTCGCCCACGCCCCGCCCAACTTCCGCCCCCGCCCCACGCCCATGCCCCCCGCCCCGCCCACGCTCCCGCCCAACCCCCGCCCCCCACCGCCCCGCCCCCGGCCCGCCCCGCCTCCCGCTCCCGCACCGCTCCTGTCCCCCCGGCACGCCCACCCCGCCCCCGCCCAACCCCCGCCCCGCTTCGCCCCCGCCTCCGCCCCGCCCTCGCCCACGCCCCGCCCAACTTCCGCCCCCGCCCCACGCCCATGCCCCCCGCCCCGCCCACGCTCCCGCCCAACCCCCGCCCCCCACCGCCCCGCCCCCGGCCCGCCCCGCCTCCCGCTCCCGCACCGCTCCTGTCCCCCCGGCACGCCCCACCCCGCCCCCGCCCAACCCCCGCCCCGCTTCGCCCCCGCCTCCGCCCCGCCCCCGCCTCCGCCCCGCCCTCGCCCACGCCCCGCCCAACTCCCGCCCCCGCCCCACGCCCATGCCCCCCGCCCCGCCCCGCACCACGGCCTGCCCCCCGCCCCCGCCCCGCCCCCTCCCTCGCTACCCGCCCCGGCCCCGCCCCCCGCCTGCGCCCCCCGCCCCCACCCCCCGCAATCAATTGCCCCAGCACGATAGCCCATCGCAGAGACCCCGATCATTGGTCCCTGCGCGCACTCGGTTGCCGCCCCCCCCCTCGCTCCCGCCTCTCCCCGTCCCTCCCCTACCCCCGTCGCCGTTGCCACATGTCGGCTCCAGCGCATCCAAGCATAATTTAAGAGAGTGACAGCCGCAGGCAACTGCACCCTCGCAGTCGAGTGTCCGCTCACTCCGTCGACGTCCAATGTTAGTTGAATACCCAATATCACGCATTGCCTACTTCACAACAAAAAGCGTGAGTGGCAATTACACGCAAGAAAAGTTGAACTTTCGGTAGTTGTGAAAAAAATATAAATGTTTTACTGCATCTGAAGAGGGAGAATGTGAGATAATTGTGTTGGAATTTCCCGTTTCTGAGGGATTCGTGGCAACAATTACATTCAATGTTTTTACGATCATCAATTACGTGTTACGGTGATCAATCTTATGTCCTATATCTGCTAGGAGGAATGCAAATGTGAAACTAGTTGTGCTATAAAAGCACAAATTTCCGAGGTTAAATTTAAAGAACAAAATTGGAGGCGGTTTTGAGAAAATGTTTTATTTACAAGTTAAATTAACCACAAGGAGATATTACGTGAAAACTGCTTCTGTTTTTAAAAAAACTTGTTCATGACCATAATTAAAAATCGATTTTTTAGAATATAGTTTTTTTTCACAAAAAATCTCTACCATCAATATTTTACTTATACAATGTTCATTTTTTGTAATTTTTTGAAAACAGTAATTTTGTCGAAAATAGGACCAGCACAAATTATTTTACTGTCGTTTGATACATATGAAGAAAAAATTTAAAAAACGAGGCCGTTTTTCGAAAAAATTGGTGTTTAAAAATTACATACTTTACGTAAAATTATGCGACAACAACTCATTTTTTTTAATTACATGATCTTATTTCAAGTTCTGACTTTGAAATCTTCAGATTTCATTCAGATAAAAATCCTTTATCAATATTGTAGTTGTAGAAAGATACAAAATTTTGTACTTATGCAATTTTCGAAAATTCGGGAAAAGCAAAGAAAATGCACAATACACAATTTTTGCAATGAAAAATACAATATACACAATTTTTAAGCGTTCTTTTCGCAAAATCGAGGACAAAGTTGAATAAAATAATTTGATCCATATTTGATAAGTTTCAAAAATGTTGAGGCTTAATGTAAAATATTCCCAAAGATCAAAATATACTTTTCAAACTCGCAGGGCCTGGGGTTCAAGGAATAACCGTTTTGAAGAAAATCGGCTGAACGCGCTAGCGGCAGACGAGCAACACAAAATCGGCTGACAGACATTTTGCCGCTAATTAATTTTTCGGTATCAAGGACTCACAAAACATAGATTCCGACTACTCAACGTGTGAGAGGAAGTAGTACTAATTTACTACATATAGGAACAAAATTTATCCTCTTTTTAAGTACCAAAGACCAAAAATATGTTTTTCTGTCGAAAAATTGCCGATTTCAGCATTACAATACGTAAAGGTAATAAAGCAAAGAATAAAACAGGGGCAATGTTACCAGTGGTAGACCAGTGTTACCAGTGATAGAATTAAGAATTGGAAAGCTTGCAATGGCATTTGCTTTCAGTACAGAAATGGACATGACAATTTGGCTTTATGACATGTGGCATTCAGCTAATCCCGAGTAACTGCTTGCCGAGTAGTGTAGTCGGGTTGCTTGCGATTCGCCGAGCGCCGAACATTCGGTATTCGCCCCACCGCGTGTCGTCCTTTAGGACACGTCAAAGGGAGCGAACATTCGCCAAACACATCAGCTGTTCCGGAATGGGCGAGCAGTAGCTCGCTGCTCGGCGAATGCCGAATGTGTGGAGCCGCCATTAGGACACATCAAAGGGAGCGAACATTCGCCAAACACATCAGCTGTTCCGGATTGGGCGAGCAGTAGCTCGCTGCTCGGCGAATGCCGAATGTGTGGAGCCGCCATTAGGACACATCAAAGGGAGCGAGCATTCGCCGTAACACATCAGCTGTTCGGGATTGGGAGAGCGGCAGCTCGCTGCTCGGCGAATGCCGAATGTGTGGTGCCGCCTTTACATTGCACTCGCTCACTGCGCACTGAAACTGATGTTAGTATCAAAACAAATGTGTGATGTGCAGAACATTCGTCTTGTTGGAATGATTTGGCACTTGTAGGTTTTTTTCTGTTTCTGAAAGTTACATGCGCTTTGAAAAGGGGGGCGATTCTGTTCCATTAAAGACATTTAATATCGAGAGACTCAAGGAAGTTCACAACCAGTATTTTCAGAGTTCTTACACAATTTGAATGATCGATGGAATGGATCGCTAAAGAAGAAATAGAACATCAAATGAGAACTAAATGAATACACATTAATTTTTGTTGTAGAGATATTTTTTCTTCAGAAAATGTTATAAACTTATCCACAATAAGGATTGCAATGACATTATAGAGATGTCTCAGAATAATAGTTGTAAACTTCTAGGGATTGTAGACAAGTCAAATATGATCACTTTTTGCCAATGAATATTTGGTAAGATATTTCTTTTAAAGAAATTACGCATGTGCCATTTGCCCATGATTGTTAGTAAACTTGTCATGCATTGGCGTTCAGGAGGTATAGAACGATTTTCTTAAGAATGGGATAAAGTGAGAGTTCGTGAAACAAGTGAACATCACGAGTACTTCAGAGAAGTATCCCTCCGCCGCGTCAGCTGTCTAGTTACGCCCCTTCATAGTGTTTGTTTACGGTTCACGCGAGACATCACTAAAGAGATGTCTGAGTTTCGCTTAGTTATATGCACGTACGCGAGTCCGGGAAATATCGAAATTTATTTACATATTTGGGAAAATGTCTTAACGTGATCTCACATTCAATAAAAGAAAACTGCTACGAATGTAAATAAAAAAGAAAATTGATTTTTCAGGGGACGTTCAAATACCTTTTCTGGATGTTTCACAGCAAATGGCTCATCCACTTTCGTAGTGAAGAGGGTGGTTTATTTATAATTATAACACCCCGACTACCAAAACTTGGTACTATGCTCTCATAACTCAAATGTGTTTTAATGATTGTTTTATATTTCACAAATGTTATGCTTTTCAATGCATGCCCTGATCTATAACTAAAGGTTTTATTAAATTTTCTTGAGAGTTGTTTCCTTTACAAGCATTCACTTTTCAAATATTATAAATACTAAATCTCGATAGAACATATCGGCTTCTCATGGTTCACAATCGTGTTACAACTATACAAAAATGCACGATATCACGAAAAGCTCCCAAACACAGGTCGCCAGTCGCCTCACAGCGCAGATGCCGGAAACACGTGCACCGTCGAGTACGCATCTCACATTCAAGACTCGATTTTAAAACAAACATAATACTTATCACATAAAATCCAAATTCAATGTAATTTTTATAAAAAGAAAGAATTTTTACAGAAGAGCGCGAAGCTCTGCACTTCCTAATTTCAATTATTTCTCGTGGCGCACTATATTTTCGTCGGACGAGGACATCACAGCAGGGAGCGTCGTAACTATTTACAAGTTAGCCAACTGCAAACGAACGAATGTCGGAAGGAGAGTCTAATAAGTTGAAGAACACAACGACCACAGAATCGTCAGTTGTGTTGCCAGCACTAGCTGTCAAATCATCCCATTCTAAAGAAAATCGGACAATACGAGAATCTATTTTTTGACAGCGTCGGAACGTGATATGCTAAACACTAATGCATAAAGAGTTGCCTATCAATAAGGGGCAAACGTCACACACACACACACACACACACAATGTTTTCCTGTCCCAAGTTTATTAGTAAAAAGTTATCATCTTTGACCCCATCACATTCAAGGGAAGTATGTAACATTCATTGTGATGAATTGTTTAGAACTAGTTATTTTTACCAAGAACAGTCATAAATAAATGATGTTTTAATATTTTTGACAATCAACAATGCTGCACTTAGTTGTTCACTTAGCGACCCTTAAAACTCTGCGCACGCATCCTGTTCCATTCGGTGTGCCACTATTAAGGCTCTTTCGATATGAAAATTAAACATGAACGAAACATAAACCCAAACGTTTTGGTGCCAATTCAGTGAAACCATTCACAACGGTGAACGTAATCTGCGTTTGTGTTAATGTGGTCTGAGAAGAAATCACTATCGTGTACCACACTTACAACCTTACAACTAAAGAACTAGTGTTTTGATCAGACATACTGCTGTTTGCAAGAGCATAAATTGTATTTGACTTCATTGCTAATACAACTGCTTCACAGAATTATTCATAGCGCTTATGACATTACAAATCATGCAAAAATACATTCATCATAATAATCATGTAACGATGGTCACGTTAATTTCTCTTTATTTCGGTTGGTTGTATACAGAATTTCCATGCCTAGTATTTATTGTAACGTCATCGCTAAGGGACTCTGCTCACTTTTACTTTCGCGGCTATTGCGAACTACATTGAATTGAATTGAATTGATGCCTTATTTTACGTGGCGAGGCTCGGGCCATCAGGCCCGCTCTTCCGTCTGACAACGCAAATTTCGCTACGCTCCTTTCCTCAACTAGTAGAGAAAGGAGGTATTTCTTGGGCGAGAAACAGGCGATTTGAATTTAGCTCAGAGACGTCATTTAGGCTTGAGGATCTTTTACATGCAAGCAAATCTACTAACATGGGACAGCCGGCTTTACTTCCCCTCCGAAGGAAGGCGCACGAACATTTTTTTCGCCCTTAAAAATCCACGCCCTTAAAAACCCGCCAACTAGGGTATAACAGTCCGATATGCTGACCGTTACACCATCGCGGCCGACAACTATACGCCCATGCTTACATATTAAGTGTATGTTTATGTCCTCGGATCTACGTTAACGTTTTAATTTCATTCCAGGTGGCGAGCCCCATCCTTAGCTCGCGTCGCCTCGCTGGCGCGTGGCGCCCGTGGCGCCACCAGCGCCGCCGCTGCCGCCACCTGTCTTCCGGCGCACCGGTCGATGCGGGGGCGGCCACGCGCTAGCGCCAATGACTCACGAACCCCCTCGATTGCCCGAAACATTCCCAAACGCCACCGGCAGCAAAGATGCTTATATAATAATAATATGCCTTTATTAATATGACGAGGCTCGGGCAATCAGGCCCGCTCTTCCGCCTAACCACATGTCATAAATATACACAGTAATGTAGTAAAAGTAATGTAGTAATAGTAAAAGTACTAAAAAGTAATGTTATCTAAAACTTTAAATGTAATGTAATCTACAAGTGATAAGTAGTTAGTGGAAAGCAAACGTTATTTAAAGCAACTTATAAATAAACAACACCAGAGGTTAATGCTTGATTTAATGCATGATTATTTCGTGTTTCCGAGTACGACAACTGCTACGGTCATTAGTCCCGTTAGTGCATGTAATATCCGGAGGGGATTGTGTTTATTCTTGTCTAGAAGGTGAATTCCGGTGCCGACCTTCACGTTGGAATTTGGGGTTCCCTCCTCTTGGTATTTCTGCCCGCGGAACACCGCCCCAACTAGGTCTGAGCTCACAACTGGTCTTCTGAAATGTCTCACTCTCGCTGTGCAGTCACTGAATAATGATCATAGTAGTTGACGCGCTCGGATTCACTATAAATCAATCATATTTAAGGAACAAAATTACGAAACCACGATACTGTTTTTGAAAAGAGTATACATAAAATGAATTAAGTATTTAATAATGAGAAATAAATTAATAAGTAATAATTTTCAATAAAATAGTTGTAGAAGGATGTTGAACTTTCGGAATTTTCGATAATCTATAGATTTTAATGACAAAAATAGACCTATATTATTGAGCAAACTTCTAGCCACACACTTCAAGAAAACTAGTGTTGCAACAAGAGCACGTACTTTTCATTAGCAACGGTTACTTTAATATACAGCGATTTCCGTTCAAATTAACACATCTTATCCATCAATTGTAAAACTCTTGTAGCGCTTACAGTGAGGAAACTTATTCTTTTAAAGCTAATATATCGACCCAAATTCGACCAACCAAACTTGTGTTCCATACGTCAGAAACATCGCCCACCAATGAGAAGCAATTCTGAGATTTTCAAACTGTCTCGCGTCGTTGCCATTGTATTGGGACATGATATTTCGCGACACCCTATAGCAAAAGAAGCGTGGGAAAGTCGAATTTACAATTTCGAAGATTTTCAAAAATTACATGAAACTATTCATATTTGCAAACAATTAGACATGGTCTTGTTTAAAGATTCAATTTTGAAGAACGAATTTCATTAAGTGCTATGAAAGCACAAATTTCATTGTATACTTTTTAACTGCTCCATTATATTATACTACTACATAAATTTGTGTTTTCAATCAGCAACACTTTATTTCCGCTCCGAGAATTGAAATTAGGTCCTCAGAGTTAACTTCGACACCCATATCACTATGCCACAGAAGCACCGTATGGAAGGAACCTTCGTAAAAGTAAAAACTATATTCCGAACCGTTAGGGATACTACCGTAAAAGAAAAACTAAGATGGCCTCATGGGTAGTGTTTATAATGTATTTAAAATTCATGTTGGTGGAATCTTTAGTTTACTAGAATCGGTTCTTACTGATGCACAGAAAGACAACAATTGATTTAATGTCTAGTCTGATGATACATTTTAGAAACCGAATAAGGGAGTTGAAAAATGTTTAAAAGTTGCCAATTGGAAAAGCCCATACAGACACGTTCCGTTTATTTATCTGTATAGATAGTATTTGTGAGTAGAAGTGCTTCAAATAATTTTCAACAAAGTATCTGGAATCCTCAATAGTTTTCTGCTACCACATATTTTCCAAATTAAAATCCCTGCGCGGGATTCCAAACCGATTCCTTTTGCTCCGAAGCACTGAATCCGTACACGCCTTCACCACGTAGGCCATCCGGGTAGAATATGGACAGTACATTTCTATTTTAGTAAAGTCATACATTTTCAGTTTTAGCATTAGGGAGCCGAAAAATTGAAAAAATGTGAAAAAATATCCTTTGGGCGAAAAAAAAAAGGCAGCTGGGAAGAGAATAAGGCTTAACCGAAAAGCGAGTCTCGACTAAAGAAACTATCTAGTGCGAGAAAGCCTGTGCCATTCTATAGCTCCACTAGTTTATGTAATTACCATACGTTGTTATATACGAGGAGAAACTTTAAGGAAAAAAATTCGTGCGGCTTTTGAGCCAAAAAATAATTGTTTTAGAAATTGCATAAATTTTAGACACTAATCGAAAGAAACAGCGAAATCAGCTCGTTTTTTTCCAAAAAAATTTAGATGGCATTTTTTGAAGAGCTGATTTTTTACAACACACTTTGTTTAAAGCAAAAATAGCTATCACCGATTTTGTAGTTTGAAATGTTAACATTTTTTGTCATTTTCGAAAAAACGTGACAAAATATCCGAAAATGGGACTAGATATCGTATTTTTTCCGTCCTTTATTATATATGAGGAGAAAATTTAAAGAAAAAAATAGAGCGGTATTTGAAAAAAATGCATATATTTAGCGCAAAATTACACGTAAAGCACTCTTTTCGAAAAATTGAACATGAACTTATTTAAAGTACCGTCTTTAAGAAACATATTTCATTGTAGACAATAATCCCTATCTTTAATATTATAGTGTCGTAGGACAACGTTCCGGAAAAATTGCTCTTTTGCAATTTTGAAAAAAGGCTGTGATTTCAACGGACATGAGACCACCACCAAAGTGTTCTTTCCGGTATCCAAAGACAAAGTTTGAATAAAAAATTTGATGCTGTTTTGGGAAATTTTTAAAATGTTTAGAGAATTCATTTAAAGTCCCCTCAAAAATCAAAATATCATTTTGAAACTCTCAAAGCCAGGAGTTCATTTAGATCGACTGGGGAATATAAATTCTGAAGAAAATAGGCTGAACGATTTAGGCTCTGGAGTTGACCACAAACGCACATAGAGACAGACGTTTTGCCTTCAATCGATTTTTCGGTACCAAGAACCAACAAAACATGGATTCTGGCTACATTGGGAGTAAGAGGATTTTTTTCGCCTAAATTTAGCAACAGGATTTCTCCACTTTTTCGTTACCAGAGCCCAGCAATTAGAGTTTTTCGGGCGAAAATTCGCCTTTCTTCGGCGCACGATTACATAACTTTCTCTTCTTACGATGAACTTCGTAAGGCTAGAAAGTAAATACCTCTCATCAATATTGCAGTTATGCAATGTGTATTTTTGTTTTTTTCAAATGTTCTTTTAGGCAATTTTCGAAAATATAGTTTACCAAAAACGGGCCTTATGACATTTTTAAGCATACTTTGGTCTATTAGAGAAAAAAATAAAGAAGGATTACAGAGAATGGTACAGACTCATGTAAAAGTTAGATTCTCTTTAGCCTGAGTTAGGTTTTCGGTTTTCATCCTATTCCCAACTGCTACTTATTGCATAAATGAAATTTTTGCACATTTCCTGAATTTTTGGTTCTCTATTAGAATTGAAATACTACTTTATTAAATTTATAGAAGAATAAAACATAGACCTACTTGCAAATTTTTATTAAAAACTTGGACCCATTTTTGAGATAACGCTGTTTGAGCATTTCTCAATATGTGCAATTTTGAGCTCCATTTGAAAGAAAAGTTTTGAGTTTTCAATAAGCTTTGTTTGAATTCATTTGAAGAACTTGTACTCACAAATGCAATAATATATAAAATATTCATTGTGAGAGATATTTCCAGACTTATAGATCATTCTATCAAATTGTTTCAAAGAAATAATTAACAATACATAGTGTCAAAAAATATTTTGGAGCAAGGGAACACATTTTTATTTATTTATATATGCTTTTGTTAAAAAGTATCAAACCATAAACAAATATTGACTTTGATTTTTCATCTACAAAGTGTTTTATATTGCATCCACAGAAGTAACTTCTTGTTGTCCAGAATTGATGCCATCAGACAAAGCAGTGGTACTTGGGTGACCTTAAAACGTTCTAAGGAAGAACAAAATTGCAAAGATATAGCCATAAAAAAAGAAGGAAAATTCTTACGTTAGTTCTCAAAATGGTATTATTAAGCCCAAAAGAACCTGTTCATTCACTTTCCTTTTTCAAGAATGGTTCAAATTGAGATTTTAAATGAACATTTCAAGTTCTTTTGTGTGTCTGAATCATACATCATAGCACTCACCAACAATTGTGCCAAATAAAGCAGCAAAAATGAGCACAAGCATATTTCTTCATGCTGAATTATGATCTAAAAACAAGAAGAAACAAATTATACAGTGTCCAGTTTCAGCATGAGTTGTTAGAATAGCTTATTTAATTTTTTCCTCCTAATTAATTTCAGTGTATACAACTGTGCATATGAAATATTTTCAAATGTTGTGAGTGATTGCAGTGGATAATTAATTGAGAATTGTATTAAGAAATAGAGAAGAATACCAGCCTTCGTATGAAGATCAATCATGTTAATTTCAATTCTACTGTCCACTTGCCTGAGTGTGACTTGGTAGATTCTAGAAACCACTAATTATTATTTTATCTATTTAATTACAACATAAAACAATGCTTTTACACAAATGATAAATTGGTTCTGTTGATAAAACAGTTTTATAAGTCAAACTATTAGTTCTACAACATGACACACATATTTCTCCTACAACTTACAACAGTTAAATAATTTGATACTAAATATATTTCAAATGATGTATTTCTAATATTTCATATGAGCAATCTCTAGCGGTACCCAAAGAAAACCAGGGGCATGGAGAATTTGGTCCATGGGTGTCCCTTATTTAAAAAACTCTCTCTCCTCCCAATTCATGACCAGAATTCATTTCTCCATACATCAGAAATAACTATTTAGTGTTAAATTTATACTAGAGATAAGAATATTTTTCATTGATTTTGAATGAAAAAAACATTTCGTTGGCAAGTTGCCCCAGCTACGCTCCCCCTCATGGACACCCCTGAAAATCTCTCTTCATTAATGTGCCTGTGCCTGAAACACAGCGAAACATAACTTTAAAATCCCTCTTTAGATGTTCACAGAAATTTTTGGCTAAATGCAGGGGCAATACATGCTTTGCATCACTGAAATTTTTTCTCAATGACATTCAAAAGTACGCAATGTTATGTGAACAATGGAAAACCTTCATAACCTTTAAACCTCACACAAATTTCTCACAATAATTAGCTTTACATAAAATGTTTCAATATAATGTTGGCAGATCTCCATTAGCACAATGGTTCAGCTTATTGTGGGTTATTTAAAAAAACAACACAAATTTGTTGACTTTTTCTCCAAATTTTGATCCACTAATAGTTTAATACAAGATTTTCAGAATATCATAAAAGACCCAAACCATTATTTGTAAGTCAATTTTCAGAATTTAAAGCTGTTTATGAGAAAATTCCAATAGTGCTTTTCTGAAAGTGTACCATTTTTTAAGTTCCTTTACACCTGAAAAATTTTGAGATTTTAAGTAACTTTATTATTTAAGGAATTTGGCTACAAATATATTTAATTATGAAATACACCATTGATGTACCCATTAGCAACATGTGAAATATTTCAAAAAACTTACATTTTTGAAATATTAATAATTTTAAACAAGATAGTGCTTATGTATTGCGATACAGTACATTTATTTACCTCCAACTGAAAAAAAAAGTTAAAAGAAAAACATTGCAACTACTTTTGAGGAAAATGTTTAGGTCTTTTTTGAAAATTGTCACAATTTTAATTAAAATTAAGAAACATCAACTTTTTTTTTTTTTTAATTGTGCATCACAACATTTAAAGATCTAATTTGAAGAAAAGATTTCATTTCAAGAGGTGCTACAGACTTTTTCATACTAGTTCGTATTCTAATTTCTTTGGTATTTGCTAGCTTTGGTTTGGGCTAGCTTCTTTGGTCTTTCCCCATAATCTTGCCAAATGCCATCTATCACCACCCAAACTACATTTTTTCTAAACTTTCTCAATTTTATGGTTTTATTATAGTTGAAATATTACTTCAAGAATAGTATAGAAGAGTAAAACTTCATTCCATATGGAAATTTTCATTGAAAAATTTGGAACTGTTTCTAAGAAAATGGCAGGTAAATGTTACAGTTAATGTGAAATTTGAGCTCTTTTTAACAGATAAGTTTTCACTTTTCAAGAAACTTCACTGGAAGTCATTTGAAGCACTTCCACTCACAAATACGATAATGAAAACAAATTGCTAGAAATGTGCGTATTAACAGTAAGAGAGATATTTAAAAAGTACATTTGCACAACTTGCATATGCATAACTTTTGAAAAAACAAAAGAATACAGCAAAATGGCTTTATGTTAGATTCAGATTGTGATTATTGCACTTAGTATTAACCACACAAAAAGTTTGAAGATAAAATTTGGAGCCATTTTTGAGAAAATGGCCCTTGAGCATTTCTGAAAAAGCAAAATTTTGAGCTAATTTTCATGGAAAACTTTTGAGTTTTTGAGAAACTCTATGGGGCATCATTTGAAGCACATGTACTCATAAATGCAATACTGTATACAAATTGTTGTTAATGTAAATATTAACAATGTAAGAGATGTCAAAAAATTACAATTATGTGAGTAAATAAACAAATACAAGAATGGAGCATATGTCATCTTTGTCAATTTTGTAGCACAATCAATTACAATCAAATTTGTAGTACAACACCGAAAAAATTTGAAACTTTTACAATTTTTGAAAATATAAAGTTAATAGTCAAACTCAGACCTATGCCACTCCTATGTGTATTTCACTCTATTCTTACAAAAAAAAAAAATCGGAGCCATTTTTGAGAAAATTGTGAAAATGTCCCAGGGGCTTCATACCACGTACCATTCATTAGACCCAGGGCTTGATTTCTGCCGGAACATGACAGAATGGCGTTCTGGTACCTCAGGAATAATTATTAAATTTTATGATAAATATGAAACTATTTTTATTAAATTAATAATGATTAAGGGCATGTTCTGGGACCTAAAATTGTATAATTCAAGCACTAATAAGCCTAATTGAAATTTTGACAATTTATTAACAATATTTTCCCCATACATACTAAATAATTGAAGGAAGGTGCTTGTTCAAGAATATTGTTATAAAGACAATTTTTGTTCTTATAGATGATTTTTCACACAAGGCCATAACATTTGTTTTCTCTTTTTGATATTCTTACATATTACATACTTCTCATTCTTGGGTTACATTCTTTACATATATACATCATTCACTCTTGTACATCAGTATTCAAACCTAGGTCAATTAATATCATTGTTGGTTTAATAAAGTGATATTTGACAAACTTAAGTTGAAGCATAATTTAAGATTCAAACATCAATATTATTCATATTGACACTTTAATTACTAAAATCTTGGGTAACAGCACAAAAAAATAACATATACTCAGTACAATTTATTCAATGAGGAAAATGAATCTTCTCTTATTAGTACGCCCTTGAAATTTTGAGCACTTGCTTTGAAGAAGTCTATGCTAATTCAATACTGTATTACTTAATCTACTACCACTAGTCTATTACTTCTTCAGATCCAAAAGTCAACATCAACAATGTTGCTAAATTATTATTATTTTATTTTATTTTTCAAATAAATGGCATAAATCTTGCTCAGTGTCAATATGAATCCTCCTCTAAACTTGTAATGAAAATATTGTTATGGGATTATTTGGTAATAAAGAATTCTTAAGATTTAGAAAATGTAATTAAAAATTAAATGAAGTACTAGCTAAGTTAACTTTGGACATGGATGAAATTCCTGATTTACTGATAAATAAGTGTACTCACTGAAAGTTAAATTTTTTATTGAAAAAACAAAAATTTTACTAATAAGATTTAGCCAACCTTTTGGAAAATTGTTATCACCAAAAAGGTGATTCTGGTTTAATTGAGAAGTGCAGACTGATCTCTCTTTTATCAACCTTGTCAAGTTTTGGTAAATCAGTCACCGACTTTCTTGCACATCAACCATGACTTCATTTAATGTCATGGGTTTCTCAAGAGCCCATGAACTACTGTTAACTGGTTTATTTTTAACTCAGTCAATTTTCATCTTTCTTACTGAATACGGACAGATGAAAGGGACATATGCCACTGAAATTTTTATATACAGGCTACCCTTATACTCATTTGCAGATGTATTGGTTGGTTTCTTGCTATACCCTACATGTATATAAACCACTTTACCGCATAATGTGGACTGATAAATTTGCATTAGAATCCTAAGTAAAAAAAATGATGACTTTAGATAATAACTTTGTTTAATACTTTGACTTTTGATAATAACTGAAATTGATGTTATTTTATATACACATTACCTACTTTGCCACATTAACCCATTACGGGGCAATGTTTCATTTTTGGGATGCTTTTTTGAATTTAACTGTATGGAAAATTTTGTAATTTTGCAAAACAATAGAAGATTTATCATTATAACAGGTGATGTAACGACTATTAATGAGAAAATGTTAGTTTATGCAAAATATTTTTTAAACTCAATGAATATTTGGTTTCCATGTTGGTAAAATTAAAATGTCTTGGAGAGACATGGTGGCAGGAGTATGTGCTTGTCAGTGACTTGCCCAAAGCCAATATACTGATGTGACAAGATTGCAGTTAAACAATTTCACCACCTGAGAACAAAATTGTCAATTGACTATTACCAAGATCAGTATTCTATATTATGGAAAATTCTTGGTTGTGCAATTGCTATATTTTTTAAGGTGTCTTTTTACCATCATGTGGAAGCATTACTATTTGAATTTGCAGGGCAATAAACAGAACCCAAATATCATATCCAACAATTTCTTTAGTGAATCGTTTGCTGTTCTGAAAAAAATAATTTTAAGGATCCTCACAATTTGAATGTTAATGGAAGGAATAAACAAAATAGTGCCTTCCAGTAAAATACTGTATGAAAACTAAGAAGTCTTTCACAAATGAGTACAGAGGTGTAAAAAAATATTTGAATATTAAAAACTACTGCAACAGTAATTTAAAAACAAATGTTCACTATCATTTTACCACCAGTATAATGAAAGAAAAATTCTTCATGAAGTTGCATTAAGGACAGTCCTTTCACTATGAGGTTGGCACACTATGGTTTAGAGACTGCATTGCTGACAAGACTAACTGATTTTTTGACATTAAATAAATAAATAAAGACTTAGTGAACTTCAGCGAACGGTTTTTAAGACAATTCAGGAAAAAGAAACATTTCTCCCATAACACGTTTACCAAGGAAAATAACTAAATTATCTTCCTTACATTACCATGAATACGCAAACTGATTTGTACCTTACGCTGTATACTTGTTAATACCAGAATACCTTACTGTCATTTAATTTTAATTTTTCTACAATAAATTTCCTCACGCATTCTAATTCAGAAGACCCGTCAGCAACAAGGATATAAAGAAATCAATCACTAAAAAAAAGAAACATTAATTTGTACACTATTTAAAACGATCTGTTACAAGGAAAAATAAGTTGAACATTTTTTCACACATTACCTTCATTAACTATTTAAAGTAAGAACAACAATAGGCTATGATGATACTACTGATGTAGACCATTTTCTGAAATTTGAACCCCATTGGCTGTCAATTGATATATACAATACACGAATATTTATCTAGTAAAAAATCAGCTCGAATCATTGGTGTGTAATGTTATTTACCTTAGAAATGGTAAAAATTACAAATTGATAAAAATATAATAAAAGAATCAAACAGTAATGAGAAAAGTCAAAACAAATTTAGTTCTGTTTATTTCTTTATTATTTTTTTTTTTCCACATCTCACTCTGAACTGCAGTCCCATCATGTGGAAGCATTATGATGGCACTGCAGTTGACCAATCAACATTTGGTAGTTGGTGCTAGAATGTATAACTATTTGATACATATTTAATATAAGTATGAACAATTAGGGCACTAGCTTAAAATTCTGCATTCCAATTTTAATTCCATGAATTTTAAATTGCAAAATCTTTATTAATAATTTCCAATGTTTACAGACATTGAAAGAAAACTATAAAGCCTCTGCCCATGCGAGTGGTGACTGGTTTTGTTAGATAACCAGAAACTCGGACAAAATCCAAAAACAATTTAGATTTTCACTGAAAAATGAAAACATTTGATGTCATTTCACCTAATCTCATACTGCAAATACCAGCTGAATTTTCATACTTAGTGCATCACTACTTACAAGGCAGCAGACGGCATGACAGCAAGGCTCCAGGGGATCTGGATTCCCATTACATATTTGTTATTGACGTGATGTGATACGGAACAGAAGCTTATTTGAAATTCTTGGTATGTAAAGAACTGTTGCACTGTACAAATCCTACACTATGTTCTTTCAGAATTCATGAAGGTAGTTTTTGTTAAATTATTTAATTTATGACAGTGTTATAGGTATGAATTTTATTTCTTTTTCTTGAGCAATGATCATGCTTCTTTTTTGAAAATCTTTGTGTGGTTTTGTTCAAAAGTATTCTGAGCCTGCAGGCCACTGTATTGTATTGTACCATTTTCAGGACAAATTAGAAATTAAATATGAAGAATTTATTCTGAATAAAAAAAAATTATTAAGAACTCATAAAGAAAGCACTTTACTACCTTTATGTTCACTACTAAGTAAAAAAACTTCATGATGAAAATGCTGAGGGGAAAACATCAAAATATAGTGAAAGAAAAAGAAAACAGAGTTGAAAATGGGAAATATTTCATTCTATGAATAGTATACTATTTTGTTACCATGATGAAAAGTGTTACTTGATACTATTATGTTACTTGTATGAAAATATAATTGTAATTTATGGCAGACTGGAAAAGCTCCCAATTCATTGCACATATATGTTTCTTGTTAATATTCCACAGATTATTAGTATGCATTCTTATCTAGTATAAATTTCAAAAGTTTTCCTTTTTTAATGTTAAACTTGAACATTTATTTTTAAAATGCAAAGTAACTAAATTGACTGTCTTACTAATTTTAAGGGAAGTGGAAAAGACAATGGTGAGAGGTAATAATATCTAAGCCATCAACGAACCAAACATTATTTATTTTGTGCTTGCATAATACATTTCAACAATATACAAGATGTATTCTCTCTTAAGATCACCACAAGATTCTATATAGATGATGGCAAAAACTTTGCAATTCCATGCATAGCCAAACTGTTTATAAAATGACAAAAGAAAGACTGTCACATTCTGCCATAATTTTCAAAAGAAGATAAGACATAATAACATATACATTTAAAACCATTCATTTCATGCATGGAAAATCAATTGGCGACGAGAAAACAAGCTTGCTGCCATAAGAACCTCCCTCAAGAAAGTGCAAAGAAGTTAAGCAGGACAAACACCATCATCTGACAGTATGCACTTCTAGGCTGAGGAAATACACCACTACAACATTCTTAAAATTCTATGCAAAGATACATATCCAGCAACACTGCGACTCCAAAGTGTTTCAGTTTTCTTTTAAATTTGCCTGATTGTGATTGAAGCGAATTTTGAAGCTTAAAAATATACATTAAAAGAATAGAGGAACAGAAATATTCCCTGAGTAACACAATATGGATTGAAGACTATGTTAACAGATTTTCTCCTACCCTGGAGTTTTACACATGACAACATCCCGAATGATATAGCCATCTAAAAGAAAACTGATCCTTTATTACAATACTTACAAAATATCTAATGCTTTCAATGACCGAAGAACAACATCACTAATTTTAACCACAATGTACACCATATTCAAAAGTGAAAACTATGCATCTGTTCTTTCATTAAGTATACTGCCCTCAACCAGTTATACAATGAACTCAGATTGAATATAGGTACAGAATCCACATACATTATTGACTTATTTTATCTACATCTGTTAATTTTTCTAAGTTTCTTCAAAATAATGGCATAGAAATACAAAGAATGATGGTAACAACCGTGATTGATTAATTTCTAACTCTAATGTCTAATTTAGAACTTGTTAAATATAAATAACAGGGTGGAATCTGTATTTTCCTACCATTCTGTTAAATAAAAACAGTATAATGTAATAAATACAGTGGTACTGTATGTGCCATGATCAATGCTGAGTGTGGCACAGCATTTCTTGTGATGCATATCGATAAGGTGAAGAGTCTGCTTAACATTACCTATGGTATATGTATTGCTAACTTTTAACTATC
The DNA here is from genome assembly GCA_038098605.1 of Gryllus longicercus. NCBI lineage: Eukaryota > Metazoa > Arthropoda > Insecta > Orthoptera > Gryllidae > Gryllus > Gryllus longicercus. The sequence continues at coordinate 1,544,521 of JAZDUA010000346.1, read as the reverse complement.
TTTGACATCAGCTGAGAGGTCACCAAATTATGACAGTTTTCACAGGAAATTGAAGGAAATAAAGAATAATTCAATAAATAATATCTATATAAGACAAAATATACATTTATAATAAAATATTAATTGTACTGAGAACAATATTATACCATGTCATGACAAATTAATAATTGTCTTCTTTATTGGTATACAAATCAGAAAATAACGCAAGCTTCTTTCTAAACATGTGAGCAGAATCATGACTATGAAAAACTTGTTTTATCTTTGGAGATACTGGATTTAGGACTGCAGCTTTCTTGAACAGGAACTCTGCAGTATATTTGTTTAAATTCCCTATATTATTTTTTATTTGAGAAAGGAGAAGCTTAAAGCTTGCTCTGCACACTCATTGGGTGCACAGATACTTACCTACATTTAGGCTGGGTACTAACTGGGAGGTGGCTGAGGGGTAATACCGACAGACCCCAGTACATCACGGAAAGTGACCAGGGTCTTGCGAAGGGTGAGGCAAAAACCCTTAGATGCAGGGATGAGAGGAAATTCAGGCAATTGCACATTCACTGCACTGGCAATTGCTGCAAAAGAAATAATGAAAACATATTTAATGGTTACATTATTGTTTTAAATTCACTTTAACATTGCCCTTGAAATTTATTTGATTCATAACACAACACATTCCATATAGCTTGTTTTCAACATACTACAATCAAACATTCAGAAGTAAATATAAATGATTATGTGACCAGATTATCTAAAAGGCTAAACAGACAAATAATGACTGTTGTCTAAAACAATTAGATTACCGAAATTCCAAAGGATTACCGAAATTCGATGGCCTAAGAAAATTTTAAAATGGTTACCTCAAAGAAACAGAAAGCATAGCAAACCAAGAAAAACATGGGAAAAGGCAGTGAAGGAACGAGATCCTCAAAAGGGAGATTGGGAAGATTGAAGGAAGTGGCAACTGGGATGCGAGAAACAGCACCACCTGCAAAGAATCTTGCTAATACTTCTATAATATCATACTACTATATGAACTTGCAGAAGCGTTTCCAACCAGAAAAAATGTCTTCTTCAAATTGAGATTCAAACTCAGGTCATTGGAGTTAAATCACCATATGCTCTACCACTACACCAAGCAGTTGATCAGACAAACTCACTTTTGCAGACACACAAGAAACTAATCATCTCTCACATTATTTCTACCTAATGCTATTTTAAAAAAATCAGGTATTTCAACAAAAGTGACTGCACAATTTTTTTTGCGTGTTTTGCATTCTCAGCAAAATTGTAAATAAAAAAATTTAGAGCCTTTTATGAGAAAATTTTGAAGTTTCACGTAAAATACCCTAATCAAAATATCTATTTCAACCTGGCATGGCTTCAAATTCGTTCACGTCCATTTGCAAATATCAATTTCAGAGAAAATCATCTGAACAGTTTCAGCATTGTTGACCAGCGTGAGATGGACAGACAGATGTTTTGCATTAATAATTACTCAGTACCAAGGATCCACAAGCGTGGTTTCTGACTACAAAACGTGTTAAGAGGAAGTAATTTACTACATACAGGAGCAAGATTTTAGTTATTTATTTATTAATGGTGGCAGCAACAAGCTGTTGAACACAGTTATTCACTTTTCCATTTCCACAGTCATAACAAGAATTTTTAAGAGAAAAATTGCTGATTTTTACCACACATTTATATCGTATTTACCCAAATATAAGTCAACTCTGAATATAAGATGACACTAATTTTGAAGAGGCCTCCTGTGAATTTTTTTTATATTTTCCATTAACTCTTAGTATTTAATCAAAATAAAATAGCAAATTGTTTCAATGACTAGAAAATTACCTTGTAGATGAGAATATTAATACTTATTGCCTGAACTAACATTTTCTTGTTCTTTACAATCATCATAATCATGGTTTTTGTCACTATCCCAGGGGTTTGCAAAATGTGCCTCGCGGCCATATGGTAGGGGGCTTTGCAGTGATTTATTAAAAATGATCTTTAGATTTCATTTACTTTAATGCTTGTGACATCTATGTTTATAAAATAATTATGTACTATGATACATTTTAATCATAACATATTTGATTTATTTTTCTAATTAATTGTGGATTAATTGAACCTGGCAAGTCCTTTACCAATAGAATATCATATCATTTACTCATTTGTGTTGAATCTTTAGTTGGCCTATACTAACCCTTATATTTGAAACTTATTTTTACCAGGGGAGCCGCAGAAAGTTTCCTTCAGGTCAAGGGAGCCGTGAACGAAAAATGTTTGAAAACCCCTGCACAACTCTAATCATCTTTATATGTAGCAATGTTTCTTTATTCTTGGTCTTCCTTTCATACTGCGACACCCTCCGACTTTGAGGCATTTCAGAATGATTCCGATTTTGTATTGTTCAGTATTTCATCTGACGCCACCTCAGAACATTGCTTTCTGAACCATCGGATTTTGAATCTGTCCTGCATTCGTTGATAGGCAATATATTTGAAATTAGTATTGATTAATGTTTGTGTAATCAAGTTGCGAACTGCATACTCATACGTGTCTGACCTTCCATTCTGTTGGTAAACTGAAAGATAGCTCAGATAAAGTTTCCCAGTTTCGGGTTGTTTTTGACAAGAAAATATTTTTTTATAATCCTTTTCTGTGGTTTCTGAGATTCCGCGCAGTCGCCTCGAACCCTCATTGCATTACAAAATCCTGGAATTTGTTTTTACATTACGTGTCATTTAATATGATGCAATTTGTTAGAGACACTCTCATTTCCGGCCCACTGAAAACTACCTGTCTGAATTGAACAGCAAATTTGCAGGAGAGGCCAAGAATATGATCGTAAATATAATTAGTACGTATTATAGATACCTGCTTTTTGTTACCTCAACAGCTTCCTAGCTTATTGTTACGTCAACAGCTATGAATTTTGCAACATTAAAAGGCAATATAAAAACTAAGTCAAACTGACTAGGCTTAGTTTGCAATATAAGACGACCCTGCATTTTTCAACGGAGATATTTAGGAAAAACCTTGTCTTATATTTGAGTAAATATGATAATACTTTCTCTTTATTACTTAAATACTAAGGTGAAAAAGTAAAAACTTGACAAGCAAGTGTTATAAGTACATTAGGGCAGTTCTCATGAGGGGGCGATTTATGCTTTAAGAGCAGAGCAAAGCAAATTGTCTATCCAAGGTGACAATATTTTTCTTGCGAAAATTATGTGTTGACAATTAGTACTTTTAGAATATATTACATGCATATTGTCTTTCTTATACAACAGTATTGACCAAATATTGAGTTTTTATTTTGAACCTACATTTTCTTAATGTGCTCTCATGCATTGTTCTCAAGTATACATTTTTCCTCTTCAGTCGTCTGAAAAATTTTTAAATGAAATTTCACTCTACCTGGATATATTTATTGCAAAATTTTAGAATGTTTGAATTGCATATACAATCCCCTCCCGGATAGAAAGGCATTTCTCACGAAACTAGGAAAAAGTGTGTATATAGATTGATTATAAGAACACCATTTAGTTAACCTTAATGAATGGTACTTACATAACTTTTAGGTAATTAATATACCTTGATGAATCAATAATACAAAAATGGCCATTCAATACACTCATTAAATGAAAATGAAGTAAGTTCATAAACACCGGTTAGTACAAATCATAAAATACACTACACTTGTGCTAATCAATCCGTTTATTATGTGAAATCAGTGATCTGCAAATCTGTGCAATGGGATGTAGGTCCCATGTTCGAGGCAACAGGGTTATTTTTGCTATTCAGGAACCAAAATTGTTGGTAGCTGTTAGAAAACACCAGTCAACATTTCCAATTTCATCTTTATTGCTCTCCCAACGATAGTGACTCTTTTGAAGCCGTAACAACGATGAATGTTTTCTTAGTTGCACCTTATAAGAGTATGGGAAAACGTGTTTTGGAGAGCTCCTGTGAAATTTCTTGGCATTCCACACTGGAGCCAGCCTGTGACTGTTGTGCGGGTCGTATATTGTGACATAACTGTCCAAGCCATGTTTGCTGACCACTGTGTTAAACTACTACATTTATACAGTTTTGTACTACCTATAAAAGATACAATTAAACCTACTAATCTAAATAATACAACAATAATATTAATATTGGCACTCCATAACAGAAACAGTCATTCATGTGTTGTCACTGAATCAACATTCATTTCACTGGGCTTTAACAAAAGTGAAAAAGTATTCATGATGTGAATACATTGTTATTTAATTTGAGCAATAATTCAAGAGATAAACAATACAGTTACTCTGTTTTTGACCTTAGAATTAACTTACCTTCACCATGAAGTTCCCTAAAACTCGTGGGAGTTGTTGGAGTTACAGGGTGGTTGTTGTTGTATCGTTCAGAGATCTCCAGCCATGTGTCTAAGCGATGCAGTAATCTGCAAATGAAAAACAAATCACGTCAATAAAAGTTGAATCACTTATTTAAAACGGATACACATACCAATTATACTTAATCCACATAATAAACCATGGTATGCGCTTAAATGTAATGTTAGTATCAGGGAACGGATTTATATGAACTAAAAATATATGTAATATGTAAATATACAGAAAAACCCCATTTATATGTTCCCGCTTATTATATTCTTCCATATCCCGCCATTTATATATTTCACGTTTTCCTGCCTTTCACATAATTTGTTGATGGTCCCGGCGCAAAGCTCATATTTACAATGCATTCTCTTCCCACAATTTACAACTTAATATAAAGAGTGGTTCCCGTCGTTTCTTTAAATTTATTTTAATTTTTTTTACTTTCCAAATTTGATACGTGGCTAGTTCCCAAATATGATAGTTTTTATACATTTATGAAAACAGACAATTGCCCAATACAGTAAAATTGTTACAGTGGAGCAAATACAATCTATGCAATTTTACATTTGTTCAAATATATTAATTGAAATCTTTTCACAATTATTCTTCAGACTGAAGAAAAATTGTTATTTAGAAAGTGATAGTTCCATATTAGAGTTGTTTCTAATCTAGGCATATGATTTAAGGACGAATAAAAATAGAGATTTGTTCTTGCTGTGGAAGTTTCTAAGATAATATTTTTTTATCATCCGTTTCTGTCATTGAATGTAGAATGTAAACTTCTACGAATGTGAACTTTTCCATTTCCATCTCTTTCAAAATGTAGATTTGCACTCACTGGGCATTGAACCAAGAACTAGTGACCTCATCAATTGGCATGGAACAATGTCTCGATAATGATTTCAATTTATTTTTATGTTGTATTTCCCTTGAAACACTGCCGTTCATTTGGGATTCCCATTTTACTGACCCAATCACAAATATTGGTCTGAACATCCCAGCAAATTCATGGTGGACACAAAGAATGTGTCCACGAATATTATTAGAAATTTCAGATATGCATGATATTTTTATCATCTTTGTTGTTTATTATGTTAATATAGTTTTGTGAGATGGAAAGGCAATGTAAAACCATAAATCCTAACTGACTAGGCTTCATTTGAACATCTAAATATCTCATCATTTGAGATATTTAGTAAGAACATTAGTCTTATTCTTGGGTAAGTATGGTATACACACAAACTTATTACACTCCCAAAATGTTGATTATTAAAATGTTTGCATGAACTCTGTCTTCTACACATACAAGAAAGTAATAAGGACTCATTACGAGTTCAACTTACCTGCCAGAATTTTCACGAAAATGTTCAAGGATTTCTTCCTTAAACACACCAGGTGGTTGCAATATAAGCTTTGTCATTGCTTGCACTAGTTTCAGAACTGCCATTTCATTGTACATTCTAGAATTTTCCTTTCCTTGTTGAGATCCTTTTTGTTTCTCATATCCAGCTTCATTAAAGTATGGCTCACTCACAAGAATTAAACCTAGAAAATGCAAAGTAAATTAATTGGTTTGAAATTACTTTTCTTTTGCACTCAAATACCATAAATTTACCTATCTGTTGCCATCCAACAGGTTTTAAAAAAAATTGGTATTATAAAATTTCTAACAAACATCATACAAAATTATAAAACATTTGTTGCATATAGACACAAACTACTCAGACCAATTATGCTGAAAATTTCACACTTTAATCTTATTAGTATTAGGTGAATTTAAAAGAATGGTTTGAATTAAATCTGATATTAGGGTCAGTTTTTGAAAAGAATCAATGAAGTGGGCTCCATGCCATTTTCAAAGGACCTTGCTTAAAGTGCAATCTATAAATATCTCTTTGAACTACATGCTTTGCTATGGCTCATAACATCGAATAACATTGATGTTGCCAGAAAAAAGGAAGTTTGAACCAAATGCTGATGGAATGTTATTCAAATTTTTGATTTTTAAAGTGTAGTTAATCTTCATTGAATAAATTGATTTTGAACATGATATGTATTAACTTAATACTCTGCAAATAGTGAAGCATTATAAATAAAACATTCTGCTGCCAGTCATTAAGATAAATTTACAATAAAATTTGCTACTACTATCACCTTTCAAACACACAAATGATACATATAAATAATTGCAACTGAAAGTTAGTACCTTGTATGGAAACAATAACTTGCAACAGATTAGAGTTGGAAGTCCATACTTCGGTTCCTTTGCCACTCCACGTGCCCAGAAGACTGACACAAACTTTCCCATCTTCATAAAGATTAGGATTTAGACGGTCACTACAATAGCTGATATAATGGCAAAGAGGAGGAGCTTTTGGGTAGTCAGCTGACAGTTGGAAGTCAAAGAAGAACAGGCCATCTTCATAAGGAGTTTTCTCTGGCCCTCGAATCATCACAGAATACAGATCCTGCAGAAACAAAGGATTATAAAATACAGCACATGCAATACCACCAATTCTCAGTTCTTTTACAAGAACTTTATGGAAAAAAAGTTCCCACTTTCCATTTAATAGAAAAATATACAGATGTGGAAGTCGCAACTTACCATTCGATCCTCAAAACCTTTGACCCATATGCCTTCTGGCAATGATCCACGAAGAAGTTTCAGTTCTTTTCTGATTGTTCTGAAAAAGTTTGGTGGATCTGTAGGTTGGAACATTGTTAATTTGAATTTATGACTATTTGGAGCAGAATCCATAATTGAAAATCCTGAAACAGAAGAGCAAATGAATGAATAGGTTATTTTATTAAGATATCTTGTCGTAACAGCCTCAATTCATTAACACTTCTTAAATTAAAACAGGGACATGGCGCTTGTTATGAATCAACCTAAGAATGATAACCCTAATGAACTTTTCTTTGATTACATTTCTATTCAGAATTTGTGATAAAACTGACATGACTTATTAAGACTGTAATGTATAAAAGTAATTCAAGAGAAGATAATTTCGGGCTTTTACAGAAACAACGGATTGTATAGTACTAATTTCGAAATAAAAATAAACATGAATATACTTATGACCTGCGTTCTATTAAAATTTTAATTCTAATATCACTCACAAGTCCCCTCTCTAGAATAGAATCTTTTATGTTTCAATTCACAGAAAGTAATTCCAATAACTGGATGCTGCAAAGCAACTGGCTTCTCTGAATATTACTACAGCTACTGTGGCACTGTGTTCACAGTACTTGAAGCTTGATGTACAACATATCCTTCAAGTTTTCTGGAATACAATAATCCAAGAATCTGAAAATAGTTTGTTGTATGCAACTAGGATGACGTATTACTTGTTTTCATGTCTTTTTGATACTGATTCACATAGAAAAATATCAAATATGTTCTTGATTGCTATGAAATACAATGAATTTTTTAACTAAGAAGTAACTAAACAGCCCCAAACGACAAAAGCGTAACATAGTGTAAGTAATGTGGAAACAAACTTTTATAAATTCATTTCAATATTAATTCAATGCCTTGTTTTCCGTGGCTAAGCTCAGGTCATGAGGCCTGCTCTTCCGCCTGACCATGCAAATTCCGCAATGCTCCTTTCACCATCTGGCACAGAAAGTATGCATCACTCAGACGATGAAACAGGCATTTTGAATTTTGCCCAGAGGCTTCATTTAGGCTTGAGGATCTTTTACATGCAGTTAATCTACAACAAGGGACAGCTTGCTTTTGCTTCCCCTCCAAAGGAAAGCTTACAAAGGATTTTTTCAGTCTTAAAAATCCATGGCTTCAATTGGATTTGAACCCGTGGACTAGGGTATAATAGTCCAATTGCTAATAGTTACACCACCGAACCTGCAAACATGACATACCAATTTAAAAAGATGAGTTTTCTACCTAGCAATTTGGTTAAATGCCAAAGGAACTTGTGCACTCTTAACGAAGTTTGTTATTGCATAATTTGAACATTTTCATTCCTCATGTATAATTCTGTAACTTAGATGCATGATTTGTATGCAGTAACTACAAAAATTGATTGATAACAAGAAAAAAAATTGTTGTTTGTATGTGCTAAAACAGCTTCATTTGTTATTATAGGATGTTGCAGCTCTAAATATTTTATAATAGTGACTTCTAAATGAAAGAGTTTGGCATATATTTTTTTATATATATTTTTTGGCTATTATTTTTTTTACGTTGCTTCTTGGGGGCTCATTTACTTAAAGTAATAATTTATTGGAAACGTATATAGTGCCACACATTTGCATTCCAACATGACATTTTTAAACTTTTAACATAAACACCAGCCCCAACTGGGACAGTGAAGGCACCACTTTAGTATCAAGTGTTGACGAGTGTGAGTTCATAGTTTTCATCTCACACAGAGGCAAAAAAATGCGATACATGTGTTGAATCTGACTGAGATAATGAGTTTAACTAAAACAAGTGATGCTTACTCGCTTTAATCCACAATCATAGAACTACTCACATGATTTTTTATCTGCCACGTAGGCATACTTTTCATAAAGCTCCATGTTAAACTGCAATCTTCCAATAGTTCATTGTAAGTAGCTATTCAATTAAGGTACAGAGACTGTATTCATGGAAATGCAGAAAACCGAGTATTGAGCTGTGAAGACGATCTTTGTGAAAGAAGGTTTGGTGCTAATCCACTTCATCTAGCATGGTCTTCACCTGAACCTTGTTGGAAAACAGGCTCTTGGTAGTCAGCTTGCAAAACACACCCTAGCCCAACCTCGGCAGGGTCCTGACCAAGACCCATCTTTTAGTTCTCTTCTATGCTCCGCAACCCCAGTGGAGACCTATCCCCGGAACCAAATACTTCTACTACCTCTCCCATTATTCATTCCTCTACATTTGTTGCTACACATGCCTCACCTCATCACTGCTGGGACACAATGCTTTCTTCAACTATGCACTCAAAGTTAAAGTTAAAGTTAAAGATAAAAAAGGAGATAAATCAATAGCAACTACAGTCAGTTGCAGCAGAAAAAATCTATGAAGGCACATGCTAAAGATTTGAATAATGCATCAATGTTCAATCTCTTTCAAATAAAACCGAATTTACCAAGGCAGCATTACAGTGTCATCCAAGTCAAATATACATTTTTTGCTCTACAGAAAATTGGTTTTCTCACAATGAACTAAACACACACCCAATTCCTACCTTTTATCATGCAGGATGGTATTGTAGAGCAAGAGAATCAAAGGGTCTGTTTATGGAGATTTGTTTATTTACGTGAGAAATTAAATTAATTGTGGCAGAATTCAACTTACATGCTGTTGAAAATGTTTTTCATATAACAGTCATACATCTCGCTACGCTCAAATTTATTTTATTTTGCATCATCAGACCTCCAACAATGCGAACTTTAAATTATTTTGGTTTCTTAGAAAAACTAAGAGATAACTCTGAACAACTTCAGTAATTCTCTTTTGAATTCACTGTTGTACGTGAAGATTTCAGTACTGATTTTCTTTCTCATGAAAAAGAGCAATTTCTCAATTTATTTCATTCCTTTAATTTAGACATTACAGTGAATGTTCCTACATGGAATACATTTAAATCAAAAAAAGCAATAGATCAAATCTTAATTAACAAAACTACAACTACATATGAAATAATATTGAACAATCGTAGGTTACAGTGACCACAATGCACAAATTTTTACAATTGCTAATGAACACTGTAATACACACGCCTGAGCAGAGTATTTACTAAAGCTTACAGAAAATTATTTACAGACAACTTACTGCAGCAATCATGGGACACAGCTTATAACGCTATCAACACAATGAAAAATTTCAATCTTTTTTCTCAAAGCTTTCATTTCATTCTAAGTAAACCTTTCACCAAAAAACAATACTTGGATCACACAAGGAATTAGAACATTGTGTAAAAGCAAATGCATGCTTCACTTTATTTCTAAACATCATAACTTATACTCGTTTCCATGTCTACTTCCAAAAATATAGAAGGCAATAGTACAAGCAAAAATAATAAAAAATTTTGAACCCTAGTGAGAAAACTACAGCATTGTGGAATATCATAAAAAATATAATCATCAATACTTTGTAGAGAATGTTTTAAAGAAAAATGCCAGAAGCAAGTAATCTGGTAAAAGTCTTCAATTAACACTTATCTAGAATTACAGCTGATCTCACAAAGGGACTATAATCACAAAATTGAACATCATACCTTCCAAAAAATGTTCAACAGTATGTTTATTTCCAAAACTTCTTCAAGTGAAATCCTCAGAATAGTCAATGAACTAAAAAAATAAATAGTATTCGTCTGGTTTGAATGAATTTCCAGATTGTTTATTAAAAACTGGTGCACCTTCCTTTATATACCCAAAAAAGGCACATTTTCAAAACTTCTATGCATACACAAATAATTCCAGATATTTTCAAAACACAAATTAAGGCACTTAAAAAGGCAACACAAATGAAAATCAAGTTTCATTTCTCCTTTGCTGGTTCTCCAAAGCCAATTTCTCCTTTGTTGGTTTTTTTTAAATATATTAGAAGCTTTTCTACATGTGAATGTAAATTTTACTCAGGAAACATAAACAGTTCTCAGATTCGCAACATTGTTTTAGAAAATCAATCTATGGAAACTACAATTTTGTTTTCTTTCCTTAAAGACATTACTTTATCAGTGGACCAAAATGAAGCTCCTATGGGAACATTTTTAGATCTTTTGAAAGCTTTTTATATTATTGATCATAACATCTTGCTCTCAAAATTATCTTCATACGGAAGTCATGGTATTACACAACGTTGAATAACCTCATACCTTAAACATTAATCTCACAGTAGAAATACCATACTCGTCTGAAAAAACATTATTTACTCATTCCAATTCTTTGCCAATTGAGCATGGGGTCCTGCGATGTTCAATCTTAGGTCCTATCCTCTTTCTTTTGTATGTAAAGGATATGCACTTGTCCATTAAAATGGAAGAACAGTTGTTTGCTGATGACACAAATGTTCTTTGAAAAAGGAAACCATAAAAAGTATAATATTAGAAGTTTCAAATTTGTTTCATATTAACAAATTAATAGTTAACAAGGAAAAAACTATTTTAATGCATTTTTGCATTTTCAACTATCACTTGCAGGCTCCATTGAAAATGAACAATAAGCATTTAGCTGATGTTAAGCTAACAAAATTTCTGGAATCTTCTCCCAAATTCAAACCTTGAATGGAATATGCATTTAACTGAATTAAATACTAACGTAAGTTCATTATGTTATACATTCTGAATTCTTTCAAATTCTGTCAGCCTTCATTCAATGTGCATTTTGGAAAAGTACATTCCTGCATGAGATATGGCATAATAATGTGGAGAAGCTCTTCCTAGAGTGTCCAGACTTAAATGGTAGAAGAAAAAAAAAGAAAAAAAAAAAAAAAAGAGAGAGAGAGAGAGAGAGAGAGAGAGAGAGAGAAAAGAAAAGAAAGGAGAATGTGAATAATAAGGAAATGACATTCATGTTATTTCTGCAAACCTCTTTTCATTGAGCTTGGAATCTTACCATTGCCTTTACTATTTACTTATAAATCTGTAGTTTTTATCTAAACTCATGGAAAAAAGGGTGGAAATATATTTTCATGCAATTCTGATATTTATAATTACAACACATGTCAAAGAAATCATATTCATCAAGTGTCAGTATCAACAGTTCATTACATGATAATACATGTACGTTACTTTACAACACATTGTCAGATGATATTAAATATTTAAAATTGGCACACAAATTAAAGTTAAAGTTTTCTGTTGCATAATTGTTTCTATGCACTTAAGAGGCAATTTTAATCGTCAAAAAGAAAATTAATATCTATTTCAACAATGAAATACCATATAATGCATTAGTTTTAAAAAAGACACAACAAGTAACATACTTCAGCTTCCGGGCTATTACTACTTTGTTAGCATTACCAAAAAATTGCAACCAAAACCTGCAGTTAGTTTACCAATGAAAATAAGGTTTCCATAATTTGAGAGTAAAAATGTCAGATTGTCATAAGTTGTTATCTTTGTTTTGTTTTTGTTTTTTAAATTTTATTCATCATTTAACTACTTATAGTTAAAATGTTGGAAAGAAATTCTAGAGTCCAAGAAAATGTGTGCAGATAGTTTCTCCCCCATTCATCAGAGATTTTACTGTTCTTTGATTAAATAAATCAAACCAAAAGCCATTCAAGGTCCAAAAATGATTAAGGTGACTACTTCAATTACTACTGTGGAGAATTGGGTGGTACAAATTCATGTGGCCATGAGAGCATTCAAGAAGAATGTGTGAATAGTGCAACAACACCGTATATCATTAAAATAGTGCATGATATGTCTTGGAAGATCAGTGTGGAAAGGTGTGTGAACTGCTGAGGCGATAGATATTCCAAATGAATTCATCTGCCATAATTCGCAGGGTTGTACATGAAGAAGCTTTGTGCAAGATGAATGCCACATCTGCTTCTAGTAATCATATGCATCTTCCAGACTGTGCTTGTTGTGTTTTGGAACATAAGAGTGACTTTCTGGGTCACTAAGTGGCAATTATTTGAAACATGGATTTGCCATTTCTGATCAGAATCAAAACAAAGTCCAAAGCGGATAGATGTTGGTCCATTAGCTCCAAAGAAGGCAGAGACATTGAGAGGAAAGGATATGACATTCATGTTTTGAAATGCAATAGGAATTCTCTTAATTCATTATCTTGCAAAAGTAAAACAGAAACTGGGGAATATAATTAAAGATGATCAATAAAATCAAGTGATATAATTCATGGAAAGCAACCTGGCTTTCAGAAGAAAAAAGTCATCTTCATTAAAAACAATTCCCCTGCCATGTAAAGAGTTTTCGCAAGGGGAAATTTGAGAGCAACTGCAGCAAATTTGCCATACTGTCTTGATTTGACTACCTCTATCTTTCACCTTTACTCAGTCTCAAAAGTTTTCCTCAAAATATCCTTCATACGCCTTCTTCAGAGGGAAGTAAAGCCGGCTGTCCCATGTTAGTAGATTTACTAAAAGATTATCAAGCCTAAATTAAGCCTCAGAACTAAATTCAAATCAAAAGTTTCGTCCAAGAAATACCGCCTTTCTCCGCTGGTTGGTGAACGGAGCATAGCAAAATTTGTGTGGTCAGACAGAAGAGCAGGCCTCATGGTCTGAGTCTTGCCACGAAAAATAAGGCATCAATTCAATTCAATTCAATGTTCACCGTTTGTTATTCAATTGAAATGTCATTGCGACTGTAGATTGGTACTTTGTAGCAATTCTCCAGGATCACTACACAGAAATGCACTATTAGGACTGAAGATTATGTTGAAAAATAAAACTACTTGGGAGAACATAAATTTTTATTTTAACTTTCACGCTGAGAACTTCTCAGACTACTTTCATTGGCTTGTTTAAAAAGTAAATTAGTGCACGATTCAAATAAAAAACAAGACTGCAAAGTGTTTCTTTCAGTAAGTCGAATTGTTTACCATCACCATTGTTTATTTCATGAAACTTATGTTATACAATATGGAAGGATAACAAACATTATGAGCTGATTGATTGATTAGTAACTCCGGATGCATCAATGCATAAAGTCATTAATCATTAAGTGTAGTACATGCTTTTTTATCGTGGAAGGTGGTAGTGGTGATATTCCCCTGCTAAATAGAGAGCTCTGACACTGACCTTCCTGTCAGCCAAGAAGCTCTAATGCTTCCAACCAGCCTCCTGGCATATGTAGTACTGAAGTACATGTAAGTGCGAGTAAGGAGTGATAATAGGGCAAGCAAGGGGAAGGAAAGATCACATATGGTCGGTGGCCCATTGGTTAGGGTACTGCTCAGAAAATCCAAAGAAAACTACGGATCAGAGCAACCGGTCACTAGAATTCTCCTCTAGATAGTGGCTGAATTCAACCTAGCTATGGAGCTTCTGTTGAATAATTCTGCTACCGTCAGGAGTCAAACCTATGACCTCCAGGTCAGAGGCACTGCAGTGCCACCAATTGATAGCCTTAGTCAACTCTCCCAGTATACATATTGAGCAATTTGGTGGTAATAACTGAGCGACCCCAAGTATGTCATATCTGGAGCCAGGGCTTTGAAAGCTACAACCACATTCCTACTGTAAGTGTGTTTCAACACAGTCTCTTCACTGCCAACTGCCGATCCCTTGGACTATAATAAAGCTGTCTGCTGTTGTATGTTTCTACAGAAAACTAATTTTTTACTTCCCTAAATCAAATTAACTATGGGTGCAAACTAAAACCACACGGATACAAATCTAAGCAAACATTTAGAAAATATAACAAATTCTAAATGGACAGAAACCAACAGACTCAACTTTTCCAACAGAAGAATGACAGTGGTATAAAACTCCAAGGTATATCCCTGGACAGACTCGATTACAAAATAGTGAAAAAAGCTTCAGAACAATTCCCTAATCAATGGTTAGTATAAACTTTATCCAAATGCAAAATGAAGATTTGATTGATAAAGACCATTATTAGGAAATTAAACCCTATGTTCAACTTAACATTCAAGTTATAGTACGCCCTCTTTTGGTAAGAATCCTTATGTCATTTTTCATTTTCATTCTTCTATCTCACAGCATCTGAAGTTGATTCATAAATGGGGGAAGATAAGGAAGAAGACAATTTTTCTATTCCTTTTTTTTTTATGATACCCACTACAGTACTGGCAGTGTATAAGCGACTCTGACAGTTCTCTTGACATGTACTGTGGTGCATCTTGAAGCAATCAGCTTCGGAGTATTTGTTTACATTTAACAGCCAGCGTTCAGTGTTGCCACTCACCTGACTCGCATGGAATCGAGGGGGTGATAAGGTTTGGCTGTGACGAAGGTTATGAAAATGATATCAAGACATATCATCGTCTGTCAATAAGTGTTAAATGTTTTGAGATTTAGTTTATCTGTCATGTAGGCGATGCCAAGTGCATAGTAATGTGCAACAATAGAGCATCTAACTGTCAGAGTCGCTTATACGTTGCCGGTACTGCAGCCTGTATACTTGAAAACACGAACTGAGGGAAAACATAAAATCATGTAATTCATTACATAGGCATTCAATTAATCCATGCATTTAATTCAGTAAGTATATATACGCAATGATAATTTAGGTACATAAGAGCAAATACCTAATTGATTAGCAAGGAATATTAGAGATGATGGTGCCCGATAATTCAATGTTTCACAGAAAACCAATATACAAAAATTAAAACTCATACCTTCTCTGGCAGGCTCTTCAGGAGAGACAGTGGGCACTGGTGGCAAAGACTGCTGCGGATCTGTTGCGTTTTCCTGTTCGGTTGTCACATTTTCAGCTGCAACCTTATCTTCAACTCGCACCTCCCCATCACTCGGTAAAGGCACTTTAGAACCGGCTGCCCCTTGCACCACAGAACTCACAGCAGATTCGCCTTCAGATACACTTGGCGCCACTTTGTCCACTTCAACTTCCTTTTCAGCCTCCTCACCGTTTACCACCTTCTCCTCTGGAGCATTACCACAAATCAAAGGACTGCTCTTACTTGACAATAAAGACCTCAGACCTACATTTACAGGTTCCTTCTCTGTGGTATCCATGGCTTCTTCACCTTCTTGATCAACATCATCTGCTGGGAGAACTGGAGGCTCGTTCAAAGCCTCGCTCAAGGCCATGAGTCCTTGGTTGCCACCAAATCTTCGTGTCACCTCTCCATGGGCCTTGACTAATTGTGCCTTTATAAGGGAACACAATCGCACACAGACATGAGAGTTGGATACACTCCATGGTCCACTCCTAGTTTGATTGTTATCAGAAGCGTTGACATCATTTGATATTTCCATACTTTCTCCATTTTTGTCCACATTGTTCCTGGATGATCCTACGGCAGAAGAGAGACAACCATTGTGTTTCAAATTGCTAGACTTTTCATCTCCCTGTCGAAGTTTATTATAACCAATAGTTCTTTGACCAGTCTTGCCTTCCTTGATTTCCTTACTATTTTCCTCCAAACCCAGAGCTTCGTTGTTCTTTGAGTTGTTAGCAGCAGTCACAACATGTCTTTCTAGATTAACCAGGTTCTCACTCAGAAGAAATTCACCAGATGTGAAAGATTCATTTGCACTACTTCCTCCGCTGTCTTTATTTGAATTAGGAACGGAAGATATGCCAGAGTCCTCTTGAGATTTTGGTGTTAAGGGATTCAATTTGCAATCAATGAAGGTACTGGACGTCTTCTCCTTGGCATGAGTCACGACACCATTCTCCTCCCTCACTTCCTGCGGAACTTCGTTAGCTGAGGGAGCATTTGTATCTAATGTGTTATGGCCTAACTCTGTTGCTTCAGTGCTTTCAGTGGAAAACAGTCTGCTCACTTGGTCAGCAACACGTTGTGCGACATTGGCTCTTCCACGTTCTCGAACTCTTTCTAGCAAGCCTTGGAAATGACTTTCATGGAAAAAGGACGTTCCCATCAATCTGTCCAAGTACCTGAAACATAAACAACATTATTTATTCAACTCATCAAAAGACTACATAACTTTGGACTTATTGCACAGAATTTTTTAAATAACCTGCAATCTTTGTACACATCCAATAATTGTCTCATGACACTTGTGGTCTGAAGAGCTGGATTTTGAGTGAAGATCTCTTCCAGGCGAGACATGGCAATTCGAGCCTTCTCAATATTAGCCGCAAGCTTTGGCTTTAAAATCTCCTGCAGGTCTTCCTCAGGATATTTGCTAAGAAAAAACACATGTGTTAAATAGCAGAATATTGTACAGAATACTGTAGAGATACAAGGATTATGCTAAAGAAAAACAATCATTTTCATTTTCTGCCATGTATAATTTTCTTAAAACATGGCCATTGATACAAAAAGTATTTTTTAACCATACAGTTTTTGAGGCCAATGGTAATGTGTTTTGGCCATTTCTAAAATGGTGAAGTATCGATTTACCTATCTAAAAACAGTAAAGTGTTGTTAAAAAACACATCACACCACACATATTCTTTCACCAGCCACATGAGCTAAAAATGTCAGCTGGAAATGTCTCAACAGCCAATTCAATTTGCAGAGTTAAAAGGCTAGGAATAATAATAATGAAAAATATAGTTTTTTCCCAATATAATTAAAAAGAATTTTTAAAGGAAATCGTGTTGAAAATCAGATGAAAATAAATGTCATCATCATGAACGTATAATTTTTAGCCCTTTGGGCAGGATCCTTTAAAATTTACCAGTATTCCCTTTAGTCACTTTCCAAGTAGTTCCTGGCCTTTTCAGTGTTTTCATGATGATCTTTCTCTTGGCTTGAATTTGACAGCTGTTCTTAGAAAACAATGATATTTTCCCATTTGCTAAAACAATGTCTCTCCATGACCAATGTTAGCTCCAAGATGTCTATTTTGTTTGTGTGGCTTCAGTTTGTTTTTTCTCATTGATTCTACAATCATACAATAACGTGACTTTGCAACAATATTGTGTGGCCTTATCTCTTCTCCATATTCACATTTTTGAAGGGTCTTTTAATGCATTCATTTATTTTACTATATTTTATTAATTTTGATTCCAAAAATTAGTATAAATATGTGTGTGTGAACAGTCTTCAAATGGACAAGACACACTCACCAAACTTCAAAGAGTCTGCATTCTTTACTTCATACTTTCAATTCAACTCCAATATATTAACTTTTAATCAAAGAATAATACACCATGTAGAAACTTTTTATAAAAGAAAAGTAATGTCCAGTTTTCTTAAATTCCAGCAAAACAAACACATTGTTTTAATGCAAACATTCTCTGAATAGCAGAATGACAAAATCATAAGGACAGCCATTACAAAAATAATTTTATTTATTTTGACATGTAACAAACTAACCACGACTCCAATTTCGTTTGACATGCGCATGTGTCAAAATAATTGATTACATGACTAAACTAAGAATAACATAAAACATACATATGTTTACTAAATATCTCTACTTACTCTTCCTCAAACACCACGCAGTCTTCAGACTCTGTCTCCCATGAAGCATCACTACTATTATCATCCCATAACTCTCCTTCATCACTGTCATATTCTCCAACTTTATACAGGTCTTGGGGCCATGACATAGAAATATGTCCATCAACCCACCACACACGAACCTAAAAAGATTATGTTATCCTTGAATCAATATTTAAAAGAATACAAAAGCAATTCAATGATAAACTTACCATTCCCTCTGGGTAGTTATCCAGCACTTGTCCAGCAGTGCAATTGGCATCTTCCCCTTCAAAATTGGCAACTCTGATGACAACTGTTCCAGGTCGATACTGAAAATCTGGATGATCTTTTAAATCATAAACACTCACTTCGCTTTGCTCAAGGAATGAAGGTCTGCAGGAGAAAAAAAAGGCATTGAATTAAAAACCAAAAAACTAACCTAAAGGATTGTCTCGATGATTTGTATAAAACCCATGGAAATCAAACATTATTATTATATACAACATACAAAGAAACAGTAATTCACATTTACTTTTTACTTCTTGTGATAAGCAGTGTAACAAATGCCCATATTCTACAATCATAAAACAACAATAATTTTAATTTGTATCTTATATTATTACTACTATTAAAAATTACTAAAATGTTCTCAAATTATTCATCATGAAGTGGATTCATCATGGCATTATGTGTCAATAATTTCTAAACCTGACTTGTTCTCTAGTTAACTTCTAAAAATATTAAAACTGACAAACATTTAACATTGCAAAAACTTTTTAGAATTGAAGATGAATATAATTTTAAAAATATACATAATTTAGTACCATCACACTCCATAATAAGGTTGATAATCAAACCAAATTCAATATTTAATTATTTGGTTTATATACTCAATACAGTAATTTGTGAAGACTCACTGTGGTTGCTCTACAGACGTGTAGGTTTTAAACCACTTGACAGCAGCTGTACGACCAGCATGATCTACACTCTGCACAACACCATACACTTGCATACATGCGTCCTCCTTGTTTTCAATGACAAAGTCTCCAGGGAAAAATTCCTGATCATCCAAATGATGGATGGGATAGAGTTGTGTAGAAGGAATCCCCAGTTCTACTGAGCCATCCTGCCACACAACATCCGCAATTGAAGACGTTGACAATGTCTCCACCACAATTCGCATGCCGGAAGCCAGTGGCACAGGAGGAGGCCTCTTCCTCGTGCGACGCAATTTCTTCTTCTTTAGCACCTTTGTCATCAGAGCTGGCCCTCTCTTCTTCCGGCCTGCGAGTACAACACGAGTAAGCCCTGGCAGGACAAAATAAAAAGTTTGTGGCAGCTGACTTGAGACAGATCAGAAAAATCCACTGTTTTGAAATTTAATCTTCAAAATTAAATTTATTTTTGAAAAAACAAAATAAAAAAATATTTATGGTAAATAAATTATTAATTCAATTGAAGAAAGGCACAAACAAAAAAACTAACCTTGGTTAATGAATCATTAGTTTAGCCCAAAACAATTATATCAAATTGAATTTATTTCGCTTCAAATAATAAGTCATTATTATTATTTTCTTAATTATTGAGGTTCTCACTGAAATGTGAATTTTTCTGTGAGTTGTAGATACCAACTGCCACTAACTATTAATTTTGTTCCTTTCTTAGTTTTCGTTTTACATATATAAATTTTAAAGACTTTCAAATTCCAATCTCAGTACATAAATATTCACATAATTCAATCTTCATAAATGTAATGAACAGTAGCGTTATACCAGCAGAGGAAGCACTCCAAAAGAAGATACTACAGTACAATTAGTGTTTTCATGATAAGTTCTAGAAATGCACTATAGAAAGTAAATCCAATAAACCTTCAGAAGATATCACACGTTACGCAATACTCAACAACTGATGAAAAAAATTACAAATACCTGATGAAAATCTTGCAATATGATAAATGCATTAAACGCACTGCCGTGGGTACTCTAATAAAAAAACATTTTTTGTCTGTTATAGCTCAAAACACAACCAAAGACACTAACAACACTGTTATCCATAGAATACTCAATTCAGAGTTTTGATGCTGAAGAGAGATTAAAAGAATTGACAATTTTTGTGAAACAGGACAATAAATTTTAAGAAATTTACTCGAGATGTACATTTAGTTACAACGCTTCAGTATGTGATAAATTTAATTAAGGGTAATTGTTAAAATTTCACAATTATTTTTTCAAATTTATGAAAATTATGATTTTCCATCTCAATGTTCTAATTGAAATTATCATTGCTAGATTAGCAAATTGAAATCAGAACATCAAGACCCAGTCACAAATTAGAAAACTGATTTAATGCATTTGAATATTTTGGTAAGAAATTTATTTGTACCCACAGTACATATCTAAAGATAACAGCAGGCAGATCCGTGTATTAATTTTGGGCATGGTCTCACTTCAATGGAGTTCAAATACTTTCATGCACAATCAAGCACATTCTTGTTAGTAATAATAGCAGTAATTGTTTTAAGAAAAAATGCAAAAAATTTGAAGTTCATAAAGTAAATAATACTGATTAGTTCGTAAGTAAAAGGTCAGAATTTCATCTTGAACTTCCAACACAAAATTTTATATGTATCAATGTCATTTTAAAAATTACATACTTTGTCCAATTTTGTCCAACATTTACCTACATTTTAAACATTAAAAAGGACACTGTGATGACAATGAAGCACAGAAAATAATATTACAACTTAGTGTTGTAGGTAGGTAGATAAATAAAAATCAAGCTATTGAGACAGCTAAAGAAAATACACTACATTCAGGCCCATTTTATTAACTCAAGTACATGTGCATCAGTCTGTGTTCAAAAGCTCTACGCAGTTTAATTCTATGTGCTTCCAATAATAACAGCACTATTCACAAACATGCAGCATTGATAAATCAAACACATCCAATAATACAAACAGTATACTAACAGGCCTTAAATAATTACCTTTATCTCCTTTATGCCACTTGTAATACCAAATAATTATAAAAATGTATACTATTATGATTAAATAGAATAGTTGATCTGTGCCAAACTATTTAAAAAACTCTTTATGATTTGCAAACAAGTTTAGTCAATACTCCAATACTTCAGATTTTCATTATTTTCTATTAGTTTAATATATCACTGGATTTGAGAAAAATTAATTTGGCATTTGCAATCACATTGAAGTCAATATGGAAGTTAAACATGGAATGCTTCCTCCTTGCAAATTCCATGAAAATTTTATTTTACATCTAGTACTCTCATAAGCATCCTCCCACAAATGATCAAGTTTATGTCCCATAAAACAGATCCAGGAACAGAACAGTGGGGGAAAAAATATTTTTTTTTGCATGTTAACTTGAATAATCACAAACAATACAAAATAGAAAAGCAACTATAATTAAAATTTATAACTATGGACTTTTAAATCTCAGAATTTGGAAAACCATACCAACTAATTACAGAACATTTAGAACTACATTTAATCATGTTATTTGTCTCTGCAAAGCACAGTAGACAATAAAAACAAGTGGCAAATTCTTGACAGGACCAAAGATCTTAAGAGAACTTTCTGGAGATCACTTGTACGAAGACAACTCACCTGGCTGGCGGCGGTTGGCAAAGAAAAACGACAACAACCAGAAGAACAAGAAGCTGATCATCTTGGTGACATGTGGAAGGATGGGAGCAGCAAAGTACACACCTTGCGAACCGATGCTGCTGGCACCACTGCTGATAGATGCAGCATCCGAAACACTGGCTGTGTCCTCAGTATCCCACTCCTCTTCTTCACCAGCAGGGCTTACTTCCATAGGCACTGCAGCTGGAGGTGGGGGCAAGTTGTTAGCTGGAGTTCCATCAGCAGGTTGACCATCCACTTGTAATGGTGATGGCTCTGGAGATGGACCATTTACATGTGACGTTGCATCTTTGTTCTTATTCCTCTTTGGACTGCGCTTAACAGAATTAGCAGGACCATTGTTGACTCCATTTGCATTTGCAAGAACAAGGTCTCGCTGTGCTCGTCGCCACTGTTCCTTTTGTATGTACGAATCTTCATCACGGTAGGTGTAGAAGTTACGATCCCCCACCTGCAGCGTGCAGGGCTCAAACACATTCAGCAAACGAAGCCTAGGACAAGTGCGTCAAAGAATAAGATCTTGGAATGAACATAAAATAGCGCTCTAAAGAAAGATGTAGGAAAAAAATCTTATAAAGGTAGATGAAATGGAAGAAAACAAGAATTTTTTTTATTTTCACCTCTTCAAGTCATCGCCTTGAACTAGGTATTTGGGCTGCTCTTTCTCAACACCAGCTCCTTCTTTAGAATAAGCACGACACTGCCAATGCACACCCACACAGTCTGTCTTTACTTCCTCCACAACCACCTTCACTGTTTTGTTAGGTTTATTACGGAGGGCTTTCATCTCTTTTGTACAATGTATCCACTCAGCATCTTCAAGACAATGAAGCGGTCCCCACAGTGTTTGGCCTGGATAAAAATCCTCTCTATGTGAAGTGAATTCACAATCTTGCTGTGAAATTAAAAAACAGTTTTTTAACTGAGCTTCATAGTCATTTTCACTATTCAATAAGTAATAAAACAATACACTATATTTTCAAATGAGAAGTACTGCATTTCAGCACTACAGGGATATCTCTTTAGCTTCTGATCATATCTACTCTTTTGATTAGTACAATTATAAGCCTTTTCTAAATATACTTAACTTACACAATCTCCTCGTTTTTCAGTGAAGTCCTCTAAACCACAAGCTTCTAAATCATTGATAACACATCTTGAACCATCAGCCAATTGAACATGAAGTTTAGAATGAACAGATTTGATTCCCCCAACCCATGAATCCAAGCATGCGGCAATATCTGTGGCAAATTCCTAAGAACAAAACAATATAATGAAACACAATGAACATATGCTTTACACTAAATATAAATTACAAAAAACTTACCTCTAATGGAATAAGGTGTTCACTTTTGACATTAGGTATAACTTGTTTAGTTCCAACTACCTGAACATTTGCTGTAACTTTTATGTCCCGACAGTAACCTCTTTGAGTATCTTTGCCTTTTATCATTCGCCGTACAACATCACCAGGCATTAATGATCTATCAGCTAAGTGAACCTGTCAAACAAATTATTTTTCACCATGTTTAAATGTAAATATCACATCATCCAAATTTAAGCCTCTATATAAAATAATGTAGACACACAAACTTCCATTCAAATTAAACTAGCAATACGATTTTAAAAGTGGTTGGAAGGAACGAACATGGCTAATTTTCGTCAACATTTCGAAAAGGAAAGGGCATTTATTTAACCTACATAATTTCATAAACGAGCTACAATGCAATTGGTTTGTTATCATAACATGTAAAACACTACCTCTTACTATGGTCTTTAGGAAACATTCAGGTTGCATGAAATGACACTGGAAAAATCAAAACTAATAACTCTCGACTATGACTAATATCAATAGGATAGAAACACATAGTTGAATACCTCGTATTACGGAATTGATAACGATTTCTACATTTCACACAACTGACGCAAATTGAAATGCAATACAAGGTTTCAAAATCCTGAATGAAAATATGGGAAGCTTTTCCCGACGTTTTAGCTATGAACGGAAGGTTCTCTCTTCGTAGAGTTTGTGAAGTTCAAGAAGCTTCCGTTTATGATCATGTTTATCAAGTAACAAACAATTTATAATTTACTTAAAAAACTGAATCAACATGTAAAACAATATGATTACCTTTCGTTCTGGAATGACTTCTACACCTGTAGGATGCCACGCAACACGAATGTGTCCCTTTTTCATCCTGCCTCCTTCTTCAACGTCAGAATTCTCATCACTACTAACAAGTTCTGAATTCTCCAAAACCATCCCAAACTCCACATTTCCTTTCTTATTAATTCTATAAACTTCATCTTCGTAGAAAAACTGATGCTCAGCAGCCATGATGAGTCCTGCCTACTGACAGGAAATGCTATGAAATCGAACAATTGCACCTAACTTAGAAAAGACACTGGCGACATTTCACACACAGAAACACTGATTCTAGATCTTTAAAATGTGGGTACTTTAATTCCAACTGCAACACTGAATTTACGTAAGGATATCATCACTTCATTTTAAAACAGAATTCTTTTGACTTGTAGATGATCGACGCACACTCCCAGAAATCGAGCCCCCCAGACACCAAATTCTGACAACATTACATTGATGGCGCCACTACAGTTTAGCCAGAAGCATCATTTTCGAAAATGGATGCTTTAGCAAAGAATTATTTGCTTCTTATCGAGAATAGTAAGGAAGATTACGCAAAATTACTGTAAATGAATTGAAAATTACAATGCACCCATGTTGGAAGTGCTCGAAACGTTCCGAGCAAATCAGCGGTCTGCTCATTATATGAACAAACGCTCATAGATAGCAGCACATAGCTTTTCCCTCAAAGAATTCAAATATATATCATCTAATTGCGCAATAGTCTTTGAAGATTTCGCGCATGGCATAACTGGACGTTGTTACATATTCGTGGAGTGCTTGCCGTTACGGTCGATAGCTCGAAAATTGCTTGTTCTGCCGTATTCGTCTTTCTTTTGTGTGAAGTTCGTTTTCTGTGTCAGTGTTTATTAAAAAAAAAGCATTGTTATACTTGGACTAAGAACTCTCAGCACAAGTGATAAATTAGACATGTCTCAAAATTCTAATGAAGCCAACATTGTGGAGCCCGTTCTTGTATGCCCTTACAATCCGTCGCATCAAATACTCAGAAGCCGAATGCAGTATCATTTGGTAAAATGCCAGAAAAATCATCCCTCAACAGAAAAGGTAATATGTCCATTCAACGCAACTCATCGGATTCCTCGGCCTGAATTGCAGTATCACATCGCTACTTGTCCAGAAAGGCGTATTGTCGAGGAACAAAAATATGTTACACAAGATGAATCTGTGGATTCAGTGGATGGCAATAAACCTGGTTTAGTACCGTATTACATGCCCCGTGTACCACCATGTGAAGAGAATTGGGACGACTTTCACGGAAAAGGGTATGACCCTGCTACTTTGACAATTAAAAAACCGATTCTTCGAAATTTACCAGGAGCTACAAAATCTGAAAGAAAAAAGTTTCGTCTCATGGAAAGGAGGCGTGTGCAAATGTTGAGTTCTGGAGAAATAGTAGAGGACGAACAATCTGACCAATCTATTATCAGCAGCGAGAATATTCGCCGCCCAAAATGGGATTCTGCGATGGCACAGACTTTGCGTCTCGGAATGGGGCGAGGAACTATTTCTGCGGATTGTCGCCGTTAAGTACAAGCTGTTCTGGATAATATGAAAGACAAGGCGATTTTTCTTGTATTTACTGTTTTCAGACATGTTCATGCTTGTTTCTTTGTTGTACTATCTCGTAGATTTTCTATCAAGTGTTCATTTCCTTCTTGATCCCTTTTGTTTTTCTTTTTTTTTCGTATTTTTCTCAGTCATTTCATTTGTATTGTTTCTGGGTTAACAAATAACCAGTTGTAAACATAGGTAAATATTGTGTTCCGATAAAGAAACAATTGAGATTAAATCAATTTTTGTTTAGAATCAGTTCCTGATATTTAAATATAATTTCCATTGTCACTTTTGTATACGGACGTATTTGTTCGTCAGCTTTCTTTAATCACATGTTACAGTCAGTGAGAGTAATTTAAAATCATTTAAGAAACCAAAGTGTAAGTACGAATTGGCGAATTTTATTTGCCCGTTAATGCCTTAAAACAACTTTAATGTTTTCGCATGGTGCATACTCGTTATAACGTTTGTAGGATATTACTGTAGCCCAAAGTTTATTAAAATTAATTGTTTTAAGTGCAAAATGTGTTATTTGTATGTTTGTGGAAACCCGTCGGTCCGACCGAAAAAAAACAGTGACTAGGTTCAACTCCTATTCAACTAATTCTCGTGAGAATTATGTGTTTATTGCTCTCAAACGATCGGCCGCGTCCGTTGAAATGCAAGAAACTATCCGCGAAATCGAATTTCGCAGCCAAATAATTTAGTAATAAAGTTTGGTACTTATTAAATTGTTAATTCTTAAATTTAAGCAAAAAGCTATAGTTGTACGACAAATGACATACGGAAAGAACTAATTTATAATTCAAACGATCTACAGATGTTTTCAACCTCCGAAGATAATAATACACAAAGTACTAATCTTTCTGTGGTTCTTTGAAGTTAGTATATTTAGCTACGATAGTATAAGTAACAGGAGATTGGATAGTTATTATAATTTCAAAAGGAACCTATTTCAATTTAGTAATAAGAACTAACCCAGGCAATTATATTTTCTGTATTGTCTTTCTAACGTTAAACCTGACTCATGAATTGCAACAGCCCTCATTTTATTCTTAGATAATAGGAGCAGGTGTATGATTGACCTTTCTTGTAACATGGATAATGCAATACAGTAAGGAACGTAAGGCTTTGCATCGAAATTACAAAATAGAAATTATTCCAGTCAATTGCTGGAGCGCTACCATTGGTTCTTTTGTACTTTTCAGAACGTTAGCCACAAATTTATTTAAGGTGAAGAATAATAATTCGACTTTGAATACTTGACGTAACTATGTGCTATAGTTGACGCAACTATGTTTCTTCCGCAGCATGACATAATCCACCAAAGAGGGGAAGCCTATAAAATAGAGGTATCTAACTCTCTCTCTCTCTCTCTCTCTCTCTCTCT
This sequence comes from Gryllus longicercus, assembly GCA_038098605.1. Taxonomy (NCBI): domain Eukaryota; kingdom Metazoa; phylum Arthropoda; class Insecta; order Orthoptera; family Gryllidae; genus Gryllus; species Gryllus longicercus. The sequence goes on along the minus strand of JAZDUA010000346.1, from coordinate 1,517,321 downwards.
CTATATATATATATATATATATATATATATATATATATATATATAGAGAGAGAGAGAGAGAGAGAGAGAGAGATAATATATATATATATATATATATATATATAGAGAGAGAGAGAGAGAGAGAGAGAGAGAGAGAGAAAAGCTGGGAAATACTAAACTGATTTTAGTCAATAATTTTTACATTGCTCTTGCCCATAGTGGAAAGGTGCCATGGCTCTTACCCTCGTCCTCTCTCGGCCCACAGTCGAAAAGGTTGGAGACAGAGTGTATATATATATATATATATATATATATATATATATATATATATATATATATATATATATATATATATATATATATATATATATGCGCGTAAGAGCCATGGCACCTTTCCACTATGGGCAAGAGCAATGTAAAAATTATTGACTAAAATCAGTTTAGTATTTACCAGCTTTTGCACTGGCAACCGAAATGTAATATGAGAATATTTTAAATATTAAATTGACTGTTGTTGCTAATACACAAACGGCGTAAACTTCAACATTAAAATGTAGAATTATTGTGACCCTTAGAAATGCTTGTTGGTCATTATGTGTTTTGGATTAAGTTTAAATTGATTGTTCCAATCAGTAAGATTGATTTCAACTCAGGTGTGCTTGGCCTAAAGCAAGAGGGGAGGGAACTGTATTTCTTGCCCCCCTTTTCCATTAAGCTACTTTATTTACAGGTGACCAATGAATTAGGAAATAAATACAATTATGACTTTAATTTTACAATTAATAAGCACGATTCAGACAAATGAACGATATCTTGAACCATTTACATAGTTGTCAGTTGGAGAGCCACTTTGGGAAATGTTAGTGTAGTATCAATTCCACAAATTGTCAGCTTAAACAAAAGGCAGAATCTGGAATTGAGCATATTGACGGAAATAAAATGTTTTATTAAGTAGAGCTTTCAAAAGGTGCACCCCCCACTCCGTAAGCATCACTATGCTTCAAATGGTTACTTAGATCAGGGTTGCCAGAATACTATCACGCCTTGTCGCCATTTACAATGCCACATGTCGCCAAAAGTCGCCAAGCATTCGACAGATGTCGCCATTAAACCGCCAAAGTTCAAAACGGTATAAGCTGTTAATAAAAAACACATCTCATTAAAAATGCTATATTTTATTGAAAAAATGGATGAAATGTATTATATTTTAAACATTAATCTATGAAACTCTAAAACAAAACAAACTTTCTTATATGATTAGCATCGAAATCACAATTATACCCCTGCAGTAGATAACAGTCATGCATTAAACTTCGTTGAGTATCGAAAATACGGATTCATCATCTTCGTTGTTTTGGTCCGTCTCTTTTTTCGCGTACATGATTTTCGAGGTGAATTTTGCGAGCATATCTTTCGAGGGCGAAAATTTCGCACAACAGTTGTCTTTAACTTGTAAAGTGAGGCGAATGCGTAAAAGTGCATCCAGCAGAGTGAACGCAATCTTATTCCGGGCCTTATTTTTCACCGCGTTCATTACAGAGAACGCCCTTTCCACAACTGCGTTGCTTGTAGGTAAGCACAGCAGGTCTAAGCACAACGTCGCTAATTCGCGGAAAACGTAACGCCCGCCAGCGTCTGTGTAAAAGTACACTCGAGGCCACAAATCATAGCCTGATTTGACGCTACCGTTTTCCACCCACTTAATACACTATGAGTGTTATTAAACCCATTCAGTGTTTAATACCAATAGTGGCAGTGTCCAACATAACAGTATTCAAGAACAGTAGTACCAACATAACTAGAATAGAATTACTACATCATTGGTTACATTCAAAAGCTTTGCTTTTTATTATCGCAGGCATATAAATATGAATTGTTTAATTAAAAAAATGAATTAGCCAAAAAATCGCCAAGTCGCCAAATGTAAATTTTTGTCGCCAATAATTGAGAATAGTCGCCAGTTTGGCGAGAAATCGCCAAATCTGGCAACCCTGACTTAGATTTAGATTTATTTGGTCAAAAAACAATAAAAACTGTATATGACGTATGGGGGAGAAGATCATCTGCATACGTTTTCTTGAGTTCCAATATCCCTTCCTGTCATTTTAACTACAAATAGCAGAAGGATGAGTAAATGTTAAAGATAAATATATAAAAAGAATTTTAAAAAGCGCGAGATTACTTGATAATGAAGTGCAATATTTAGAATTTACATATTTCATCTTAGATAGGCCTAATTCATTTCAAAGAGTGACTCCAAAACAGAGAAAAGCAGGGTAAATTTCTCAACTTTTAGAAGTTCTAATAAATCAACGTGCAAAAGTCGATTTCACTCTTGGAATGAGTAGATTAGGTTTCATTCCACGAAAATCTATCACCGTTAAATCTGGGATCTCACGGGAAGGGAGTCACTACGCATGCGCAGTAGAGCCATTCGCGTTTACAATTGCGGTTCAGAAAATAACAGGTAGCCAATTGCGAGCTAAGGTTTGTAATCGCCCAGGAATTCGTTGTGTCTGCAGTATTGTAATTTGTATACGTAAGTATATTCGGTGTACAAGTAGTGTCGAGAAATGTTATGTCATGCTGCGGAAAATCGATTTAGAGATTTTAACGGAAATACAAGTTTTGGGGTCTCCTGTTACGGAAAAAGAGTTTTTCAAAATATCCGTCCGTCTGTCAGGGCGTCTGTGAACAACACATATCCCAAAACTAGTCTATCCGTAGGATTTTTTCCAAAAAGGTTATTAGGTGATTTGGCCCAAATCGAAGCCTTGCGACTTTGAAAGAAATTCTTTAAATTTTTACGATATTTTAAATGGAGACCCTCAGTCATATTCAAAATTTTCTCAAAAATTGCTTCAATTTTTTCTTTAAACTACGTACGTAGCTCATAAGAAGATAGTAAGCAACACAGTTATAAAGATGCTATAAGGTTTGATTTTCACTGTTAACAGAATTTTTGAAAAATACAAAAGTTTGAATATTTTCTGCGTCTTCCTAAAACCAAAAACTATGTAATTTTGATACCTATAGTACTTGCTAAAACTGCAATATTAAAGATAAAGATTTTTTCTTTAAATGAAATTCGCTCTCCAAAATTAGTTCTTTATTTAATGTCATGTTCATTGTTTTGAAAGTATTTGACATTTAGAGAAATTATGCAACAGAAAAAAACGTTTAAATTTAATTAGTGTGCCAATTTTAAATGATTAATGTAATCTGGCAATGTGTTGCAAAGTAACGTACTTGTATTAGAATATGCGTATTTCTTGTAATGAACTGTTGATACTGACACCTGATAAATGTGATTTCTTCCACATGTGTTGTAATTATAAATATCAGAATTGCATGAAAATATATTTCCACCATTAAATAAGTCAGTTTAGTCAAAAAATACAGATTCGTAAATAAATAGGCAAGACAATGGTAAGATTCCAAAGTCAGAGAAGAGAGGCTTGCAAGGATCAAGCGGATGGCATTTTTTCATTATTCGAATAATTTTCTTTTGCAATCTAAAGGACTGGGTACTACATGATGAGATTCCCCAAAATATTATGCCATATCTCAAGCGGGAATTCACATTTGCAAAATACACGCAATGATCTACATGAAGACTAACAGAATTTGAAAAAATTCTGAATGCGTAACATAATGAACTTAATTTAGTGTTTATAATTATGTTATATGTACATTCCATTTGAAGTTTGGCTGAATTTAGCGATTTAGAAATGTTACCTTAACATCAGCTAATTGCATATTGTTCATTTTTAATGGTCCATGCGATTCCTTATTTGAAATGCAATAAGGCATTGAAACTGTTTTTCCTTCGTTAATTATTAATTTATTGCAAAACCAATTTGAAACTTTTACTATTTATTGTTTCTTTTTTGCAAAGAACATTCGTGTCATCGGCAAACATCCGTTGTTCCGTTTTTAATAGACGAGGGCATATCGTTAACGTAAAACAGAAAGAGTAGAACCTAAGATCGAACCTTGCGGGAACCCATATTCAATTGGTAAGGAATCGGAAAGATAAATAATGTCATTTCGTGCCAGTACGGTATTTCTAGTCTTTGAGATCGATGTTTAAGGTACGAGGTTATCCAATCTAGGGCGATACCACGAATTCCATAAGAAGGTAATTTTGATAGCAATATGTTATGGGCAATAATCAAAAGCTTTCAAAAGATCTAAAAGTATTCCAGTGGGTGCTTCATTTAGGTCCATTGATGAAGTAACATCTGTAAGAAAAGAAAAAATGGCAGTTTTCGTAGATTTTGATTTTCTAAAGCCGTGTTGTGAGTCTGAAGACGCTTCGTTTTTCCTGAGAAAAGTTTTCATTCGCGTTTAGAAAAGTCTTTCTAATATTTTTGAGAAAACTGACAAAGGATAAATTGGCCGGTGATTTTGAATTTAAGTTTTGTTCGCTTTCTTAAAAAGTGGCTTTAGCCTACTTTTGCTGATTTGAAAATATCTGGAAATATTCCTATGCATAAAGAAGCATTAAAAATGTGAGTTATCGGGTGTACACAAGCTTTCAATTAACAATCCGGAAATTCATCTAAACCAAATGAATATTTATTTTTCAGTTTATTGACTATTCTCAGAATTTCGTTAGAAGAAGTTTTAAAAATAAACATCGTATCGAAAATTTTTTGGGAAGGGAATAATGTTGAATTTTGTGGATTTAGTACCTTCGTGAGTTCTGCCGCAATTCTAGGAAAGTGTTGGTTGAAAAGATTTGCTACTTTTTCTGGATTACTTACTTCTCTTTCATTGTCTTTTAAAACAACATTCTCTACTAAGTACCGAGATGATGTGGGCGTATTTTTTACGACATTCCAAATTGTTTTAGTTTTGTTACTAGCGTTCTAAATATCCGGATTATTTTTCATTATTTTTGCCTGAACTATTTCTTTCCTTAAAATTATTTTGTATTCTCGGAAGTAGACATGGAAACCGGGTGATACGTTATGATGTTTAGAAATAAAGTAAAGCGTACGTTTGTTTTTACATTCCTTGTGTGTTCCAAATATTATTTTTCCGTGAAATGTTTAATTTCTCTTTTTGAGAGGAAATCGTGCGTTAAAGCGAAATGAAAGCTTTGAGAAAAATAGATTATATTTTTCATTTGTTTCAACATCGTTATAAATTGTGACCCATGATTCCTTCAGCAAGTAGTCTGTGAATAATTTTATGTTAGCTTTAGTGAATGCGCTGCACACGCGTGTATTTGTTGTGTCGGTTTTCATGTTATTAGTAATTATAAGAATTTGTACTTTGTGGTCACTGTAACCTAGATTAATAGTATTTATTTCATATCTAGTTGTGGTTTTATAAATTATAATTTGATCTATAGTTTTTTTTGTGATTTAAATGAATTCGGTGCAGGTACATTCATTGTAATATCTAAATTATAATAATGCAGTATTGAGAAACTGATCTTTCTCGTGTGATTCGCTCAGAAAATCAATTTCAAAATCTCCACACATAACAATGGATTTAAAAGATAGATGACTAATTTTGTTCAGAGTTATCTCTAGATATTCTAGAAAAAATGAAATTGAAATAATTGTAAACGTTGTCATTGCCAACAAAAGTATTTAATATAAGAGCAGCTTTCGATGGCTTAGCCATCATCATCAGTTGTCATGATGATGGCTAAGCCATCGAAAGCTGCTCTTATATTAAATACTTTTGTTGGCAATGACAACGTTTACAATTATTTCATGAAAAATGCCAACGATAACGCACCACAACACCTATAAAAATGAAATTATCTAAAGGTCGCTTTGTTGGAGATCTGTAGATGCAAAGTAAGATAAGTTTTGAGCGCAGTAAGATGTAGGACTGTTATTTCAAAACATTTTTCAGCTGCATATACATTGAATTCTGACCAGAAGATAGAATCAATATCATTTCATACGTAAATACACGAACTTCCGTAAGTAGGGTCCTTATTTGATTCTCTCGCTCCACAACATGAGCCTGCAAGGTCAAAAGTAGGAATTTAGGAATTATTTAGATCATTATGAGACAACGAATGTTCTGTAAAGCAAAAAAATATCTATTTGACCTAGATCGCACTGTAATGCTGCCTCGATAAATTCAATTTTATTTGAAAGAGATTGCACATTATGATCAGGGGCGGATTAATATTTTTGCCGCCTGTAGGCACATCAAATTTGCCGCCCCCTGTTTAAAATTAATGTTACATTTCAAATTGTAACGTTTCAGTAACAATTCCTCATTAATTTAAACGTTTTAACTGTAAAAGTAACATTATATTTTGCACATTGTTTTCATAAATTAAATATTTTTTTGGGATTAGCTAATTTTGGATATAAACTGTATCTTCATAGCAAGTAACGTTCAACATTATTAACGTTTCAACACTGAAACGTTAACATTAAAAGGAAACTAAAACATGACAACTAGAATTGCAACATGTTTTCTTTCGTCAACGGGCCTTAGTTTCAGTTTCATATACTTCTGAAATCATAAGGTATACTCTAATGAAGTAGACAAATAAATAGCTTGTATTAAATATTAATATGATAATTTTTAAAATAAAAATATGATTTAAGGTGTTATAGTTTTTAGAGAACCTAAATTTGTTTTAGAAAATATCAAGAAAATTTTGCGCCTTTGAAAATTTGCCGCCCTTGAAAATTTGCCGCCGTAGGCACGTGCCTACTATGCCTATGCCTAAATCCACGTCTGATTATGATGCATTATTTGCATTTTTTGCAGTACCTACACAAATTTTCTTGATATTACACAGCAAGGGGTGCGGTGACAAGAGAGCTCTGGTTATATTAGGATTTCAAAGGGTGTACCAACTGTAAGCATGAACCAACTCACCAAAGTGTGCCATGAGAAATGCTACGATTGTTTTGAAAGTACGAGGTGGATGTTGTCAATACTGTAAATTGGTACGTGCCGTTCTAAGTCGAACCTAAGTATCTGAACGTGCCGTGCTGTTCAGCGCTGGGTGAGGAGCCCGTGTATAAAGAAAACTTACGCGAGTAATAGCAGCTATTTATTTATCTCATTTTTACCTCGAATGCATGGTCGAAGGAAGCAGAGAGTATATATCGAGGAAGTGTCGTTCCCCAGCAGTGACAGGAGGTGAGAGAGGAGGGGGGGGGGAATGTAGATAAATCATCGGAGAGATAGTACAAAGATTAGGTTTTTTGTTGTTAATGTGGCGCATTTCGCATGGAATTTCAATTAATATGCATATTTGTCTTCTCAAACCGAAAGTGTACTTCACAAATATGAATGCGAATGCTATGCAAGAAAAATCGTGGGAACATATTTCGTTCGTTGCAACTGTATTGTATTTGTCTGAACTTCTTTTACATGATATGGTGCTGGAACCCGGAAACGATTTGTCCGATTATGAATGATGTGATCATCCATCCTTGATAAAGAATTTGTGGCATTGGATTTGATACTTTGACGATGATATTGACGAAATCATTATATTTTACTCTAAAATTTATTGATGGAATACAAAGTGGAGACAAAAATGCAAACTTCATTCTTAAAATTAAACATTTTGTAATTGTTCATGAGTACACAAAACTGTTAATTTTAAGAACATATTTCATTAGTTCTGACGCATATTTTATAAATGTTGGAGCATATTTCTCCTTTTGATATAGCATTAACTTCCGAGCCTTAAAGAGAAAGAAACAAGCTAGATTGAGGACGTATGCGCCATTCTATAGCATCAGTAGTTTCTTGTATGCTTTCTCACACGAAGTATAAATGTAATATTTTGGTGCCGAGATTGCCTGTCGAAGAGCAAGAATGTCAAAGATTTTGAAGCGGCATTCAGCATAGCCGTCTCCCTACTCTGACGTCAACCGAGTGCACTGTTACCTCGCGCCAACTTACTCAAGTGAAATTCAGGTGACAAATCTTCAACTTCACAAATTAATGATTTTTGACGCAGTTGAAGTTTTCTGCAACAACTTCAGGAACCGCTTCTTTAAAGTAACTAGTGGTACTAGTACATGTACTTTCACACCAAAATACACGAAAAGTACTGAAATTTTCGAAGAACTGTACGTGACCTTATTTCAAAATGTATAATATTTAAAAAATAGATTTCATTAAGGGAAACATCTCTATCATTAATATTTTAGTTATAATATAGTAATATTTTAGTTTTTTAGACGCAGAAAAAAGTTTGAACTTCTATAATTTTCGAAAAATTAAGGTTCAACGAATATGAAACCTGTATAATTTTCATAAACGTCTTTCACACCATTAAACAACAAAATTTAATCAAAAACGATGGAGCAATTTTTTTGAATATTTTAAAATGTACCATTGGCTTCATGTAAAATACCCCTCTAAATTAAAATATCGGTTTCAAATTCAAGTGGTTGCGACATCAGCAAGATCGATTGAGGAATACCAATTTTGGAGAAAATCGGTTGAACGGTTTAGCTGCTAGCGTTTTTCACATGCGTTTTACCGTCATTCGATTTTTCGGTATCAAGATACACAAAACATGAATACTAGCTACACCACCAGGGGCGGATTAATATTTTTGCCGCCTGTAGGCACATCAAATTTGCCGCCCCCTGTTTAAAATTAATGTTACATTTTTAATTGTAACGTTTCAGTAACAATTTCTCATTAATTTAAACGTTTTAACTTTAAAAGTAACATTATATTTTGCACATTGTTTTCATAAATTAAATTTTTTTTGGATTAGCTAATTTTGGATATAAACTGTATCTTTATAGCAAGTAACGTTCAACATTATTAACGTTTCAACACTGAAACGTTAACATTAAAATGAAACTAAAACATGACAACTAGAATTGCAACATCTTTTCTTTCGTCAACGGGCCTTAATTTCAGATTCATATACTTCTGAAATCATAAGGTATACTCTAATGAAGTAGACAAATAAATAGCTTGTATTAAATATTAATATGATATTTTTAAAATAAAAATGATTTATGCTGTTATAGTTTTTAGAGAACCTAAATTTGTTTTAGAAAATATCAAGAAAATTTTGCGCCTTTGAAAATTTGCCGCCCTTGAAAATTTGCCGCCGTAGGCAAGTGCCTACTGTGCCTATGCGTAAATCCACCTCTGTACACCACGTTTTAGAGGATTTTGTTCTGAATTTAGAAACTGCATTTATCCATTTTTTTGTTACCAGGGCCCTGTCATAAGAGTTTTTTTGACGAAAATCCCCCTTTTTCCCCGCAGTATTACTACTTCCTCTCTACTCCTTAGCGAGAAAATAAAAATAACTTTTAAAACAAAAGTAGTCGAAAATAGTGACGGATTATTTTTGGTACTGAGCCCATTGTGAATAGTGGGCTTACAACAGCACGTACTTTCTCGAGTTAGTAACTACTTTCTCGCATTATCATGGCAATTTCGGTCAACCTATCGGTATCTTATTAATATATCTCAGCCATCACTTGTCAAATTAATTACCAATCATAGCGCATTGGTGCGAAAACTAATTCTTTTAAAACTAATACATCAACACAAATTCGATAAACCACAACCGCGTTCCAAACACATAGAAACGTCGTTCAACAATGAGAAGTAGTTTTGAGAATTTCGAACTGCCGTGTTGCGGCGATGCCATTGTCATGCGTCATATCTCGTGAAATTATCTTATCAGCAAAAGAAGTGCGGGAAATTAGAGTTTGCAATGTTGACGAGCAAAAAGTACGCAAAACCCATTTTCAAACAAATGTACATTAACTTAATTAGAGATCTAAATTGAAGCACATATTTCATTCAGTTGGTCAATCGTAAGCAAAACAGAGTTGCATGTGCACATATTGTAATTATGCTAATTTACTGTGGTTTTTTCGAGGGTATTTCGGTACACACGTCATACTTTTATACTCGTATAAAGAGTTTACTGTCAGTTATTCGCCCATCTCGATCAGATTTTCGTCCAGTTTCCTTGATCCTCGAGCAAATGCTGAGTTGGGCCCTTGTGTTGCTTCTGAGCATAAATGTAACTTTAAGTTAACTTCTCCCCATAGCATGTCACACACAGTTTTTAACTGTTTTTCACGTAAATACATAAATAAAATTCTCCTCACACGTAGGGACGTTCGATTCCTGTAAAAGAATCGATTCCAGAATCGAAAAGATAGAGTCGATTCTGGAATCGAAAGGAAAGAATCCCTAAGGACTTGAATCAAATGAGAACAGCGTTCAACGAAGGTATCGATATTGGAATCGAGCAATTACTATTTAAAAACACAACCAGATGTTAATTAATTAAATTTTAATAATAATAATAAGCTACGTGTCGAAAAATATTATTGATGAAATAATACAATTGAAATAAAGTAATAGAATGTATAAATGAAACAATACACTAATTGAACATAAATGAAAAATATAGTATAATATAACATCAAGAATAATATGAACTAATCAACAAAATGTTCAAAATGTAATTTGAAATGTAAAAACGTTCAAAATGTAATTTGAAGAAAACGTTCAAAATGTAATTTGAACGAAGCGAAAGGTGGAGACATGATCGATGGTAGGATTCAAACACAACATGGTCTTCTATAAAATTAATAATAAAGTAATAAATATATTAATAATAAAGGCAAACGACAAAAAACTCTGGAATATGCGTATTTTTTTAAATCGAAGGTATTCATTTGTTTCCATTGCGGCCTTTTGGAATCGATTCTCTCAAGAATCGGAAGCAAAGGAAGAGAATACCATAGAGAAGAGATATATCTCTACTCTATAGAGAATACCAATTCCACAGGAATCGAAAGAAAAGAATCGATTCCGTAGTCGAATCGGTACGTCTCTACTCACACGTGCTTATCAAACGGCACTCGCGATTGCTGAAAATCGCACCCAAGTCTCTCCATGCGCCTGCATCCCCGGATTTTGGCGAATAGCCCACGGGTTTTACCCGCTTGATGTGACCGGTACACGTAGAGAATTTCAGAACGATTCGAATACGCTCATTTGATTGAACGATTAGGCTCCACCTTTTCTCACAATCCCAAAATCTGTGCGTCAGCAAGATTTTTAGAGATAGAAAAAACTTTCCGTGGCATACGGGTATGCCACCCCGTAAAATTTACTTACGTTGTACCTGATCCATTGGGCAAATGCTAAGATGGCCCCTTGTTTTGCTTCTGGACGTAAATGCAGCTTCACCATGCGCACATTTTGTTGAACTCTCCTTTTGCTTGTAATGGTGCGAGTAAAGGTAACGGCGAGTTACAATTTTGTTAGCAATGCAGAAAAATCACACTTGCAATTCGTTTACCGATGCAAATAAGTTTTCTAAAACCCGGAAACGAAAAAATGTCTATTTTTCAAATATTGCTAATTTCGTGCTTTGTTAAAATTTATTTTTATTTATTTAGTGTAAACTTTTCTCATTTTTCAACTATTTATATTTAAAATGACGATTAAGGGATTCTGGAACTCAAGAAAAAGTGCGCAATTAATATTCTCCCCATACGTCACATACAGTTTTTACTGTTTTTTAACTAAATAAATAATTAAAAACTTGGAAGTCAGATTTAAGGCAAACACGACACAAGTGTGCATGTCACCTCAAAGTAGGGTTATCACCTTTCCGATTTGAGATTCCCAAACAAATACAATCGGTGTCAATGAGCTTTTAAAAATGTATTCTATTAGAAAGCGAATGTACTCCAGCTCTCATTGTGATATCTGGGCATTACAACAGTTCTTTTGAACAGTTTTACAAACGGTACTTAAAATTATTTCAATAAAACAACTATGGGAGTACTATTAAAAAATAAAAATAATCTGAAATGCGCACAGATTTGTTTCTCACTCAAGATGCGCGTTTCACTTTGTGTTCACTATTGCAGCGCTTTTGGTTTTTAGCGTATTCATTTAGAGATAATTTTCTTTGCGTGCACCACTCTATATGATAACCAGTGCAGGTTATCTCACGAAGTTCGCATAGACACGTTTCTTTCGGCTCGTGGAAGGTCTTTGTTTAGCGAAGCAAAAAGTGGAAACCGTGAACAGCCAACCTGGTGATCACGTGCCTCATCACATAGTTTGTCATGGTCCATTTTCTGTTTGTCATCAGGGGCGGATTAATATTTTTGCCGCCTGTAGGCAAATCAAATTTGCCGCCCCCTGTTTAAAATTGTTACATTTCAAATTGTAACGTTTCAGTAACAATTCCTCATTAATTTAAACCTTTTAACTTTAAAAGTAACATTATATTTTGCACATTGTTTTCATAAATTAAATAATTTTTTTGGATTAGCTAATTTTGAATATAAACTGTATCTTCACAGCAAGTAACGTTCAACATTATTAACGTTTTAACACTGAAACGTTATCATTAAAAGGAAACTAAAACATGACAACTAGAATTGCAACACGTTTTCTTTCGTCAACGGGCCTTAGTTTCAGATTCATATACTTCTGAAATCATAAGGTATACTCTAATGAAGTAGACAAATAAATAGCTTGTATTAAATATTAATATGATATTTTTAAAATAAAAATATGATTTATGCTGTAATAGTTTTTAGAGAACCTAAATTTGTTTTAGAAAATATCAAGAAAATTTTGCGCCTTTGAAAATTTGCCGCCCTTGAAAATTTGCCGCCGTAGGCACGTGCCTACTGTGCCTATGCGTAAATCCACCTATGTTTGTCATCGTTTCTGTATCGTAGAATTCCGACCAAGTCTGTCTACTTTTTACTTTCCCGTATACATACGTATATATGGAGTAAGACCCGTAGTACAGGCTAAGTTATGTAATGCTACGGAAAATCGATTTCGAGATTTCAATGGAAATACACGTTTTGGGGTCCCCTCATACCAAAAAAGGCTTTTTTTCAAAACGTCTGTCCGTCCACCCGTTTGTCTTAAAATTATATAAATGTAATTTTTATGAAATATCTCTCACGCCAGTAATATGCACATTTCCAGCAATTTGTAAACACTATTGTATTTGTGAGTTAAATGGTTTCAAGCGTCTTCAAATGAGGTTTTTCGAAAATTTAAAACTTTTCTGTGAAAAAGTGCTTTATATTTCGAATTTACTGTAGCGCTTAAGCGTCATTTTCTTAAAAACGGCACCAAATTTTTCAAAGAAAATCGCCATTAAGGACAAGGTTTTACTGCTATTTAATATTCTTAAAATAATATATCTGTTCTACTATTAGAAATCCGAAAAATTAAGAAAATTTCAAAAACATTTACTTCGGGCGGCAATAGATGGCAGCAGGCAAGAGTACGTGGCAAGTTCGAATAGCTAGCTGGGACCATAGAAATAGACAAAGGAAATAGAAAACTAATACGAGAAAGTTTGTGCCATTTGTTGCACCACTTGTTATGTATATATTAAATTTGTGATTCAAATTACCTTTTATGTGTATTACATGTGCCTCAAATTACTTTCATAAAGTTCTTAAAACCCTTAAAATTGCTCTATGAAAATGATCCCACAATTTCTCATTTTCAGAAAAGCACAAACGACATTTTATAGAAAACGGCTACAATTTTTTCCATGTAATTTGCCTATAGAGCTGTTTTACTCTTCTAAAATATCATAGTCATGCCATGGTAATTGAAATAGTAATCTATATTCCTCCATGGTCATCCTTTAATTCTGTTAGGAAGCCAAGATCTTAGGAAAATGTTAAGGGGTTATAGGGGTCCTAATGATCAAGCGGCGACACAGTTGTGTGAGATAATTAGAAGCAGTTAACGCTTGTTGTACACACAAAAGTTTATTTAGTACCTAATTGTAATGATTCAAATGTTCTAGATTTTTCATTAACTAATTTTAACTTGACCCGGTTTCTCTTCCCTCCTATAGAAAATATGTGGCATCATTCAACTGTTTTCATATAGAAATATATGATACTCAGACCATGAGGCCATGAATCTGATGGTATCGGACGGATATACTGAAGTTCGTGGGTTCAAACCCCATCGAAGCCGGGATTTTTAACCTTCCTTAATAAAAATCCTTCGGCCGACTTCGTTCGGAGGGGAAATAAAGCGGGCTGTCCTATGTTAGTAGATTTTCTGTACGTCCTTAAGCCTCAAAGAAGCTTCTCAGCTAAGTTCAAATCGCCTATTTCGTCGCTTAAAAGATAACTCCTTTCTCTGCTAGTGGGTGAAAATAGCGTAGCGATATTTGCGTGGTCAGACGGAAGACCAGACCTCATTGCCTGAGTCTCGCCACATAAAATTATGCATCAATTCAATTCAATTTTCCCGTGCTTCGTGTGCTGCAATGCCAAAATGTAATTAGCAAAAGGGCAACACAGTGGCTGGAAATTCCTAGTATTCTTGTGATCGTGTTAATCGTACGACGTGATCGTGTTAATCGTTGTGTTCATCGTGCGATGTAGATAACATTCTTATGAAAGGAAATATATTTAAGGAAGGTAATATACTGTATATTTAACGTGGTTTATTATATATCTAACAAATACTTTTATTTTACTTTAAGACGCTTTTGCCGCTGATAATGGTATTTATAAATAGTTAGCTCATTTCGATGTAAATAAGACAAGCTTACGTGAAATATTATTCTTTCTTTTCTGTATGAGCTGCAAATACTGTAATAGTTAAGTTTGTTCATGTTATCTTCATTTGTAAAAGTTAGACATGACTTTTGTTCCTGGAAGTGATGCTTCGTTTGAATTGCACTTTTTCAAGTTATAACTGAGTTTTTAAGTACGGCACTATTACATTAATTCTTACCAATGCGAGATAGTATGCACTGGTGTAACACTTCCAGTTCTTTTTAGAAGAAAAAAATTTCAAAATTTAAAAGAAACTAGAGATGCTGAAACATCACGTACTTTGTCGCCTTTAGTAATAGTTGTGTAATACTTTTTATATTACTTATGTAATATATTTTAAAAATAAATAACAAAAATGAATCTTTAATCATTTAAAATTTTAGCTATTTATCTTCCTTTGCATTAAGCCCCTGGGATATTTTAAAAACAAAAAAGTAGCTCCAAATTTTGGAAAAATGCCCATTGTGTCCCCCAAACCATTGAAGTCGACCACAATAGTGTTGTAGTTGCTCTGAGAAAATTGACACGAAGGTCAAAGCTTGCAGAGATCTCAGTTTAAGTGTATACGAATATAACGAGATGTCTCTTTCCCATGGTTAAGTGATATAAATCAATTAGAGCGTTTGCTAAACTTAAGTTCATTTGAGTTTTATTTTGAAAAATTTAATAATTTATCTCTAACTCATATTTACTTTACTTTTTAGATATTGTTCCATACATCTCTTTGCAAGGGGCAGCATCCCTAGCACCCATTGCTGTTTCAAGTAAAGCACCTCTCATGTGATCATCTTAGTTTTGTTTAGAGCCAATTGCACCAGGCATGACTACCGCCTGAATTCCAAAGTTTTGGTGTCATATTTTTGTAAGTAATAACACAGTGAAAGGCTGAGCACTTTTACACAAATGGTAGTTAAATAGTTCAAGAAGTTTTATTTTTTAAGTCAACCTGTCAAGCCAAATAAGCTTTAACGAGTTATATTCTTAAGAATCCACACTTTGGGTATGCTTATTAAAATATAAAATAAATGTTGGTAGATGTAGTAAAATGTAATGTGAATTTTGCTAGCTTCAATTTAATTGTTCTAAAAACCCGTATGTGCGAAAAGGCACTTAAATTGTAGACTGAAAAATTGATTAAAAATTAATACAATTACCTGTTCTAGACATGTTATACTACACATAATACTTTCTAGAGTAAACATTTAATTAATTATTTCTTTTCTTTTTTTAACTTCCCGAAATGTCATTGTATTTGTTCTCAACCGTTCGTTAATCAATCGCCACAAATGGTCGTGATTTCTTTTACGCCTGTTGATAAGCAACACGCCACACGTACGTGTTATAAGGATTGCGTTTTAATGAGGCTGACTAAATTGTTCAATGTTGTTTGAAAAAATCGGCAAGGCTACTCTACGCAGTTCTCTATGTAGTCGGCAGGACAAGAAATATTAAAAATGAAAAAAATATCATTAATTTTCTTTAGATCATTTTAAAATAATTGCTACTGTGGGGCCATAAGAAAGAAAAAAACTACTTCCGTTGCCCCAAGGAAGAGTTGTATGTAACAATATGCACGTACATATTATTTTTTAATAGGAATTCAATTAATTGACAATAAAAATTTACCAAATAACAGCCAATAATTAATTTCGCTGACAATAATTCAGAATATGCCTAGCTGTTTAACTTAGTTCACTTGCCCGCCACTGGATGGCAGGAGGTGTCCGAAAGGAACTCGAAAGTTTCATAGTGAAGTAACTAGCAGTGCTCGAGTCGAGAACGTTATGAAGAACCTTTCGGCCTTTATACTTGGTATATCTCAGATTCTTTCGTCTTTTTCCGTTGACGTTATGTCACATTTAGTCGCGTTCTGGGTGACTCGAGTAACGTACGCCGGGTACTGTATTTATCAGAGATTGAAACACAAGCAAAAACCTATGAGGAGCAGAGATCTCAAAACTTTCCTGTCTCATGTTCCTTTGGCGTGAACGTGCGGCTGCACATTTACTCTCGTTCCTGATTGTGGGTGCTTGCGCTGAATTCTATACTTCGTACGTTATCACAGATATCGCTTTTAAATATTTGGTTAAAGGTTTATTTCGGGAATAGCAGCGTGGAAAATACACTAAGAAGAAGAAAAGCAATCTACTGTTCTACCCGCCTTGAAATGGGGACTGCATGTGAAAAATGTTACTGTGACATACAAATATATCGAACTAGACTGGTAGTACTGTCACTGCAAGTGAAGCCAAACGGGAGAAGGTAAGTTAGCGGCACGCGCTACTCTTGACTTGAACCGTTATTAATAGAATGGGAAAAAATAGTTTAATAGTTCTTAAATTATATTTTTTTCTTTAACTTAGTTTATTTGCCAAGAACAATCCATATTTTGAAAAATGAAATTATCACTAAATGATCATTTATTACTGTAATCTTAATTTTAATCCATAATTACAGGAAAATACTTAGTATAAAGCATATCGCATCTCCAATAGAAAAGTGACACAAGCGCGAATTTCTGATTTCTCAGAAATTGCAGTTTTAAGTTTCATAGTTCTGTAATAAGCGTTATAGATTGTACCAAATATTCACCTTCTAGCGTACAGTAATTGAACTAATTCAAAATCAACTTCAGAATAGTAGCAGTACCTCTTGGTAACCTCTTATCAGCTTTTAGCTGAAAAATGGCGATTTCGCATTTGTGCTACTTCTCTATTGGAGGTGCGATATATTATATTCTTGTATGTATTGTGTATATTATGTATTTGTCTTGTTCAATTGTTGTAATTTTAAAAAGTTGTAAAATAAAATCCAATCATTTATTACTGCAAATTGTCTTTTATCAAATAGAAAATTAAGATCTAGTTTTTATCATGTAAAATCCACGAGATGTACGATAAATTTTTCATTCAGCGTACAAAGATGAGAGAAGACAAGTTTCAAATGACGCGTGTTTGTTAAATGTTCTCCTCAGGAATTTGCCTTAATAATTCTGCTTCTTACTATCAACTGTTGGTAAGATAGTACATCTATTTTCCATCATTCAACTTTTAATGCTTGAAATAATTTAGTTTGCTCCAAAGACGTCTTAAGTTTTTTCAGCACCGCTCAGAAATGTGAAGTATATCAGGTATTGAACAGAACGTAATTGAGGCTTTGGCATTCCAATGCATATGAATGAAAAGCAATATTTCGAGTGCCATTCGTTAAAGAACTTCTCAAATAATTAAACTACATAGGTGAACCAATCTCTTTGTTACGATTATAATTTGTAACTCTGAACTAAGTATGAGAATACAATTGAACTTCCTTGCACATGAGGAGAACGCTTCAGAAAGGGGTGATAGTAAGATGGCGTCACGAGTATATCTTGGCTTAAAAAATGTTAAAGAAATGCAGTTGCAGAAGAACGGTTTTAGTGCAACTGCATTTGCTCATCACCGGAGAAAAGAAAGTATACAGAGGCATGTATGTGCATGAATATGTTTCCACTGCAAACAAACACACTGCGCAGAGAGTGGTCTTCTGGTTTGTTTGTTATCCTTCCCTCTCTCTCTCTCTCTCTCTCTCTCTCTCTCTCTCTCTGACACAGCTACAAGCATCCTGCATCGACGAGTACAAAGAAGTTGACAATGGCTTAATTAGGAAAATACATGTAGGTAAATTGCGAAGATAATAGTTGACTCAACTGGGGCGAACTGTCAGAGATTGCTTTCCTTCATCTCGAGATTTATCCCAGTCAATCCGCCTACAAGTCGATCAGTACTACAACTGCGAAGGGGGTAAGCAGAAGGTACATAAGATATTTTTCTAATTTTCTAAGTCTCTAATTCCATCACAGCTCTTGTAATATAATAATAATAATAATAATAATAATAATAATAATAATAATAATAATAATAATAATAATAATAGTCGGCCCCATGGTGCGTACGGTTGCGGCAGCCGTGGTCTGCGCTGAGGAGGCTGCAGGTTCGAGTCCTGCATAGGCATAGTCGTATTTGTGATTTCCCTTAACCCCTCATCATCCTACACCTAATAATTCAAGACGTAACAGCATTGTATTACCGACGGATACAGCTGAAGAGCTGATGCAATATAATTATAATACCTGTCGTATTTTTTCGATATTAGAGGAAATCATTTGATATGCCAACATTAAATAATTATACCTCTAATGTGCTTGCGTAATGTAATGGGAATTCTACAATCATTCTTTGATCTATGAGTGAGAATCCGTCGGCACAGGTCATTTTTAACATTTCTTCATCTTCCAAATTAGTTTCACAATATTTTCATTCATCGAACCGACAAGTACTTAATTCATCCCCCAATCATCTGGTAATCCATACGGCATTGTTTGGCGAAACTTGTTTCAGGACCTCAATCTCCATATTTCATTGAATCTTATTGTTTGGAATTCCGTTATTGTCATTTACAGAACTCAGCGAAACACACAAAATGATTTAATCTGCTGTAAACAATATTTTTAGAGGCTGTTCGACGCACTCTTGATATAAAACATAATTTTACGATTTTGTTTGGAAAGCAATTCCCTGAATGTGTGTATGCCTCAACTAATATAACTTCGAAATACCAAATATAAAAAGGACACATTCATTGTCTTCCAAAGCTTTAAACAAAATGGCTGAATTACGTATCATTATTTATAATGGTTGTATTTCCAGGCGTGTACGCTCACAACCGCTGTTTAAATCCTTAGGGCGTTGCGTACGTTAGATATTTGAGCGAGCGTGCGTTCCAGCCATTTTAAACTCTGACGCCGAGGAAATGATAATTAAGCATCGCGCAGGCTGTGTTCAGGGAAGACCGTGACTAGACTAAGATAATTCTCCCGCCTGGATGTCATGCACATTCCGAAATGTCGGGAAAATGCATCGGGATTCCTTGGCGATGCAGTCGCTCATGTGGACTCGGTGTGACAGCGGACAGATGAAATGTTCTCTTTTTGTTCATTGATCCTTTGATTAATTCCTTTTTTTATGCAATGGAAGTATGGTACCCCTATCCTTGAATTGAATTGAATTATTGTCTTATTTTACGTGGCGAGACTCAGGCCATGAGGCCTGCATTTCCGTCTGACGCAAATTTCGCTACGCTTCTTGCACTAGCTAGCAGAGAAAAGAGGTATTTCTTGGGCGAGAAACAGGCGATTTTGAATTTAGCTCAGAGGCTCAGTCGTTTAGGCTTGAGGATCTTTTACATGCAAGTATATCTACTAACATGGGACAGACGGCTTTACTTCCCCTCCGAAGGAAGGCGTACGAAGGAATTGTTGGCCCTTAAAAATCCATGGTTTCGATCGGGTGAACCCGCCACCTTGGGTACAGCAGTCCGATACGCTAACCGTTACACCATCGCCGCGCGCTTGTGTTGTGAAGGGCCTCCAAAGGCAACTCCTTTAATAAGCTCGAGCGGAGTGGAATGCTCGAGGTCGAGACTGGCGCGAAGGAACGCCTAGGGCGGGGAACAAGTTGCATGGCGGGGGGTGGAGGGAGGGGGGGCGAAGAATATTCTCACACCTCCGCAGAGGGCGCGAACTTCCACGGCAGGTCTTTTCAACCGCGCGCGCCAGAGCTAAAATTAGCTCTGACGGCTCTCCGAAGAGGCCCAGCAGCATCCGCTGTTGCCAAAGATTGGCACCTGGGCGTTCATCAAGCTTCAAATAAATCTCCTCTGCACGAGTTACGTTCTGTGATTGCGTCACACACACATCACTGACTTCGAATGTGTGAGTAGGCCTTGCAATATTCACATTGGTTGAATGATCATTCAATCAAGGTCATTCCTAGATCATCTGTAATTAAAGTATGTTTAACAAGAATTAAAACATAATGAAAATGCAAAAGGACTGCTAGCATACAATTAAACGCGGATAAAGTTGCAATTAGTTGAATATAATAAGGCAGAACTGAAGTTGTATTTTAACGGAAAGAAATTAATAGTGGTTCTTAACACTTTTTGCTAAAACAATTTGTTACTTCTTAAGATATGTCGGAAGTTATGTTTAAGTGACATTCACCACGGATTACTAATGTTGTAAAACATCACGAAATCTCATACCTATGAGATAGGCATACAATCAGTGCTGCATGCGTCTACTTGATTTATTACACCCATGTTTTTCTTTGGTTCTATCTTCCATAGACTGAAGCTGGTGGACCCATGATGGGTTTTCTTGGGAGGATATACTAAGCGGTAGTTTCCCGTTGCTTTCACTGAGTTTTCGACCCAGGCGTCTTTAGAAGCCTACCTCCGACACGGGTCTGGAGACCTTTTTCGAGCAAGCGCAACTTCTCGGGCGATCCCTAATGCGCCTGAGATTTGACTCACTTTCTCGGTCAGATGTCGGTCACAGTTATTATATCCGAAAGTGAGATTTGGGAGAAAGTGAGATTTCGTTAGGGCGGATGTTGTCGGAGGGATTTAACTTTGCAATTAGTTGAATATAATAAGGCGGAATTAAAGTTGTATTTTAACTGAAGGAAATTAATAGTTGTTCATAACACTTTTTGCTAAAACAATTTGTTACTTCTTAAGATATGTCGGAAGTTATGTTTAAGTGACATTCACCACGGATTACTAATGTTGTAAACCATCACGAAATCTCATACCTATGAGATAGGCATACAATCAGTGCTGCATGCGCCTAGTTGATCAATTACACCCGTATTTTTCTTTGGTTCTATCTTCCATAGACTGAATTTAGGTGACCTGAATCTTCCCAAGAAAACTCATCATGATACCTACCGCATGGTACCGCATGGCTAATCATGGTAACTACCACTGAGTATATCCATAATCAGCGGTTTCCCGTTGCTTCCCTTGAGTTTTCGACCCACGCATCTTAGAAACCTACCTCCGACCTTTTTCGAGCAAGCGCAACTTCGAAGGCGATCCCTAATGCGCCTGAGATTTGACTCTCACTCTCTCGGTCAGATGTCGGTCTCAGTTACTATAGGGAGTTTTAGCGCCACGCGTAAGGTAGCGGCGTTATGCACTAACAGTCACGTGACAGACCTTGAAGTCATAACGTCTTACCTTAGGCCTAAGGGACGACCTTATACCTTCATAAATAGTGCACGCCTGTGGGAGTCTCTACGGTCACCTTACAAGCGGCAAAATGGCCGCCGAAAAACAGGAAAAGTTTTTTTCCAACTCTAATAAACCATTTCTCGTATGTAAGGCAGTTACAATTATTCCTTACGCAGTCCACAAAGCTGGCAAAAATTAACGGGATATGTAGGAGAGGTGACAGGAAAGAAATTCGCGAAAAAGAAGTTCAAATCATATCTTCGGGATAGGTTATGTCTTAAGCTCATAACGAACGCTGTTTTAAGGTACTTCCTATATTTTCAAGAAAAGCAGATTCAAAATCTAAAACTCCATGCACAATGTGTATTTGCTGGTCTGTTGACTCGTAACGTGTTTTAAATGTCTCACCACTAGCCTACACTCTTTGATAAATTATGCAATTTCTCTGTTCAACGCTTGAAATGCTTCCTTTGTTATAATGCATAACGCAATGTCGCAATTGCTAAAACTCTTATGAACGTTGTTCATTACGACCTTATGAAGGCGTTAGTCACGTGGTCAATAGAGTTTAAGGATATCTCCTTACGCCTGGCGCTAAAACTCCCTTATATCCGAAAGTGAAATTTCGTTAGGGCGGATGTTGTCGGGGGGATTTAACTTTGTCCGGCATACCGCCAAGGTTCTTTTACATGCCACAAGAGTGACATGGCTACTGTGAATTTACTGCCCTTCGAAAATCCACGCACCTCGTCCGGGACCCGCGCACTGCAAATTCAGAGGCTAGTACGCTAACCTCTCACCCACCGGGGCCCCTCCACACCCATAAGAAACAATAATTCACAAAACGTGAAATTATTACATACAAGTTGTGCACGAACAATAAAACTCTAGGCCATTAGTGTAGTTCTAGCTTTAGTACATTTTATTATGAAGTTCATCCTAGCAAAGTACTTGTATTGGAATAAAAATGACATGATAAGTCGTTTTATCATAGTGTTCAATAATTATCTTTGACTCCAAATTTTCATTAGTATCATTTCAAATACTTTACTATCCTCTAAAAAGAGCTCTCGTACCAAATCTTACACATCACCAACTTTTTCACGCCATCTTATCATCTATACAACTTTTTTGGACTACACACTTTTATTACTTGTTCTTTATCAGTTGCAAATTTACCAAAACAATAACAATATGCGAATAACTAATACTAAGATGTCACTACAATCATTAAGACAATGTACTTCTACAATTAATCAACAAGAAGTAGAAATACTTAATACAATGAAATATAAATAAAATAAGCAATGGAAACATTTATCTTCTCTGAAAAGTCTAGAATTTTTCCTGGCAACAAATCTTCCCTTTTTTCAGATGGAATCATTCATCCGTTCATTATGTCATGCAAAATTTCTTCATTCCACCTCTCTCTCCGTTTCACAAAAATGTTTTTCTACTAATTCACTTGAGTGTTACTCATCTTGATTCTTCGAGTTAAATATCTGCTTTTCCTCTCAGTGTGTTGCATTCTACTTCAAAATGATCTGAGAGGCAGTATAGACAATTACCTTATATGGATCAACTGTGAAACAAACTATCATTATTCGTTAAAAAAGTATTCCAGAAATTCTCCCGAGTTGGCGCCAATATATTTATGGCATTAATAATAATAATAATAATAATAATAATAATAATAATAATAATAATAATAATAATAATAATAATAATAATAATAATAATGCCGATCAGATGGCCGAGATCGCTAAGGCAGTAGTGCCAGAGTGGTTTCGGACCAGAAGATCGCGGGTTCGAGTCCCGCCTCGGGCATGGATGTATTTGTGTATGTCTGTATGTGTTGTCCTTTCACCCCCATTATCATCATATCATCATTTCATCTTCCATACCCCCAGGGCTAACAACCGTGGGGGATAAAAATCGGATCCAGCTAAAAATGCTGGTCCCCCCCGAAAATTGTCGCAAGCACCTGCCACCGTGATAATAAATAAAAACTGAGCCACGGTAAATGCAGGATGCTTGCATGCGTGGTCCTAGTCGGCCGATTAACGAAAAATAATAATAATAATAATAATAATAATAATAATAATAATAATAATAATAACAACAACAACAACATCTAAGAAGAACTGATTTCATCCTCTGCATGTCTTGGCCTTAAGAACTGACATGTTCAATCAATGCAAAAGGCTGTTCTCCTAAGTATTACACGCATGTCTGCTGTAGGACACCTTGCTCAGCAAGAAACTTGAAAGATAATAATAATAATAATAATAATAATAATAATAATAATAATAATAATAATAATAATAATAATAATAATAATAATAATAATAATATTTTCGCTCTAGTAACAAGCCATATGAGGCAACCCTGGAGTGCTTTGCAGCGTGACGGGACTTGCCTTTTCCGATTGGCCGAGAGCAAACATCGCAAAGCGCACCTCATTTGTTTCGAATCGAAACGCGCGCCGAGCTTCGTAAGAGAGAGCGCTGTCGGCGCGACGGGGTCGGTCGCCGTGCCTCGAAATACCTCGACCGTGACCTCGCGACGCGTCGGTCACGGACCGCGGCGGCGGCGTGCTAACCTTTGACCTGGTTGTGGGAACAGCGGTGAAGCACAGTTGGCCGGAATGGAGCCAAATACAGCCCTAACGTACGTTTTATTTTCATTTCAATGTTTCATTGTTTTATTTTCATTTCATTATTTTTATGTTCATTTCAATCTAGAAAAATGAATTTTTTTTAACAGTGTGGGTAAAAATAAAATATCATGAGATAAATTGAATACTTAGATATTTATCAAAAAATTTCAAGATTGAAACATTTCTTTTGCTATCAATTCACCAAATTGTCATGTTGTAGGTTCATACAGAAACTGATTCATTTCAAGTGTATTATACTTGTAAGTTAGTGTCGTCAGACTAAAAAATATCCAAGAAATTAGCTTGAAATGTCACAAACGCCTTCTATCGAAAGCCAACCATATAACCATAAACAGCCTTGAAAATAGTCAAGAAATATCCCGTCTCAAAACAACTTCATCTCTACATTTTCCTTACTACTTTCGTACTTAACTAATGCACTCAAGCAAACTCATTTTGTTTTACTAGTATTGTAAAGAAATCTAGGGTGTTATTTCTTGTTCGCAATAAATGCTTCAGAGTCACTGATGTGGAACCTTGAGTTTCCTAAAACATCTCTCTCTCTCTCTCTCTCTCTCTCTCTCTCTCTCTCTCTCTCTCTCTCTCTCTCTCTTTCTCTCTTGTGAACAACCCGAGTTATTGACTTACATGAGATTTTATTCCATATTCAGATTTTATGAATATACCGAAGATCTTCTCATTTCGATGGAACATGACACTTGGGTCATTCCACGTTTTCAAAAGGTCGACCACTTTGAAATACGCATGACAATTGTTATAAAAAGCATATTTGTAGAATTTTAAAGGAAATGGAAGAGGGGAGTGTGTGCCACGTTTTACCTCTACACTTTTGCGCCGTTAGATTTCTTTCTGTTCAGTGTGCGGAGTGCGGGGGTGGAGGAGGCGAAAGCCCCGGGGAAATAACTCGCCTCGCCTCTCGCCGCGCCGTCTCCTCCACCTTCTCCTTCCCCTCCACCTTTGCCTCTGCCGTCCCTCTTCCAGAGAGCCACAAGACCCATGGCCCCGCGCCCGCATTGGCGACGGCGACTGTCTACAAAATATTAGAGGGTTCCTAGGGCTCGAGCGCCGATGGGGGCGGAATATTGAACACTAGCTTTACAGCTAAGGGCCGGTTTAGATTAGTTTAGATTAGATTTATTAATAATTCTGCAATTAAGTGTGAGAACTTGGTGGCAGAATACACTAACTTAACATTACAGAACTTAACAACTATACAAACTCTACAAACGTTACAAATCTCATGAACATTTCACCGCGCAGTCTTTCATAGAACTCCACTTCACCAAACTTCACTTCACCACACTTCACCGCACTGCGATACAGCGAGCTCAACTCAGTTTCACTAACAGCCGAGTAAAGTTGAGAGTAGTTACCCGAGAGTAACCATTTACTCCAAGATAGTAACTCTCGAGTAGAATATGAGCGTTTCACCATGCTTCTAGAGGGTTATTTTACTCTAGAGTACATACTCTCCGATTTACTCCGCAAATCAGCTGAACACACAATATTTGAGAGCGATCCAAGTGTCTGTGAGCGAGAATGACGCTGGGAACCAATGCGGACCTACGTGAACCTTTAATTAATTCCTTATATTCTATCATTCATTTCAGTTTCGGAGTTCTTGGCATTATAATCTGGTGTGGTGTTATGGTGGTTTGAGTTAGCATAGTTTATTTCCTAGTTTCTGTATCTTTATTTCTTAATAAATATTCCTTCTTCTTCTCTGGAGACAAGTTACTATTTTGTTAGTAATGCAGAAAAATCTAATTTGGAGTTAGTTTACCGACGGCGGTGCAAATGAATTCTCTATAACTAGGGAACGAAAATGTTTAGTTTTTCAAATGTTGATCTCGTGTTTTTCTAAATTTTATTATTATATGTTGTTTTATTTTTTAAACTTTTATTAATCTTTCAACTATTTGTAGTTGGAATGTTGGAAAGGGATTCTGGAACTCAAGAAAACGTGGGCAAATGATCTCCCTCATACGTCACATACAGTTTTTACTGAATAAAAAAATTAATATTTCTTAGTACTTGTAGTTCCTGTAGTTATTATTTTTCCTTTTGATGTCGTATTCGGTACGTACTACCTTTATTTCGTATCCACATGGGAGAAAAAGAACTTTAGAAGTTCTTTACAGTTTACAATGTATCTGATGAAGTTAAACAGCTGATTTGGTCAAACATAACCTCATGACAAAATCTCGATCGTCATAATTAAAACCAACCCATTCTCTCTCGCACCCTTTGTCTTCGCACTTGTGGATAATATTCCGAATCATTGCTGGAATCGTCTTCAAATACTATCATTCGTAATCGTCGAACCGTAACAACACTTCGGAGGTATAAGCACGTTGAAAACTGAATTTACTCCGTACTTTACCCGACGGATATTCGCGGTGTAAAGTTACTCTCTAATTTACTCTCGTGTAAGCGATTTACACTCGTGTAAAGTGTTGGTGAAACGCTCCAAGAAGTTACTCTCGAGTAAACATGATTTACTCCAGAGTAAACTCTTACTCTTTGTTTGGTGAAACCGGCCCTAAGGGCGCATTCCCACGGCGCGACCGCGGCGCGCTTCCTTCAAGGAGCAGAGCCCTTCCAACGCCGCCACCGCCGGAGCCACGGCCGCTCCGCCGCCCGCCGTGGAAGGGGGTGGGGTCTGGAGGGGTAGGTTTCGCCGACCCTCCGGCGACGACGAACAAAGGGACCCGAGCAGGTAGAACGCTGCGGCCGCGGCGCAGTGGGAACGCTCCCATTTAAAGCTGTGTTCTGCTAGCGGTGGCGCGTGCCCCCTCCTCCGCTTCGCGTAGCAAGAGTTCGGCGTCGGCTGCCGCAGCAGCCGCCACCCGCTGCACGTGGGAAGGCCTCCATTCAAACCAATGCTCTGAAACGCGCCGCGCTGCGGCGAAGCGCGCTGCGGCCGCGCCGTGGGAAGGGGCCTTAAGTGGAGTTCAGCCAGTGTGTGGAGGAGAATTCTACCGCCGTGGAAGGGGGTGGGGTCTGGAGGGGTAGGTTTCGCCGACCCTCCGGCGACGACGAACAAAGAGACCGCTGCAGTTAAAACGCCGCGACCGGCGGCACAGTGGGAAGGCTACCATTTAGGCCCGCTGCCCACGCCGCCACAGAAGCGCTCGAACGTCAATCATCAGGGCTCTTCACCGACGACGGTCCCTTTGTCCGTCGTCGGTGAAGAGCCCTGATGATTGACGTTCGAGCGCTTCTGTGGCGGCGTGGGCAGCGGGCCAAAGCTGTATCCTGCTAGCGGTGGCGCGTACGCCCTCCTCCGCTTCGCGAAGCGGGAGTTCTCCGCCGCTTGCCGCAGCAGCGCTGCACGTGGGAAGGCCTCCATTCAAACCAATGCTCTGGTACGCGCCGCGGCGCTCGGAAGCGCACCGCCGTCGGGAAGGGGCCCTAAGCGACTCGCAGGGAAAGGCAACTGACTGATCCGAACACTTGCAGGATTGCAGTGCCTTTTGCATCGGAACTCTTCCTCGTGCTGTCAAGCTTTGTGGCCAATTGAGCGGCGGCGTGAGGTCCCGTGCGTTGGCGCACTGCCACACGCTTCGAGGAATCGTTCCCCGTTCGCAGTCGTTGCGCACTGACGGTCGGACACGGGCAACGCGGTCGACACGAGCCTGGAAACGACACAAAACGGGAAACCATAAAGGGCAACTCGAAAGTTATTCCTACGTTAAGATGTTCGGAGAAAAATAACCCGCGAGAAAGTTGTTGGGGAGAGAGTGTTTTGTAAGGAATTTTATTTCAGCATGTTCACATGATGTAGCCTATTTGGGCCATTTTCTTGAATTATTGTCGTTTACCATGCACTCAGTTAAATATAAAACAGAATAAATTTTATAGTGAAATATTTGAATACATTAGTGAGTTTTCTATACTCAGGAAGTGCTATGAAATAATTCCTTTTGAGTCATGAGTCAGGGGTTTCTTAGTTTGAATGATCTCTCTTTAAAAATTAAAATTTTCATTTATGTTCAATACAAATGAAAATATTTAATTTAATAAAGAAAATAGTTAATTGAAAAATAATAGCGTTTTAATAAGTTTAAAAAATATTGAACGTTGATTAATCTACTATTCAATTCATGAAATATTTTGATTTGAGATAAAGAACGTATTGGAAAAAATCTGAAGTACATATTTAGCAAAGTATCATTTGAATAAATCATCTTATAAGAGAAAAATATTGCTAGTTATTCAAATAGGAAATTTAAGGATACGC
The DNA here is from genome assembly GCA_038098605.1 of Gryllus longicercus. NCBI lineage: Eukaryota > Metazoa > Arthropoda > Insecta > Orthoptera > Gryllidae > Gryllus > Gryllus longicercus. Next base: position 1,488,784 of record JAZDUA010000346.1, on the reverse strand, counting down.
CTTTTGGTATTGTTCCCATTTCACTAATTTACGAGCAAATTTTTATTCCCTGACAACAAAATTTACGACGATTGTCATACAAGGGACAACTCGTTTGTATAAAATTCGTTGGCTTTCAGAAAGAAATCGTGCTGAACAGTAAGGGAGTCAAAGCGCCAACGATGTATGTTCCCACTGCAATAATTAATTACAAAATGGTAAAACAATGGATGATGTAATGCCTTAAATACGTGACGTAATTCAGCGAATATACTAAGCTGGATATTGCAAGAAGAATAAATCATGACAAGAGTCAGTGTTAAGTTACCGTAAATTTCTATTCTTTTCAATTCTTTCTGAATCTAATTTGCTGAGTCAGAAAATATAATTTATCTAAAATTTGAATAAATTCTCATAGCATTCTAATATATTTAATATCACATAAATAAATAATATATAAATTCTAATATAAATAATATATAATTTTAACACATCCCTAACTTTAAATAAATAAATTTCATCACACTCATAAATTTCATTTCATCAATGCTGTGAGAGTTTTCGCTTTTCTATCTACTCCTTCCTCCCTCGCTTACATTCCGTTCTTCAATGTGAAACCCCCCTTTCATCCGAATTGCATACGTATTTCTCTTTGAATGATCTTTTTTCATTAACTTTTGTATTACATTTTTTTTTTGAAAATGGTCAGGCGGAAGAGCACGCTAAATGGCCTGAGACTCGCCATCAATAAAGACATTTATTTTATTAAACTTTCTTTGAGCCTTCCTGAAGAAGGTTATCCCTTCCCCCACGGGGTAATGTTTGTTTCATTTGTGGTGGCAACACAAAGCTATTGTACTGATAAAGCCTATTGTAGAAACTATAGTTTTTTACAAAACAATAGTTGAATTTAAAAAAATGTCATGTTTAATTATTCAAATTTGAAAACATGTTTGTACTTTCATAAAATGAATTTCTTCTTTTATTGAGTAACCCCATTTTTTATAAACTTGGAAAAATAAAAATTCTGAAGCTGTTTAAGTGAATATTCTAATCTCAGCGACAGTGTCTCATGAATTGAACGGTATTAACTCGTACTATTCGTCGATAAGCGATCCACAACACTCGTCGCGATATCTGCCACCTCAACCACAGCTTCCTTCCCCACGTCGACACATCGCGAGCAAGGACAGCGCAGTGCAGTTGGCTCGCGTGCGTTTCCAAGGCGACCGCCATGATTTATGTGCTCGGCGCACCGCACGTCACGCGGCCGCGCGGCGGGTGTAGCAAGTAAGAAACTCGCGGGGAGAGCGCTGTTGCGACAGGCGCATGCGACCGCTGTCGCAAGAAACAAGGGGAGTGTACCCACTGCGACGCTGGGGGCAACATTAAAAGAATTTGATTAATTTATTATTGATATTACTAGAACAGACATCAATAATACTGAGCTACAGTTAAATAATACAGCTAAAGTTGTAGTTTTGATATCAAAAGTGAACTTAAAAGTATTGAAATATCTACTTATAAATTAGCGACTAATTATAAAACAATTGTGCAAGGATTTCCCTCCCCATTTGGCACTACCTTTATGTCGCATGCGACCGCTGGCTCCCAAGGGAACGCGAATGTGCGATACTGCCAACATTAATAAAACTTGTTGAACATCTTATTGATATTACTAGAATAGACATCAATAATACTAAACAGCGAAAGTTGTAGTTTTGATATCAAAAGTGAAGTTAACAGTATTGAAATATCTTCTAATAAATTAGCGACTAATGATAAAACGATTGTGAAGGTTTTTCCCTCCCCTTTTGACACTGTATTTACGTCTGTTTTGATGTTCTGATTCGAAACTACTTCTTTGTATAAGAAATGCATTTTTTTCTTTATTATTATTATTTAAATGAGTAAAATATAAAGTATTTATGAAGTTAAAAAGACAAAACACATTATTTATAAAACAACAGAAGAGGGAATATGTACTTACGAAGCAGAAATGTGGAAATTAAGTAAGAGCCCGGTTAATGTTCCTTGAACACGACTTTTAGAGAAGGAGCTACCGTGTGTCAAAATTGGATTTTGTATGAAACAAAGACATCCGGCATCAGCAGTCCTGTGAGCGTAATGAATGTTTTTTCATCGGGAGGTGGCTGTGCTCTTCCCTGGTGGGTGGGGAGATCCGGCGACGACCTGCCCATCGTTCTCCAACCAGGTACCTCCCACTAGCAGGGCACCGCCCCAGCCGGGACAAGCTCTAAAGGTCGCTTTTTAATAGTCCGTGAGCAGAAACGGCAATGCGAAAGGGAACGTAAAAAAGTTGAAAGACGGACATCTCAAGCAGGCGCTTACAACACGACGGGAATGCGACACTGGACGCGAACTGGAAGGATGCTAAACATTTATCTTGGCCCGGGAACAGGAAGCCTCTAGACCAAAGAAAATACAGCAAATAGCGGCGAAGCTTTCCAGATGATCAAGCGCGGGATACTGGCCTGGAGCGGATTTGAGAGTGTAGTGAAATATTGAGGTTAGAGCCCGGATTTGCGAGGTTAGGGTTTGAGGCGGGTTATGTTAATCGTTGTTGTTTTAGTTCATCGTCATTATCACGGACTAGGCCGAATGGCCTGTTGCGTCGCCGAGAAGATTGTCTCTCCATCTTCTTCTAGGTCTACCTGGATATTGAGTTCTATTAGGGAGTACTTGTGAGTTCGGACAGCAAAATATGAGAGCAAATAGATCGAGAATGGGAACGTAAAGAAAATTGAAAGACGAACATCTCAGACAGGCGTTCACAACAAGACGATAACGCGAGGCTAGACCGGAACGGGAAGGATGCTCAAAATTTATCTTGGGTCGGAAACGGGAAGCCTCTAGAATAACAAAAATACAGCAAATAGCGGCGAAGCTTTACAGATGATCAAGTGCGGGATACTGGTCTGTAGCGGATTTGAGAGTGTAGTGCGATATTGAGGTTAGAGCGTGGATTTGCGAGGTTAGATTGAAGCGCGTTTTGTTGAGTTGTTTGAATTTTTGAGTAAATACAGTACATGTTTTTCTATTCATTCTAATATTTAGTTACAAAATTTCCCACAAAAATAATTTTATATGTTAAAGTACCTTGAAGTTGTTTGTTCATTCACTACATTTTAGTTGTAGTTTTCGTAAGTTTGAAGAAGTTTTTGAATTTTTCATTCTTATGATTTTGTTTTCTCCTAATTAATATTATTTCGTTTAAGTATTCAGAGCCGCTCACACAAAAACAACGATCAGATGGTAAAACAAAGAGTAAACAGAGTAAGCATAGCTAGAAGTTCTTTGGTTTCTGCAATTGTTTCTTGAAGTTCTCTTTTTTTTGTCGCAGATGCATAGCGCTATTCCTCGTCCTGTTGGCGTTTGTTGTGAAGCGCACGTACCTCGCGTTGCCGTTCCGTTCGGGGGCTGTTGTGGAGTTGCCTTAAGCTCCCGACCGATCTCCCGGCATGTGTGGTAGTATAGTGTATGTATGTGTATGTGTGTGTAAGTAAGGGGTGAAGATATGACAAGGAAAGGAGGGAGAGATCGCGCGCGGCCCGTAACCATTTGTTAGGGTACTGCTTCGGTGTTAGCCTGGTATAGATTGGAGAAACTACGGAAAACTTCCGGCCGCTAGAATTCTCCTCCAGAAAGCAACTGAACTCGACCTAGCTATCTAGCTAGTGTCGAAAATCCTGGCACCATCGGAAAAGAAACCTAGTACCTACCGGTCAGAGGCATTGCAGTGACATCAGTGACATCAGAGGGGAAGTAAATCCGGCTGTCCCATGTTAGTAGATTTACTTGCATGTAAAAGATCTTCAAGCCTAAATGACGCCTCTGAGCTAAATTCAAATCGCCTGTTTCTCGCCCAAGAAATACCTCCTTCCTCTGGTAGTTGGTGAAAGGAGCGTAGTGAAATTTGCGTGGTAAGACGGAAGAGCGGGCCTGATGGCCCGAGTGTCGCCACGTAAAATAAGGCAAATTCAATTCAATTCAATCAGTTGATGCCCTAAAACACCTCTCCTGGCGCAATTTTTAAAAATTCAGGAATTTCGACATTTCTATTCTTCTTTTCCAACATCTGCTCCATTTTTATGTGTTCTTTGCTGCAACCACGAAAAAACTTTAAAAAAGTTGAAGCCTTTTTGAAAGAAAAAAAAGTAAAGAAAATGTATTTAAGGCTTCATATAAAGTGTCTCCAGAAATTAAAATATAGATACGTTTAAAATTCAAGAGGCCGCATCATCAGTCGTCTATTGAGAAACATCAAATTTAACGAATATCTTGGGAGCGGTTTTGGGGCTAGCGTTGTTTTCAGACGGACGGGCACACACACACGTTTTGCTGTAAAGCAATTTTTGGTATGAAGGACGCACCAAATGTGGATTCTGATTACACATTTTATTGGAGGAGAAGTGACAATTATACACTTTTTGAGAACAAAGTTGTACAAAATGAGTATTTCTGTCAAAAAATTGCAATTTTTCGCTGCATTACTTAACTTTATACATAATATTATGCGTAAGGTTGCGAAAATTAAAAATGCTGCATTTAATGAATCTGAAAATTTATTACAAAATATTTATTGCCTAGCATTTCCCTGCCATGTTTTATTATTGTATCATGTTCTCAAGTGATGTCTACATATACAATGTTCCACAATTCCGAAGTGATGTCCAATATGTGGCAGTATTATTTACACCATCCTATCTAATTAGAGTACATTCTTACGTACATATTTTTGAAGATTTATACAAGTAAATTAACAGCAATGGAACACAAGGACGGAGATTTTAGGAGGAACACAAGGACGGAGTATTTTAACCACACTTGTAGAGTTTCGTATTCGAAATATATTTAACAAGTCTCATTAAATATATTTTGTGGTATATTAATTAACAAGTACATTATTTACGAAAGATAGTTTTCAGGAAAGGGTATCATCTTGCATAATATAAAGTCAAGCATTTTGTAACAAATTTTATTTCATTTATTACACCCAAGTCACTCTCTTCTGAAAATTGCAGGCAAAATGGAAATCGAGAATTTCATTCTTATATTTGCACTTTATTTCCTGGTGGTAATCAAAATTTTCAGATTAAAAAAATGAACCCATCTTAATTATTTTATGTATCTGTATTATTGCTGAGTGACCTCAACTTACATGTCATGCTTCAATGAACTCTTACTAAAACTATATGTTCTGGCGCCTTCCTTCTTCCAAACTCCCCGCGTTCTCTTGTTCTCTTCCCCTACACGTTGTAAAGCCATAAACACCACGTTTTAGACAATTATCACGACCACATGTCTTCCTGTAGATTCAAAAGGTAGATCTGAAGTCATAGTACAATAAAATTTCGTCACATTTTTCCGCCAAATAAATGTTTCGAGCATTTGATGCATGCAGCAACTTCATCTTTATTTCCTGTCTCTAGAACAATGATTAAACACACGTATACTCCCCTTTTCTCACACCTACTAATATTTTGTTGGTAAGCAAAATGCTGAACAAAAATAATGACAAGTGCAAACGTGCGATAGAAGTTGTAGAATTGTTTGTGATAGAGTCGCAATACTTGTTAAAGTTTGGACGAAGTTATATTACATAGAGAACATCATGTCATGTTACTTAGAGAACATGTTAATGTTACGTAGACAACACCATGTCATCATTGTATTCGCAAAATTAAGAAAGCAAATAAAGAAGATACACTGCTTTGGGAAAACGCAGGAAGGATACAAGGAACGCCCTTGGCCAGATAACATATGCACGTGAGTGGCAGGAATTTCATCTGTCGCGGCAATTGCGCAAACGTGTGGTCGCGCCCGAGTGGATTTGACCCCGGAAGTAGTAAGATAATCGCGTCACCTTCTGGACGAATGATCGCAGAGCCACAAACGTTTCTTGTGCTCCTCCTACCTATACGAGCCTTTTGATGTTTCCTAGCCGGGTGGTCCCAAGCGATGAATGAAGCAACGTTCTTCACCACACAAAAACAAACAATGATATCCTTTCCTGGAGGAATATCCAGGCGACGTATTGAATTATTTGTTTATATAATGCAAACAGTATTTTTATATTTTGCTTATCAATGATTAATGTTTAGTTAACAGTGTCAAAAACTGTAAATTTCGTGAAGTCTAAAATCGTGATATTTGAATTTGTCCGGTATTTTGTGACTCTTATCTTAGCAATTCTGAATTCAAGTTCAAAGTATGATGAACACTCTTCTTCTACTTTCTTGACTTATCAATAGAAAGTAAAAATCCGTTTCACTTAATTACTCAAATTGAAATTGGGGAAATAAGTCGTAGAGAAAATTTAAAATAATCGTACATTGTTTTTTGATTACAAACTTCATCTACGAAAAAGCTCTGTACTATCTCTTTGTAAATAAATTTGTTTTTAAAGTGCAAATTGCTTCTTGATAGCACTCAGCTTCGAACGGCCGACCCCTCAACAGAGCGTAACAGCAAGGCGACAGTAATCATTGTAATGTGGTGCTTCTAACGTTGTAGCGTTGAGATTAAATTGCACATAAAGTCAAATTGTCCCAAAAGTTAATTTTATAGTGAAAAATAATTTCTTTATTTGTTCACTTTGTAATGATAAATGTAAAAGGAGGAAATAAATCCACAGAATTAATATGTATATCATGACATTCACTCAATCGCTGCGCCATTCTTTTAAATGTCCCCTTTTCTATGTGAGGAAAAAGTTTGAAGAACATTTTTGGAGCAAAATGAAAAAAAAAATTCGTTAATTTCAGACACAAATTACGCAAAAGCAACTCGTTTAAATAAGTGTACATGATCTTTTTTAAAAAGTTGACTTTGTTTATAACACTGCTTAATTGCCAATACTTACAGTCTAACACACAATTAATACAAAATTACTCGAAAACTACTCATATTTTCGAAAAATTGAACATTACCTTATTTTAAGACCTGTCTTTAAAGAATAGATAAAAGAAGAAAGAATAGAACACTTTAGACAATTTAGTGATTTCAGGTGATCAAACACCATTCAGACTGTTCAGTTCTTGTAAACTCTACCGCTGCAGTCACCAACGTCTTATCTCCAAAGTTTCCACTGCAGATGCAATTATATCAAGTATATGACGAAATAATGGAAAATAATTTCCTAATGTCCTTCCTTTTAAGCTAAGGAAATGAGCATATCAACTCACCCACATCATTGAGACAATCACAGAATAATGCAATACAGTTGCTGGCTAACTTCCAAAGTCACCAGAAATCAGGTGGAATGCAAATTATATCACGGAACGCCCGAAATGAACTGTTCTCCTGTGTCCAAGCACTGTAATTTGATACCCTTTACGACGTACTAAAGGCTCGCAATTCCACAAGAGGCCGAAGTGATCCACTACAACAACTTTCTAGTCGTGCACAGTTTAGCCGCGTGTTTTCAAATCAGCTAATTAAGGAGGCGGTCCACCCTGTCAAACGAAACGAAATGGAGAAGCGTTTATTAATAGGCGCCTGTCTCAATTAGTAATGGGACTATTAGCCTGCCGGAGGCGCAACTCCGCTCTAGCTTTGCGGAAGTGGAACATTCCAGAACCGGCTGGTGCGAAGCGGGGTCGGTGCGGAGCGACTCGGAGCGGGGGCGGTGCAGAGCGCGCGTGGGCGACAGGGAGTGGAGAGGAGCGGGGGTGGGGCGAGGCGGGGCTGGCGGAATGAGTGAACATTTAGCGTCAACTTCTTTTGTCGTTAGTCCCGTTGGTGCAATAAATGTTGTAGCCGAGAGGAAGAGGTGTTCCCTTCCCGCAGGAAGATGAGAACCTACACGTCGAATTAAGACGCGGCCCGGAGCGGTGCGGGGCAGAGGTGCGTGGGCGACAGGGAGTGGAGAGGAGCGGGGGTGGGGCGAGGCGGGGCTGGCGGAATGAGTGAACATTTAGCGTCAACTTCTTTTGTCGTTAGTCCCGTTGGTGCAATAAATGTTGTAGCCGAGAGGAAGAGGTGTTCCCTTCCCGCTGGAAGATGAGAACCTACACGTCGAATTAAGACGCGGCCCGGAGCGGTGCGGGGCAGAGGTGCGTGGGCGACAGGGAGTGGAGAGGAGCGGGGGTGGGGCGAGGCGGGGCTGGCGGAATGAGTGAACATTTAGCGTCAACTTCTTTTGTCGTTAGTCCCGTTGGTGCAATAAATGTTGTAGCCGAGAGGAAGAGGTGTTCCCTTCCCGCTGGAAGATGAGAACCTACACGTCGAATTAAGACGCGGCCCGGAGCGGTGCGGGGCAGAGGTGCGTGGGCGACAGGGAGTGGAGAGGAGCGGGGGTGGGGCGAGGCGGGGCTGGCGGAATGAGTGAACATTTAGCGTCAAATTCTTTTGTCATTAGCCCTGTTGGTGCAATAAATGTTGTAGCCGAGAGGAAGAGGTGTTCCCTTCCCGCTGGAAGATGAGAACCTACACGTCGAATTAAGACGCGGCCCGGAGCGGTGCGGGGCAGAGGTGCGTGGGCGAGGGGGAGTGGAGAGGAGCGGGGGTGGGGCGAGGCGGGGTTGGCGGAATGAGTGAACATTTAGCGTCAACTTCTTTTGTCATTAGCCCTGTTGGTGCAATAAATGTTGTAGCCGAGAGGAAGTGATGTTCCTTTCCCGCTGGACGATGAGAACCAGCGTCGACCTACACGTCGAATTAAGACGCGGCCCGCAGCGGTGCGGGGAAGAGGTGCGTGGGCGAGGGGGAGTGGAGAGGAGCGGGGGTGGGGCGGGGCGGGGTTGGCGGAATCAGTGAACATTTAGCGTCAACTTCTTCTGTCGTTAGTCCCGTTGGTGCAATAAATGTTGTAGCCGAGAGGAAGTGATGTTCCTTACCCGCTGGACGATGAGAACCAGCGTCGACCTACACGTCGAATTAAGACGCGGCCCGCAGCGGTGCGGGGAAGAGGTGCGTGGGCGAGGGGGAGTGGAGAGGAGCGGGGGTGGGGCGGGGCGGGGTTGGCGGAATCAGTGAACATTTAGCGTCAACTTCTTCTGTCGTTAGTCCCGTTGGTGCAATAAATGTTGTAGCCGAGAGGAAGTGATGTTCCTTTCCCGCTGGACGATGAGAACCAGCGTCGACCTACACGTCGAATTAAGACGCGGCCCGGAGCGGTGCGGGGCAGAGGTGCGTGGGCGAGAGGGAGTGGAGAGGAGCGGGGGTGGGGCGAGGCGGGGCTGGCGGAGTGAGTGAACATTTAGCGTCAACTTCTTCTGTCGTTAGTCCCGTTGGTGCAATAAATGTTGCAGCCGAGAGGAAGTGATGTTCCTTTCCCGCTGGACGATGAGAACCTACACGTCGAATTAAGACGCGGCCCGGAGCGGTGCGGGGAAGAGGTGCGTGGGCGAGGGGGAGTGGAGAGGAGCGGGGGTGGGGCGAGGCGGGGCTGGCGGAATGAGTGAACATTTAGCGTCAACTTCTTCTGTCGTTAGTCCCGTTGGTGCAATAAATGTTGCAGCCGAGAGGAAGTGATGTTCCTTTCCCGCTGGACGATGAGAACCTACACGTCGAATTAAGACGCGGCCCGGAGCGGTGCGGGGCAGAGGTGCGTGGGCGAGAGGGAGTGGAGAGGAGCGGGGGTGGGGCGAGGCGGGGCTGGCGGAGTGAGTGAACATTTAGCGTCAACTTCTTCTGTCGTTAGTCCCGTTGGTGCAATAAATGTTGTAGCCGAGAGGAAGTGATGTTCCTTTCCCGCTGGACGATGAGAACCAGCGTCGACCTACACGTCGAATTAAGACGCGGCCCGGAGCGGTGCGGGGCAGAGGTGCGTGGGCGAGGGGGAGTGGAGAGGAGCGGGGGTGGGGCGAGGCGGGGCTGGCGGAATGAGTGAACATTTAGCGTCAACTTCTTCTGTCGTTAGTCACGTTGGTGCAATAAATGTTGTAGCCGAGAGGAAGTGATGTTCCTTTCCCGCTGGACGATGAGAACCAGCGTCGACCTACACGTCGAATTAAGACGCGGCCCGGAGCGGTGCGGGGCAGAGGTGCGTGGGCGAGAGGGAGTGGAGAGGAGCGGGGGTGGGGCGAGGCGGGGCTGGCGGAGTGAGTGAACATTTAGCGTCAACTTCTTCTGTCGTTAGTCCCGTTGGTGCAATAAATGTTGCAGCCGAGAGGAAGTGATGTTCCTTTCCCGCTGGACGATGAGAACCTACACGTCGAATTAAGACGCGGCCCGGAGCGGTGCGGGGAAGAGGTGCGTGGGCGAGGGGGAGTGGAGAGGAGCGGGGGTGGGGCGAGGCGGGGCTGGCGGAGTGAGTGAACATTTAGCGTCAACTTCTTCTGTCGTTAGTCCCGTTGGTGCAATAAATGTTGCAGCCGAGAGGAAGTGATGTTCCTTTCCCGCTGGACGATGAGAACCTACACGTCGAATTAAGACGCGGCCCGGAGCGGTGCGGGGAAGAGGTGCGTGGGCGAGGGGGAGTGGAGAGGAGCGGGGGTGGGGCGAGGCGGGGCTGGCGGAGTGAGTGAACATTTAGCGTCAACTTCTTCTGTCGTTAGTCCCGTTGGTGCAATAAATGTTGCAGCCGAGAGGAAGTGATGTTCCTTTCCCGCTGGACGATGAGAACCTACACGTCGAATTAAGACGCGGCCCGGAGCGGTGCGGGGCAGAGGTGCGTGGGCGAGAGGGAGTGGAGAGGAGCGGGGGTGGGGCGAGGCGGGGCTGGCGGAGTGAGTGAACATTTAGCGTCAACTTCTTCTGTCGTTAGTCCCGTTGGTGCAATAAATGTTGCAGCCGAGAGGAAGTGATGTTCCTTTCCCGCTGGACGATGAGAACCTACACGTCGAATTAAGACGCGGCCCGGAGCGGTGCGGGGAAGAGGTGCGTGGGCGAGGGGGAGTGGAGAGGAGCGGGGGTGGGGCGAGGCGGGGCTGGCGGAGTGAGTGAACATTTAGCGTCAACTTCTTCTGTCGTTAGTCCCGTTGGTGCAATAAATGTTGCAGCCGAGAGGAAGTGATGTTCCTTTCCCGCTGGACGATGAGAACCTACACGTCGAATTAAGACGCGGCCCGGAGCGGTGCGGGGAAGAGGTGCGTGGGCGAGGGGGAGTGGAGAGGAGCGGGGGTGGGGCGAGGCGGGGCTGGCGGAGTGAGTGAACATTTAGCGTCAACTTCTTCTGTCGTTAGTCCCGTTGGTGCAATAAATGTTGCAGCCGAGAGGAAGTGATGTTCCTTTCCCGCTGGACGATGAGAACCTACACGTCGAATTAAGACGCGGCCCGGAGCGGTGCGGGGCAGAGGTGCGTGGGCGAGAGGGAGTGGAGAGGAGCGGGGGTGGGGCGAGGCGGGGCTGGCGGAGTGAGTGAACATTTAGCGTCAACTTCTTCTGTCGTTAGTCCCGTTGGTGCAATAAATGTTGTAGCCGAGAGGAAGTGATGTTTCTTTCCCGCTGGACGATGAGAACCAGCGTCGACCTACACGTCGAATTAAGACGCGGCCCGGAGCGGTGCGGGGCAGAGGTGCGTGGGCGAGAGGGAGTGGAGAGGAGCGGGGGTGGAGCGAGGCGGGGTTGGCGGAATGAGTGAACATTTAGCGTCAACTTCTTTTGTCGTTAGCCCTGTTGGTGCAATAAATGTTGCAGCCGAGAGGAAGTGATGTTCCTTTCCCGCTGGACGATGAGAACTAGCGTCGACCTACACGTCGAATTAAGACGCGGCCCGGAGCGGTGCGGGGCAGAGGTGCGTGGGCGAGAGGGAGTGGAGAGGAGCGGGGGTGGGGCGAGGCGGGGCTGGCGGAGTGAGTGAACATTTAGCGTCAACTTCTTCTGTCGTTAGTCCCGTTGGTGCAATAAATGTTGTAGCCGAGAGGAAGTGATGTTCCTTTCCCGCTGGACGATGAGAACCTACACGTCGAATTAAGACGCGGCCCGGAGCGGTGCGGGGCAGAGGTGCGTGGGCGAGAGGGAGTGGAGAGGAGCGGGGGTGGGGCGAGGCGGGGCTGGCGGAGTGAGTGAACATTTAGCGTCAACTTCTTCTGTCGTTAGTCACGTTGGTGCAATAAATGTTGTAGCCGAGAGGAAGTGATGTTCCTTTCCCGCTGGACGATGAGAACCTACACGTCGAATTAAGACGCGGCCCGGAGCGGTGCGGGGAAGAGGTGCGTGGGCGAGGGGGAGTGGAGAGGAGCGGGGGTGGGGCGGGGCGGGGTTGGCGGAATCAGTGAACATTTAGCGTCAACTTCTTCTGTCGTTAGTCACGTTGGTGCAATAAATGTTGTAGCCGAGAGGAAGTGATGTTCCCTTCCCGCTGGAAGATGAGAACCTACACGTCGAATTAAGACGCGGCCCGGAGCGGTGCGGGGAAGAGGTGCGTGGGCGAGGGGGAGTGGAGAGGAGCGGGGGTGGGGCGAGGCGGGGCTGGCGGAGTGAGTGAACATTTAGCGTCAACTTCTTCTGTCGTTAGTCCCGTTGGTGCAATAAATGTTGCAGCCGAGAGGAAGTGATGTTCCTTTCCCGCTGGACGATGAGAACCTACACGTCGAATTAAGACGCGGCCCGGAGCGGTGCGGGGCAGAGGTGCGTGGGCGAGAGGGAGTGGAGAGGAGCGGGGGTGGGGCGAGGCGGGGCTGGCGGAGTGAGTGAACATTTAGCGTCAACTTCTTCTGTCGTTAGTCCCGTTGGTGCAATAAATGTTGTAGCCGAGAGGAAGTGATGTTTCTTTCCCGCTGGACGATGAGAACCAGCGTCGACCTACACGTCGAATTAAGACGCGGCCCGGAGCGGTGCGGGGAAGAGGTGCGTGGGCGAGGGGGAGTGGAGAGGAGCGGGGGTGGGGCGGGGCGGGGTTGGCGGAATCAGTGAACATTTAGCGTCAACTTCTTCTGTCGTTAGTCACGTTGGTGCAATAAATGTTGTAGCCGAGAGGAAGTGATGTTCCTTTCCCGCTGGACGATGAGAACCAGCGTCGACCTACACGTCGAATTAAGACGCGGCCCGGAGCGGTGCGGGGCAGAGGTGCGTGGGCGAGAGGGAGTGGAGAGGAGCGGGGGTGGAGCGAGGCGGGGTTGGCGGAATGAGTGAACATTTAGCGTCAACTTCTTTTGTCGTTAGCCCTGTTGGTGCAATAAATGTTGCAGCCGAGAGGAAGTGATGTTCCTTTCCCGCTGGACGATGAGAACCAGCGTCGACCTACACGTCGAATTAAGACGCGGCCCGGAGCGGTGCGGGGCAGAGGTGCGTGGGCGAGAGGGAGTGGAGAGGAGCGGGGGTGGGGCGAGGCGGGGCTGGCGGAGTGAGTGAACATTTAGCGTCAACTTCTTCTGTCGTTAGCCCTGTTGGTGCAATAAATGTTGTAGCCGAGAGGAAGTGATGTTCCTTTCCCGCTGGACGATGAGAACCAGCGTCGACCTACACGTCGAATTAAGACGCGGCCCGGAGCGGTGCGGGGCAGAGGTGCGTGGGCGAGAGGGAGTGGAGAGGAGCGGGGGTGGGGCGAGGCGGGGCTGGCGGAGTGAGTGAACATTTAGCGTCAACTTCTTCTGTCGTTAGTCCCGTTGGTGCAATAAATGTTGTAGCCGAGAGGAAGTGATGTTCCTTTCCCGCTGGACGATGAGAACCTACACGTCGAATTAAGACGCGGCCCGGAGCGGTGCGGGGAAGAGGTGCGTGGGCGAGGGGGAGTGGAGAGGAGCGGGGGTGGGGCGGGGCGGGGTTGGCGGAATCAGTGAACATTTAGCGTCAACTTCTTCTGTCGTTAGTCACGTTGGTGCAATAAATGTTGTAGCCGAGAGGAAGTGATGTTCCTTTCCCGCTGGACGATGAGAACCTACACGTCGAATTAAGACGCGGCCCGGAGCGGTGCGGGGCAGAGGTGCGTGGGCGAGAGGGAGTGGAGAGGAGCGGGGGTGGGGCGAGGCGGGGCTGGCGGAGTGAGTGAACATTTAGCGTCAACTTCTTCTGTCGTTAGTCCCGTTGGTGCAATAAATGTTGTAGCCGAGAGGACGTGATGTTTCTTTCCCGCTGGACGATGAGAACCAGCGTCGACCTACACGTCGAATTAAGACGCGGCCCGGAGCGGTGCGGGGAAGAGGTGCGTGGGCGAGGGGGAGTGGAGAGGAGCGGGGGTGGGGCGGGGCGGGGTTGGCGGAATCAGTGAACATTTAGCGTCAACTTCTTCTGTCGTTAGTCACGTTGGTGCAATAAATGTTGTAGCCGAGAGGAAGTGATGTTCCTTTCCCGCTGGACGATGAGAACCAGCGTCGACCTACACGTCGAATTAAGACGCGGCCCGGAGCGGTGCGGGGCAGAGGTGCGTGGGCGAGAGGGAGTGGAGAGGAGCGGGGGTGGAGCGAGGCGGGGTTGGCGGAATGAGTGAACATTTAGCGTCAACTTCTTTTGTCGTTAGCCCTGTTGGTGCAATAAATGTTGCAGCCGAGAGGAAGTGATGTTCCTTTCCCGCTGGACGATGAGAACCAGCGTCGACCTACACGTCGAATTAAGACGCGGCCCGGAGCGGTGCGGGGCAGAGGTGCGTGGGCGAGAGGGAGTGGAGAGGAGCGGGGGTGGGGCGAGGCGGGGCTGGCGGAGTGAGTGAACATTTAGCGTCAACTTCTTCTGTCGTTAGCCCTGTTGGTGCAATAAATGTTGTAGCCGAGAGGAAGTGATGTTCCTTTCCCGCTGGACGATGAGAACCAGCGTCGACCTACACGTCGAATTAAGACGCGGCCCGGAGCGGTGCGGGGCAGAGGTGCGTGGGCGAGAGGGAGTGGAGAGGAGCGGGGGTGGGGCGAGGCGGGGCTGGCGGAGTGAGTGAACATTTAGCGTCAACTTCTTCTGTCGTTAGTCCCGTTGGTGCAATAAATGTTGTAGCCGAGAGGAAGTGATGTTCCTTTCCCGCTGGACGATGAGAACCTACACGTCGAATTAAGACGCGGCCCGGAGCGGTGCGGGGAAGAGGTGCGTGGGCGAGGGGGAGTGGAGAGGAGCGGGGGTGGGGCGGGGCGGGGTTGGCGGAATCAGTGAACATTTAGCGTCAACTTCTTCTGTCGTTAGTCACGTTGGTGCAATAAATGTTGTAGCCGAGAGGAAGTGATGTTCCTTTCCCGCTGGACGATGAGAACCTACACGTCGAATTAAGACGCGGCCCGGAGCGGTGCGGGGCAGAGGTGCGTGGGCGAGAGGGAGTGGAGAGGAGCGGGGGTGGAGCGAGGCGGGGTTGGCGGAATGAGTGAACATTTAGCGTCAACTTCTTTTGTCGTTAGCCCTGTTGGTGCAATAAATGTTGCAGCCGAGAGGAAGTGATGTTCCTTTCCCGCTGGACGATGAGAACCAGCGTCGACCTACACGTCGAATTAAGACGCGGCCCGGAGCGGTGCGGGGCAGAGGTGCGTGGGCGAGAGGGAGTGGAGAGGAGCGGGGGTGGGGCGAGGCGGGGCTGGCGGAGTGAGTGAACATTTAGCGTCAACTTCTTCTGTCGTTAGTCCCGTTGGTGCAATAAATGTTGTAGCCGAGAGGAAGTGATGTTCCTTTCCCGCTGGACGATGAGAACCTACACGTCGAATTAAGACGCGGCCCGGAGCGGTGCGGGGAAGAGGTGCGTGGGCGAGGGGGAGTGGAGAGGAGCGGGGGTGGGGCGGGGCGGGGTTGGCGGAATCAGTGAACATTTAGCGTCAACTTCTTCTGTCGTTAGTCACGTTGGTGCAATAAATGTTGTAGCCGAGAGGAAGTGATGTTCCTTTCCCGCTGGACGATGAGAACCAGCGTCGACCTACACGTCGAATTAAGACGCGGCCCGGAGCGGTGCGGGGCAGAGGTGCGTGGGCGAGAGGGAGTGGAGAGGAGCGGGGGTGGGGCGAGGCGGGGTTGGCGGAATGAGTGAACATTTAGCGTCAACTTCTTTTGTCGTTAGCCCTGTTGGTGCAATAAATGTTGTAGCCGAGAGGAAGTGATGTTTCTTTCCCGCTGGACGATGAGAACCAGCGTCGACCTACACGTCGAATTAAGACGCGGCCCGGAGCGGTGCGGGGCAGAGGTGCGTGGGCGAGAGGGAGTGGAGAGGAGCGGGGGTGGAGCGAGGCGGGGTTGGCGGAATCAGTGAACATTTAGCGTCAACTTCTTCTGTCGTTAGTCACGTTGGTGCAATAAATGTTGTAGCCGAGAGGAAGTGATGTTCCTTTCCCGCTGGACGATGAGAACCAGCGTCGACCTACACGTCGAATTAAGACGCGGCCCGGAGCGGTGCGGGGCAGAGGTGCGTGGGCGAGAGGGAGTGGAGAGGAGCGGGGGTGGGGCGAGGCGGGGTTGGCGGAATGAGTGAACATTTAGCGTCAACTTCTTTTGTCGTTAGCCCTGTTGGTGCAATAAATGTTGCAGCCGAGAGGAAGTGATGTTCCTTTCCCGCTGGACGATGAGAACCAGCGTCGACCTACACGTCGAATTAAGACGCGGCCCGGAGCGGTGCGGGGAAGAGGTGCGTGGGCGAGAGGGAGTGGAGAGGAGCGGGGGTGGAGCGAGGCGGGGTTGGCGGAATGAGTGAACATTTAGCGTCAACTTCTTTTGTCGTTAGCCCTGTTGGTGCAATAAATGTTGCAGCCGAGAGGAAGTGATGTTCCTTTCCCGCTGGACGATGAGAACCAGCGTCGACCTACACGTCGAATTAAGACGCGGCCCGGAGCGGTGCGGGGCAGAGGTGCGTGGGCGAGAGGGAGTGGAGAGGAGCGGGGGTGGGGCGAGGCGGGGCTGGCGGAGTGAGTGAACATTTAGCGTCAACTTCTTCTGTCGTTAGTCCCGTTGGTGCAATAAATGTTGCAGCCGAGAGGAAGTGATGTTCCTTTCCCGCTGGACGATGAGAACCAGCGTCGACCTACACGTCGAATTAAGACGCGGCCCGGAGCGGTGCGGGGAAGAGGTGCGTGGGCGAGAGGGAGTGGAGAGGAGCGGGGGTGGGGCGAGGCGGGGTTGGCGGAATGAGTGAACATTTAGCGTCAACTTCTTCTGTCGTTAGTCACGTTGGTGCAATAAATGTTGCAGCCGAGAGGAAGTGATGTTCCTTTCCCGCTGGACGATGAGAACCAGCGTCGACCTACACGTCGAATTAAGACGCGGCCCGGAGCGGTGCGGGGCAGAGGTGCGTGGGCGAGAGGGAGTGGAGAGGAGCGGGGGTGGAGCGAGGCGGGGTTGGCGGAATCAGTGAACATTTAGCGTCAACTTCTTCTGTCGTTAGTCACGTTGGTGCAATAAATGTTGTAGCCGAGAGGAAGTGATGTTCCTTTCCCGCTGGACGATGAGAACCAGCGTCGACCTACACGTCGAATTAAGACGCGGCCCGGAGCGGTGCGGGGCAGAGGTGCGTGGGCGAGAGGGAGTGGAGAGGAGCGGGGGTGGGGCGAGGCGGGGTTGGCGGAATGAGTGAACATTTAGCGTCAACTTCTTTTGTCGTTAGCCCTGTTGGTGCAATAAATGTTGTAGCCGAGAGGAAGTGATGTTTCTTTCCCGCTGGACGATGAGAACCAGCGTCGACCTACACGTCGAATTAAGACGCGGCCCGGAGCGGTGCGGGGCAGAGGTGCGTGGGCGAGAGGGAGTGGAGAGGAGCGGGGGTGGAGCGAGGCGGGGTTGGCGGAATGAGTGAACATTTAGCGTCAACTTCTTTTGTCGTTAGCCCTGTTGGTGCAATAAATGTTGCAGCCGAGAGGAAGTGATGTTCCTTTCCCGCTGGACGATGAGAACCAGCGTCGACCTACACGTCGAATTAAGACGCGGCCCGGAGCGGTGCGGGGCAGAGGTGCGTGGGCGAGAGGGAGTGGAGAGGAGCGGGGGTGGGGCGAGGCGGGGCTGGCGGAGTGAGTGAACATTTAGCGTCAACTTCTTCTGTCGTTAGTCCCGTTGGTGCAATAAATGTTGTAGCCGAGAGGAAGTGATGTTTCTTTCCCGCTGGACGATGAGAACCAGCGTCGACCTACACGTCGAATTAAGACGCGGCCCGGAGCGGTGCGGGGAAGAGGTGCGTGGGCGAGGGGGAGTGGAGAGGAGCGGGGGTGGGGCGGGGCGGGGTTGGCGGAATCAGTGAACATTTAGCGTCAACTTCTTCTGTCGTTAGTCCCGTTGGTGCAATAAATGTTGTAGCCGAGAGGAAGTGATGTTCCTTTCCCGCTGGACGATGAGAACCAGCGTCGACCTACACGTCGAATTAAGACGCGGCCCGCAGCGGTGCGGGGAAGAGGTGCGTGGGCGAGGGGGAGTGGAGAGGAGCGGGGGTGGGGCGGGGCGGGGTTGGCGGAATCAGTGAACATTTAGCGTCAACTTCTTCTGTCGTTAGTCCCGTTGGTGCAATAAATGTTGTAGCCGAGAGGAAGTGATGTTCCTTTCCCGCTGGACGATGAGAACCAGCGTCGACCTACACGTCGAATTAAGACGCGGCCCGGAGCGGTGCGGGGAAGAGGTGCGTGGGCGAGAGGGAGTGGAGAGGAGCGGGGGTGGGGCGAGGCGGGGCTGGCGGAGTGAGTGAACATTTAGCGTCAACTTCTTCTGTCGTTAGTCCCGTTGGTGCAATAAATGTTGTAGCCGAGAGGAAGTGATGTTCCTTTCCCGCTGGAAGATGAGAACCTACACGTCGAATTAAGACGCGGCCCGGAGCGGTGCGGGGAAGAGGTGCGTGGGCGAGGGGGAGTGGAGAGGAGCGGGGGTGGGGCGGGGCGGGGTTGGCAGAATCAGTGAACATTTGACGTCAAATTCTTTTGTCATTAGCCCTGTTGGTGCAATAAATGTTGTAGCCGAGAGGAAGAGGTGTTCCCTTCCCGCTGGAAGATGAGAACCTACACGTCGAATTAAGACGCGGCCCGGAGCGGTGCGGGGAAGAGGTGCGTGGGCGACAGGGAGTGGAGAGGAGCGGGGGTGGGGCGAGGCGGGGTTGGCGGAATCAGTGAACATTTGACGTCAAATTCTTTTGTCATTAGCCCTGTTGGTGCAATAAATGTTGTAGCCGAGAGGAAGAGGTGTTCCCTTCCCGCTGGAAGATGAGAACCTACACGTCGAATTAAGACGCGGCCCGGAGCGGTGCGGGGAAGAGGTGCGTGGGCGACAGGGAGTGGAGAGGAGCGGGGGTGGGGCGAGGCGGGGTTGGCGGAATCAGTGAACATTTGACGTCAAATTCTTTTGTCATTAGCCCTGTTGGTGCAATAAATGTTGTAGCCGAGAGGAAGAGGTGTTCCCTTCCCGCTGGAAGATGAGAACCTACACGTCGAATTAAGACGCGGCCCGGAGCGGTGCGGGGAAGAGGTGCGTGGGCGAGAGGGAGTGGAGAGGAGCGGGGGTGGGGCGAGGCGGGGCTGGCGGAGTGAGTGAACATTTAGCGTCAACTTCTTCTGTCGTTAGTCCCGTTGGTGCAATAAATGTTGTAGCCGAGAGGAAGTGATGTTCCTTTCCCGCTGGACGATGAGAACCTACACGTCGAATTAAGACGCGGCCCGGAGCGGTGCGGGGAAGAGGTGCGTGGGCGAGGGGGAGTGGAGAGGAGCGGGGGTGGGGCGAGGCGGGGCTGGCGGAGTGAGTGAACATTTAGCGTCAACTTCTTCTGTCGTTAGTCCCGTTGGTGCAATAAATGTTGTAGCCGAGAGGAAGTGATGTTCCTTTCCCGCTGGAAGATGAGAACCTACACGTCGAATTAAGACGCGGCCCGGAGCGGTGCGGGGAAGAGGTGCGTGGGCGAGGGGGAGTGGAGAGGAGCGGGGGTGGGGCGGGGCGGGGTTGGCAGAATCAGTGAACATTTGACGTCAAATTCTTTTGTCATTAGCCCTGTTGGTGCAATAAATGTTGTAGCCGAGAGGAAGAGGTGTTCCCTTCCCGCTGGAAGATGAGAACCTACACGTCGAATTAAGACGCGGCCCGGAGCGGTGCGGGGAAGAGGTGCGTGGGCGACAGGGAGTGGAGAGGAGCGGGGGTGGGGCGAGGCGGGGTTGGCGGAATCAGTGAACATTTGACGTCAAATTCTTTTGTCATTAGCCCTGTTGGTGCAATAAATGTTGTAGCCGAGAGGAAGAGGTGTTCCCTTCCCGCTGGAAGATGAGAACCTACACGTCGAATTAAGACGCGGCCCGGAGCGGTGCGGGGAAGAGGTGCGTGGGCGAGGGGGAGTGGAGAGGAGCGGGGGTGGGGCGAGGCGGGGTTGGCGGAATCAGTGAACATTTGACGTCAAATTCTTTTGTCATTAGCCCTGTTGGTGCAATAAATGTTGCAGCCGAGAGGAAGAGGTGTTTCTTTCCCGCTGGACGATGAGAACCAGCGTCGACCTACACGTCGAATTAAGATGTTCTTCCTCTTAACACTTAACACTACTACTACGAACCAATGTTCGCGGGTGATCTGTTTATTCATCGCTAGCGCTAGGATGTTTGCCAAAATGAATTTTTATTATTTTTACGATTTTATGACTTCTAATAATAGGAATCTCTTAATTGTTCTTTTGGAGTTGTTTTAGTTCATTTTCATTTTTTCTTTTTTGCCTATTTTTGCTTCTGATGCCAATTTTTGGCGTTTTGCCTTACTTGTGCTTTTTTATGCCTTATTTGTGCCTTTTTTGTCATTATTGTTACTATTCACTCTCCTGGCACCGATATTTATCAAGCTGAAGTCATACCTGCAAGCCTGAACAATATCAAGGTACGGTCGTGTATTGTGTTTGTAGATGCGGAGGCTCCAGTGTCAGGTTGTGTTAAAAATATATACAGAAAAGGAATAGGATACCAGTGATTTTTGATATTTTTCATTGATGCTAGCAAACTTGTTCGCTCACGACAAATCTCATCCTATTTTCGTATATGGCCTTGGATTCCTTTTGAGGACAGAATTGTCTGTACATGTAATACTCTTGTCAGTTTCTTCTTATTCTCTTTTCCATTCGGTCAGGAATTTTTCCCAGTGTAGAATCGCCTCAGCTAAGAGAAGCTCTAATCTCCCAATTGGTCTTTCCACTTGTTTGGAAGTGTGGTGCATCTAACTACGCGCGCGTGTGTGTGTGTGTGTGTGTGAGAGAGAGAGAGAGAGAGAGAGAGAGTGACAGAGAGTCTCTCTCGAGAGCTAGAGAGAGTGAAAGAGGGTGCGAGTGAGTGGGAGAGAGTAAGAGAGTGAGTGGGTGATAGAGTGAGAGTAAGATAACGAATGAGAGTGAGAGAGACGAAGAGAGTGTGTGTCTGGTTACAAAAAATCATGGCAAACTGCCGACTAAAGCAGTCAGCTGCTGGAGTTCTCTTTCAGACAGCGCTTGATTAATATTGAACATCTGCCACCGCCGGGAATTTAAAGGGCTTCTCGATAAGAGATTCGAGGAAGAGGAAACTAGGTAAAGAATGCAGGAAGAATGGAGACGGAGAAAGGCGAGAGATTGGAACCAAAATGTCGTAGGGTAAAATCACAACCGGGGGCTGCATCATTGGATTAATTATATAACCAAAGTGGGTATGTGCTTAGATTTCCTGAAGAATCCTTAATTTTTGTAACAAAATGTTTATGTCAGTTCTTAAATATTACAAATGTATTAACTCTTTAATTCTATTTTCTTTCCTCTGCTACATCCCATTTACTTTCATTATCATACCTCATTCAGCATGCTTCCTCTCAATCTCTAATTTCTCATTATATCGCCTCCTCCTTTCTAAATAACATAACATCCTTATCCCTGGCCCACTCTCATCCAGAATTCTTTTGACCCTATACATAACCTCATAAACGTTATACACAACATTATACATTAGGGGACAGATTTTGATGGCCTAAATCATTGACAAAAATGATCAATAAAATGCTCTTAAAATGCTTTGAAAATGTCCTAAAAACAAAAAAAATGACGGTAAAAATTGATCCAAATCTCTTCAGATGAACAACTTAAGCTGTTGGATATGTTTGTAATGTAATCTAGATTTCTTCCATTTATTAAAGGGCACTCAGCCTGCAAACGTTTGGTTTGGTCTGTTCTTTAAAAGTAAAACTCTACCTTTATTTATCGCGAAATAGGCCGAACTGACAATTCAAACAGGCGTCACAGGACTAGATTACATAGTACCGTAGATTACAGCCTTAGATTCCATAGTACGGCTGACTTTACAATATATGAGCGAAGAAATCGAATAGGCTACTCAGGAATCCTATAGTGAACATTTGTTGCACCTCGTTAATATTGTTTAATGTAAGTAGTATTAAAATAATATTAAATCGTTGACATCAGCGAAAAATGCATTAAAAGTGACGTAAAAAGGTAAAAAATGACTTATTAGTCGAAATCGACGAAAAATGCAATAAAATGTAAAAAATGGATCATTTCGTTTTGTCATAGCATAAAATGAACTTCTATATAAAACGACATTGTTCGAAAGTGAAAAAAATGACATTTCATAAAAATCCGCCCCCTATACATAACGTTATAAACGTATACATAACCTTATAATCGTGTAACCTTATAACTCTCATAAACGTGTGGGTACTGGAAAGGAGCTGCCGTGAATGGCGACGCTGGATTTACGGATGTCCTAAACAATAACGTTTCATGCGACGTTGCGGATTCACGCCAGCGCTCGCGTGTGAGCATCATTCAAATCTTCCCGGGCTGTGGCGGTGGATGGAAAGCCAAGTCCCTCCGTTTGACAGCACACGCCACGTGCGAGGGTATCACTATAGGGAGCTTCACGCGTTGAGTCAGGAATCTATGAAATAATTATAGACGTTGTCATTGCCAACAATAGGATTTAATATAATAACAGCTTTCGATGGCTTAGCCATCATCATCAGTTGTCTGATACAAGGAGAAAAACAAAAATATTACAACAAGATTATGATAAAGGTTACAAATAATTTACAAATTTTTTGGAAATAAATTTTTAACGTTCTAGAAACTGGAAGAAAGAAAAAAGTGGGGGGGGGGTAAGTCATTAATACTAAAGAAAAGCGAATGGAATAGATATAGGACACGTAAAATTTTTTAAACAGAAAACATAGAAATGTAAGTTGAGCCATTCCTTACCTGCTGGATGGAAGCCACAAAACGACTACGCGGGGGTCGGGCGAGCCAAGGGGCTTAAGTACCCGGCCGTGGGGTGGAGGAGGGCAATGGCCTGGGTGCGGTGCGCTGTCACTGTGCCGCCCCGGCGGGGTGCGGTGTGGGAGTGGTGTCTAATAGTAATTTTAGTAAAGGAGAAGGACTATGGTTTATGTTTTCATTCAATAAGTTATTATTTCAATGAATGTGTAGGTTTTCTAAAGTTAACCTGGTGTGGTAGTGATTTTCTATTCAGGAATCTATACTTTGGAAGACCTCAATTCATGAAAAGAATATATAAAAATTGATTTTTTTTATTTTCTACATGAAACTTTGGCCTGGCGACTTCCCTCATTGATCAACGTGGTCGCTTTCCCCGACGCGACCGCGGGGTCGATTCCCGATCAGGCAAGATTGTAGTGCTTCTAGGCTGTCCGGGTGACGCCGCGTCGTTGACAGAGCAGCCGACGTTTCGCCTGTCATATTGCAGGCTTCTTCAGGGTAGTGACCTGACTTCTAGGCTGTCCGGGTGACGCCGCGTCGTTGGCAGATCGGCCGACGTTTCGCCCGTCATGTCGCACGCTTCTTCAGGGCAGGCTTTCTCACTACCCTGAAGAAGCCTGCGACATGACGGGCGAAACGTCGGCCTATCTGCCAACGACGCGGTGTCACCCGGACAGCCTACAAGTAATGGACTCGAGCCGCGGAAGCCTACGTGTGCAAGATTGTAGTGTGCGTTGTACTTGCAATGTTGCGGTGTGACGGTGAGAAACGTCACTTCTCAGGTTGAGAGGACCGGAATACGGCGTCGAGATGTTTTCGTGCCAACCACACGTACCCCCTTCACCCATGACCGCGAGGCCAGACGCCGCTTGTAGGCCTCTTCACGGGCCGACGCGCTAAGTTTGTACATGATACTTAAGGCGGCTGAATGCCATTTTTGTTTATTCCTACGGAGGAGCGATATTTTCTTTAATATTATTTTGCGTCCATCTATAACATCTTTCACGCTTGTGGTTACTTTCATCTTTTTTCTTTAGTGATTGAATAAATTATATTCTGGGTCTTTTACAATTTTTATTTTTTTTAACATCTGCTTTATTTGCAATTTGTTCTACTCAAACATGCGGCAAATACAATTGTACATACATTATTGACATGTAAAGAAACATCCAATTCTGGTTCTTTCTAAAAATTATTTTTAAAATAATTGTCCAATTCAGAGAGAAAAAATACCACAAAAAATATCACATTGAAATAACAATAACACAAAAACAAAAATACAATAGTGACAAAAAAATTAATATCTACAGAAACAATTATTTAAAAATTTTATTATTTGTATCTGTGGTCCAGATCAAGAGGATGTACTCTTTTCAATCTTCTTGTCATTGTGCTGTTACCTAAGATGGTTATGGCCAGATGATTAATATGATTTTCGAGTCTGTGGGGTCTTGTACAATGGCGTCTCATTTATGATTCTACACATGTAATTGTAATTCTAAGTGTCTACACATAAGTGTAATTCTACACATTAGAGGACATCCGGTTCCATGCAAGGCTTAGATTGGCATAATTTTGTGTCGCTACTACCAATAGATCTGAATGACTCCCATTCCATCTATTTTCTACCATCTCTGTGGAAATTACTGGTTATCAGACGCCCTTTCTGGACCTGCCTTCTATCTCGAGCACTTCTCCGACCATTTCCTTCATGTCTGCAGGAGGGGTTCTGATAATCTCCTTTCCACTCCGGCTGCCAGATGTAACACGTTGGCCTTTCTTGATCATGCTAATGTATCTTTATGCATCAAGATAATTCGGAGGCCTGTTTCGGTTAAATGAAATTGAATATGGGGAAAGTGATTGGCATTTGATGATTAGATACATGTTGTAAAAATGGCACCACGCTACAAAAACACGATGAAAACATGCATGACTTAAACGGAGTTCCAACTCAGGCCCTGAGTGAATCGCTCACTGATTCTACTGCCAACGCTACATAAAGCGGAATTTATTAAATATAAAATGTGGTATTACTTTATATAAATTAATATTAATTATGATAATAAGTGAAGATGTAAAATTTATTTAATGACAGGTTTAACACATTTACACTATGAGATCAGAAGTATCCGGACACATGAATTCTCGGCTATCCGGGAGACGCCGCGTCGTTGGCTGGGGTGCCGACGTTTCGCCTGACATGTCGCAGGCTTCTTCAGGGCAGTGAGGAAACCGGCGACACTGCCTTCACTGTACTGAGGAAGTCTGCGACATGTCAGGCGAAACGTCGGCACCCCAGCCAACGACGCGGCGTCTCCCGGAGAGCCGAGAATTCATGGATTCGAGCCGCCGAAGCTTACGTATATATCCGGACACATGCCTGAAAATGATTTACCATTTCGTGGCGCCGGTAATGCTGGAATTCAATAGGGATTTTCCCCACCCTTAACCTTGATGACAGCTTCCACTCTCGTAGGCATACTTTCAATCAGGTGCTGGCAGGTTTCTTGAGGAGTGGCATCCCATTCTTCACGGAGTGCTGCACTGAGGAGAGGTATCGCTGTAGGTCGGTGAGGCCCGGCACGAAGTAGGCGTTCTAAAACATCCCAAAGGTGTTCGATAGGATTCACGTCAGGACCCTGTGCATGCTAGTCCATTACTGGGATGTTATTGTCGTGTAACCACTCCTTCACAGGCCGTGCAGTATGAAGAGGTGCTTGATCGTGTTGAAAGATTTAGTCGCCATTCCCGAATTGCTTTTCAACAGTGGGAAGCAAGAAAGTAAAACATCAACTTAGGCTTACGCTATGATAGTGCCTTACAAAACAACAAGGGGTACAAGCTTCCTCCATGAAAAACACGGCCACACAATAACACCATTTTGGTCGTGTCCGGTTACTTTTGATCACATAGTGTACGTTCCATACCATATTTCTTGAAGAAAAAGAAAAAAGATGTGGAACTTTATTTTGTCATTAACATCGTACAGTTAAACATTAGTGTGACTGATGTTTCCCTGTTATTCGATAGACTCTTAAAATTATCCCTCAATTATTGTTAAGAAGCAAATTTTTCGTACATTGCTTAACAACTTATAAAAATAAAAAAAATACTTAAAGAACACAATCGAAGGAAATAACTAAAAAGAACTATCCGAAGCATTCATTAATATTATTGATAGATATTGAAGGAGACTCCACAGAAGTAAAATATGCTAATTTGGGAATCATTGTAAAACAATATGAAAGTGTTGATCAGCATTAATGACTGGAATTTCCTTACTATCCTTGTATATTGTTTCCAAAGCTATAAACATTAAGGATTTTTTCATGCAATTATTACGTAGATATGAATTGAAGTAAACTGTCTTGAGCACCATCAGATTATATTTATTCTTGTTCTTCGCGATTATGAGCTCGTCAAACAGGTTTATGCATCTTGAAACAAAACTCAATTATGAATTTTGTAGCCATTAGAAGTACAAAGCTATTCTTTACGAAATTGATTACCAACCGTTTGGCTTACTAACCACACGTTACAATGTCAAAGATAATTGATTCGGAGGTGACGTAACTACAAAACGGATTTCATGATTGAATACATCACCTGAGTTTTCTCACGCGAACCAACAAACATCCACACACCATTCAAATCAGTGCACAAGCTTCTACAACTTTTTTCTGAACTAGAATTTTTCTAAGAGCTTTGTACAAAATATTTTAGTAAATAAACTCGATATTTGTTTTTCAGTTTTCGTATTTAGAAAACATTTTCTAAAATGAAAAGTGTGACGTGCGAAGTTTCCCATGTATCATGCTAACGAATTAAGCTCAAAAATTGCCGTTGATCAGTTTGAAGCAGAAATTATCAAATGTAATAAAAATCCTTCTTCTTCTTCGCATTCGTAGATGGCATTATCCCTTCTTGTAGTGCTGTTATGTAGTCATTTAAATCTTCCGGTGAAACACGTGACCGAAAGCGTAACTGGAACATTTCCATCAGTGTGCCATTAGAACATCGAATTTTGAATTCCACTGCAGTGTACGCGCAGCGTGTACCTATTTGGGCAGTGCGCGTACATCCGTCGGATTGGCCCCCCGCCAAGGACCAGCACTGTGTCAGTGGGCGGCGTCGCCATTCCGACGGTTTTAGAGGGGCGGAGACGTCATGGCGACACAGGCGGTGGTGGTGGGGGGGGGGGGGTTCACATTCTGATGGGGGAGGGATAGGTGTGGTTGCACCGGTAACCGAACCTCGGGCGGCCAAAAGATAGCTTCTCATTGGTCGCAGGTCGTGAACCAGTAACTTGCGAAGTCCCGTTTCGTCGGAAGACGGCGCCAACTGCGACAACTGGCATAGGCGTTCCGCAAGGGTTAAATTTTTCTGTCTTGGTAAAGTACCTTGTTGTGATACAATTTTCTGTTCAGGCAATATTTTTGATGATGGCTTGATATTTTTATGATGGTTTGAATAATATATTCAAGAATAACGTCATGCATATTGGTTATCAGTTTCTGAATTCTTATTCCAATTCTGCCCTCATTAAATCCTAACCATTATAAGAATAAAATAAAGTTTTTCAAATGAGTGTCATGTCCTCCAAATATTAGAATAAATAAAATTAAAATTAAATTACTAACGTAATGAATATTTTCAGTAATCAAAGACCTTTCAAGGTGATTGTCTTTTTCCATTGTGAGATCAGAACATTTTGAAAGTTAAGGAGGCGAATATGCAAAAGATCATGGATCATAATCAATTGCTTTTCTTTTTATCATTATTTATTAGGGTCGCATTAACTTCAAGGCCATGAGTGACCACATGATTTGTACAAGAGATTTACAATACTTGAGGTAGTCAAGTATTACATGGTCCAAGTACAAGTACTCCAAAAGGTACCTGCAATTTCAACAATTCTTGTTACATTAATTAGTAATAGCAATATAATGGTACAATAGATAACTTCTAAGTAGTAAGCTTGTTATGAAAGATAGAAAAGATAACAAAACATTTGCTAAAAACATAATATTTCTGGATTATCTGATGGATATTTTCATTAATATAGAGCTTATTTACATTTAGTTATTCTTAACATTTTTTCTACTTCTGTAGGCTATGTGCAATTGTGAATTTAATGAGAAATTTCATGTTTAGCATTATTTGGAAAAATAAATGAAATTCAGTACCTGAACCAAAGTAATTCATCCTCTGTTACTTGTAACTTGGGATACGCAGCGCTCAGAAAAAACCTTCATTTGTTTTAAGAATAAGTAATAACATGCCACACCTCTTTAAGTGTTATTCAGGTGAAGTACCGTTTTACTACCAGTTAATTTTGAAAAATTTGCGTTAAATCCATTTACGTTGCTTTACAAGTAAACGCATTCGCTACTTCAGCTTTCTTTTGAAGCATTCAGCACTATATATCATTTCAAATTCATGGCAAAGTAACTGTTCTCGCCCTGCGACAACTAGATTGCTCGGAAACGCAGAGGGACGCCGCCCTCCATTCAACTTACATGGGCGAAAGAGGCGATACACGCTGCCTCGCCCCAGACATAAACCATCGCCCCTGGAGGTCCCGTTCCCGAGAAACCGCTGCCACATCTTTTCGCGACGCCTCCGCTGTCGCAGGCGATGCCGCCGCGGCTCTCGCGAACCCTTCCGCTCTACCGTTATCATTGCACCTGGCAGCCGCTTTGGTCACTTCAGGGTGGACAGGGGGGGATAACGTTTTGATCACGGGCCGTAAATGCTCTTCGATCGGCATCGCCGAATTAATATAATAGTATTATTTATTGCTCAGTTACATATGCGGTGGAGTATGATGTAATGATAAAACAATTGTTTTAATTTTTTAAATGTAATATTCATTCTTGTCGATGGCTATGCCAATCATGGTCAGTGACGTATCATTTGCATATGCTTTTCACTACACACTTTGAAATATAAAATTGCCACTATTACGATCATTAATACGAACTTAAGCGTAAATGTTCTTAGCACAAACTTTATTACAGATTTCAGTTCGAGCGACTAGACGAAAATACAGAGAAAAGGATACAGAGACGAGCTGTATGAGTTCAATTATCGCCATTGCCACGCAATCGTCTTCAATCCCTTCCACCTACTCAACATTTGACACCACAATGTCTTCACCACCATCACCACACCCCCACCACCATCTTCATGCTCAACCTCCACCTACTACCAATTAAATCATTCTCAACTTACACATTCTAACTTCCTTCAACACTCCAACCACCATTACCACCACTATAAATCTTCATGAATCACCTCTCCTAACTGGCCCTACCAGCTCCATTTCCCAAGCACTACCATCACAAAGCTGCCGCCGCCGTTGCCACAGTCCCCCTCAATCACCATTGCCACCGCCAGATCTCGTCTTCGCCTCTGTCTCCACAAACGTCACCATCACCGCCGCCGTTACCAAAGTCCCGTCGCCTCCATTGTCGTCGCCGGCGCCTGCGCCACCACCATCTAAGCCCCCGCCATCGCCCCGCCCCCGCCCCCTTCATTGCCACGACCCCCGCCACCGCCACCGCCACAGCCCACCGCCACCGCCACGGTCCCCGCCATAGCTTCGGTCCCCGCCACCGCCACGGCCCTCGCCACCGCCACGGCCCCCGCCGCCGCCACGGCCCCCGCCATCGTCTCGGCCCCTGCCACCGCCACATCCCCGCCACCGCCACGTCCCCCGCCACCGCCACGGCCCCCGCCACCGCCACGGCCCCCGCCATCGCCTCGGCCCCTGCCACCGCCACGTCCCCCCGCCACCGCCACGGCCCCCGCCACCGCCTCGGCCCCTGCCAGCGCCACGGACCCCGCCATCGCCTCGGCCCCTGCCACCGCCACGTCCCCCGCCATCGCCACGGCTCCCGCCACCGCCACGGCCCCCGCCACCGCCACGGCCCCCGCCACCGCCACGGCCCCTGTCACGGCCCCCGCCATCGCCCCGGCCCCCGGCCCGCCACCGCCCCTGCCATCGCCACGGCCCCCGCCACCGCCACGGCTCCCGCCACCGCCACGGCCCACGCCACCCTCATTGCCACGGCCCCCGGCCACCGACACGGCCCCCGCCATCGCCACGGCCCGCGCCACCGTCACGGCCCCCGCCAGCCATCGCCACGGCCCCCTCCTCCGCACGTCCCCCGCCACCGCCACCGCCACGGCCCCCGCCATCGCCCCGGCCCCCGCCACCGCCACGGCCCCCGCCATCGCCCCGGCCCCCGCCACCGCCACGGGCCCTGCCATCGCCACGGCCCATTGCTACTGCCCTCATTGCTACTGCCCACGCCACCGCCACGACCCCCGTCACGGCCCCGCCACCACCACGTCCAGACCTCAAAGCAGCGCTTCGCAACGGCTGTGGCGGTGGCCACCGTGTCCGCGGCGTGGCGTGGTGCGGCGTGGCGCGCCGCACTGCTCCGGTTTTCGCGCGTAGTGCGCGGGCGCGAGGGGCGGGTACCGTTGGCGGGGGGGGGGGGGCGTAGGCGCTGTGGGTCAGCGCTGCACCTTCGGGGGACCGCCCCTCCTCTACAGCCCTGCCCTGCCCTGCCATCCCCGTGGGCGCGCCATTTGCGACCTGGCTTAATGCCGGAAACGTGTACGTTCTGACTGCGACATACCGGCGAAGAGTGGTCGAGCCGTGTGGGAACGCTTCTGCGGGTTGGCGGAGAGATAAGAAAGGACGAAGTGGCATGGTGGAGGAAGCTAGGTCAGTCCCAATGGTCGAGGTCTGGATTTTAGAGTACATGAAGGGATCAGGTATTTGTTTTGGATTGTACTCATTAATTTAGTTAGTTCCAATTGGAATACTGCAATGAACATATTTATAAATGGACACATTAAAAATACTCATAAACATATTTTATCAAATTAATTTTACTAATTTAATGTATTTGTCACACAATAATAATACAATTATATTGCACGCCATTATGATCTACGCGAAAGAAATTTCATTTTGACGTTCGTTTTCAAAACACGTCCATAATCTCGTACTTGTCTTCTATATTTTCTCGTATTTATATTTCATGTGTTTTTCTCTAAAACTCCACGTTTATGAAGATTTATATTAAACTTATTTATATTTATTAAGTAATGTTAACTAATAAATGATACTTATTTTTATTCACGAAGTAAAGTATATGTTGTGATTATTTTAAATCCAGGCGTCTTCGCAACCATTGGACAATTTACCATATTGCTTTTTTCTTAAGTCTTTTTTCTACCCCTACATCTTGCAGCACTGTGTACCTTGCAACCGCTTAATGAGGGTTCTCTTACAATGCACTAGACACCTTTATGGATGCTTCCCCTCGGCTGTTAGGACGTGCCAACATGACTACGATAGTAACGTAACTACGATACGACTAGTAACTACGATAATAATTCAGACGCAAAACAAGGGACAATCACCTGTGCCCTCGGCGGGATACTTACTGGCGACTTCTTGAACCTCAGCAGTTGTCTGTACAGGTTCTGATCATATTGATTATCGTTGCTAACAATAACCGTAAGATTCTCATTGGGGCGTTTTTACTGCTTTATTAGTGTAGTCAATTTGGAAAGAGGAATGAAGTATGAATACGCAGGTTAATTGTAATTCCAGATTGTTTGAGTTTGCTCATTGAATGGAGATCATTGCAAATTGAATGGTGGTTTTATAATTGCTGTCACAGCATCGTAGTTGATGAGTTTTTTTAAATGTTAATTTTAGAATATCACATTTTAATAGTTAACGAGCAATTTGCGTTGACTCGACTCCGGAAGCTGAACAGCAGTGGTGAATACATCGCAGAGTATATATGTCGCTGACTAACCCAAGTTGCCGCGACAAATGCTCTGTTGCTTCGCGAATTCGCGAATAAGTATAATAAATTATACTTATTTTTATTCAGGAAGTAAAGTATATATTGTGATTATTTTAAATCCAGGCGGCTTCGCAACCATTGGACAATTTACCATATTGCTTTTTTCTTAAGTCTTTTTTCTACCCCTACATCTTGCAGCACTGTGTAGCATTGTGCAGCATTGTGTATCACATTTTAATAGTTAACGAGCAATTTGCGTTGACTCGACTCCGGAAGCTGAACAGCAGTGGTGAATACATCGCAGAGTATATATGTCGCTGACTAACCCAAGTTGCCGCGACAAATGCTCTGTTGCTTCGCGAATTCGCCGAGCGAACAGGCAAGGTAGTATCTCTAACAAGCAGAAACGTCTTCTGAGTCAACGCCCTTGTCGAGTGATCAGGGCTCGTGTAGTTACCGAGCGTTGAACCGGCGGCAGGTTGTTGGGAATGTCCTTGTAGGGGGCGCTGCATTGGATGCTATGCAGGTAGCTTCCTGTTTCAAGATCTCTTGAAGTAGCTGACATACGCCCAGGACAGTCTATCACTAAATTGTACAAATAAAGAAATACCCAAAGCTGGGTGGCATACAAGTTTAGGGTTTATCTATAGAAGAAAATGCACAGGAAACATTATTTCTGAATAATTCACTAAATGAGTCGCAAATTATAATAAAAATTTAAATTCTGCATCAAGGAACACTACAGAAAAAAATATATGAGTAACGTTAAGGAAGAAAAAAATACATATTTTAAATGGTATGAATATGGACTTTCTTTGAGTTTTATTGACTCTTTGGTACCGAACTTATCAATACATACTATCTCTGTTTGAAGGCACATTATTCGTTCATTCACACCATGAAAACATCAATGTCTTACTTACATATTACGTAACTCTAAGTCAGACAGTGTATCGAACTTGAACTCGCATATACAAATGTAAGCTTGAAATTTCAGTTGCCAACAGACAATGTGAAAGTTTAACATTAGACGTTTACGCCCCCATTTAAAAATATTCTTACAAACAGAATTAATTGATGTACAGCAACGATCACATGTTGCTTCGTGGTTCCGAAGAGTGTTAGTTAAAATTTGAATTGTCGCAGATTTTTACCGTATACCGAAAAAATTTGGGCGACTACCGTCACTGTTCAAGAGTTAATTGTCACTCCGGCTGCTTTGATGAGTCGTCTCTGTGGTTTATTGAGTTCAATTTCTGGTCGCCGGAAAGCATTAGGATTATCTCTGTGCGAAAAGCAGAAGTGAATTTTGCTATTACAAAATGTATTTTACAACACACACAATAATGTATTTTTCATATTACGACTCTAACACCTAACAGAGTCCCTTGTGTCTGGGTAGATGTAGAAGTAAAAATTGGGAATGGCCTTTGCAAGTACCCGGCACTATGATACCTGCATACTCGCATTAATCCACGTGTTTCACCTGTATCTGCACACTTTATTTTGAACCCATCCTTTGCTCTGTAGCTTGCAGCTATGCTCGCCGAATGGCCCGTTGTTCAGTGTTTTGTGTTATGTGCGTGTTTCTTTGTGTAGAATTATAAGGAAGAAGCATGAATGAGAAAAAAAAGGATGACAAGCGGTCAGTGGACAGTAGGGTATGGTATTGCTCCGGTATGTAAACATATTGAAACATATTTTTCATTTAAATATATCTACTTTCTACGTTTTATGTGATTACGACTATACCATAAGAAACTTCATGTTGGCTATCTTCATCCAACAGATGACGTCATAATTTAAAATTCTTTAAAATTGGACCTTCATCGCCATTTCGCCATTTTCTTCAATTCCTTTCGGCTAACAAAAAAGTGTGTTTTGGTGGTATGAACGACCTCTGAATCTGACGGTGATGGCCTCATTCCGGTATTCGTCACCACGCGGAAACTGTTCTCTGTGGAAGGATTGTGCGACGGGGGAGTCCCACGTGGTGACATTCCAGCGACCCCACACACCCCAACGCCCTTCACTGTTCAGAATGTGTGCCTTGACCCCGAACAGCATTCCCGAGGAGGACGCGCTTCCCCGAAAACAACGTAGCTATCTGGGTTTAGATGGACTGGATGAAGTGATCTGACCATTACAAAATTGAGAGATGGGTTGAGATAAACGTATCAAATAGAAAGCAAGGTAGCATGAGGAGAGGAAAGCTGATAAAAGGGGAAACTACAGGAGACGTGCAATAATGTCTTGAGTAGAAGATGTATAGGATTTAAAAATATAATTAGAAGGGTAGAGAGAACTATAGTCTGAAAAAAATGTAAATAAAACATTAATATCTGAAAAAAATGAAGCATATGATGCAAAAACGTGGCACATTGGGAGACTAAATGGAAAGAGAATTATTTAAGAGTGAGATGAACGAGTGAAAGAAAATAGAGAAAATATGAATACAGGTTTTTTAATGTAAGACAGTGAATAAGCAGGGGAAAGATATGAAGAGATTTTGGAATGAAAATCAACAGTCGAGTCGCAATAAAAAGGCTGGGAGAGATGCAGGCAATGTAATAATAATAACAATGAGCAATAATAGTATTAATACAATAATAATAATAATAATAATAATAATAATAATAATAATAATAATAATGTTATAAAATATCGCAGCCTACAGATCAATAAAAGGAAAGCTTGAAAACATGAAATCAAGAAAACGAGAGAAATTAAATAGGGTACTAGATTATAACTGTTGAGAAATGAGAACAAACCCGCAGAATAATGTACTAAGTCTTAAAATATCTGTCTCTAATTTCTTCATAAGACAATTTACTTTAAATTCTAAAATAATAAATGAGAATTATTACGATGTGGAAAGACTCAATAAATACGTCGACTCACGTATACGAGGTCAGCAAGGTCAGCTGTTCTTGCGCGCTGCAGGCATGACGTCTACCAAGTTGCAATTGCATTGCTTTTTGCAAAAAAAATACTTTTCGAATATTAACAATATTGATATTATTGCGTCGTTTTTAAAGAACTTAATAATGCTGGAGAAAAAATATATACTTACATTTAAAAAAACAAAGTTGTGCCAATATCTCTAAAATTACATACGATACTAACAAGAAAATGAAATACGTTATTTGCCCCCTCATCTGCAACAGCATGGCGCAAACAGCATCTCAATACCTCAAACTGTTTTCAAAATATTTGCTATGGCCAACGTAGGCGGTCCACCCTGTATATCACCAATAGACACATTTTTTGGCATAACACAATTCTGATAGTTGTATAATGCATTATCTATTTGGGAAACTAATCTCAATACCTCCAACCGTTTTCAAGATATTTGCTGTGGCCAACTTAGGTGGTCCACCCTGTATATCCCCAATTCACACACTATTTGGCATAAGACAATTCTGATAGTTTTATATTGTGCTATCCGATCGGGAAACAACTTCGCCAACGGTGTGGAGTGACCTTCTGCTCCAGACTCCTCTTAGCAGACACATCATCTGTTTAATAATCAGATTAAATCGCGAGGGCACCGGTCCCGACGCTCAGACAAAAGGCAACGTACGTCGGGCGCTTAGTCGGCTGCAATGCGGCCAGGAGTCGCCTGTGGCGGGGCGAGGCAGGGCGGGGCGGGGCGGGCGGAGCGGGTTGGAGCGGGTCGGAACGGGGCGGAGCGGGGCGGGGCGGGGCGGGGCGGGGCGGGGAGGGGCAGGGGGGGCGGAGCAGGGCGGGGCGGGTAGGCAGATGAGTAGGTGCGACGGGTATTGTTTCGCGACCTCGCGCACCGCACCCAGTCTGCTCTGCCCCTTCCCCTCCACCTGACGCCCCCCCCCGGTGTCTCCCGCTCTTCGTCGGCCGTGTAATTACAGCGCGGGCGCCGGGCGCGCTCCGCTAATTGATTCCATGGCCTCCTTACGGCTTCATCGTGCCACTCCGCTCACGGCCTCCTTGCCGATGATTTACCGCCCGCAGTCTCGTCTCCCCTCGGTGCGCAATGGTTGCCGCCGACACAATGACGCATTGCATGAGCAGCCGGGTCAATTAATTTCTGGCGAGCGTTTCTGCATAATTGCAACGTTTTAAAATAATAAGAACTCTGTACTTCAGATATTGACGTTTGTGATTGATAATTTTTGTTCTGATGCATTATATTTCAAGCTGGTTTTTGTATTTAAATGAACATGACTGGAATGGACTTACATGAATGCCATTCATGTAACTAG
This sequence comes from Gryllus longicercus, assembly GCA_038098605.1. Lineage (NCBI taxonomy): Eukaryota > Metazoa > Arthropoda > Insecta > Orthoptera > Gryllidae > Gryllus > Gryllus longicercus. Next base: position 1,452,737 of record JAZDUA010000346.1, on the reverse strand, counting down.
CAAAATAATGTAAAGCAGCATGATCTCTTTGAAAAAAGATATTCAAGCAAGTCTTTTTATGCAAATAATTCTCTAGTAAATAGAAATAATTCCAATAAAACGACTAAAATACTTAAGTTAATACTTTAGTAATGTACTTTAGTTAGACAAAAAAAGTTAGCATGAGTGTACTTTTTATTTATAATAAGTAAAAATAATAAAACAGTGCCTTCATGATAATATACAGCGCCGTTGTTCAGAAATGTGTAGCTTGTTGTAAGGTATCACCGTTCTCGACGACGAAGTTCAAAATTTATCCAGTCCCTTTAAAAAATGATGACAAGTTACAGAGGTCTTCTTCATATATTACTTACTGATTTTCAAGTCATTGTGTCGCTAACCGATTTTTACTGGCGCAAGCAGATAACTATAATTTTTAGGTTATTTTCACGAGTTTTTAAAATATAACAGTGTTTATGATGTGCATGAATAATTAATATTGGTATTTACCAGTTCATTACTAATAACAGTTCTGCAGAGCTGTGCTTAGTAAAAATCCCCGTTTCTATCCAGGGAACAACCGGATGACTCACGTTTTGGAAGACCTCCAGGTAGACCGCTACACAGCCCGGTAATCCAGAAACGCGATTAGAGGATCAGCAAACAGTTCTGCCGTTGTGTTCCCGTTGTAAAGATTTTTGTCGGGCACTGTTGTGCTAAAGTCAATGCTTTGAGTTCAAGAATATACGCCCCTCTAGTTCAAAATAAGTAGTTGAGCGAGTTCTTCGTACTTATGAATGAAACGTCTGTTGTAAGTCGAATTAAATATTATTAAAGTTATTGAATTGAATGTTCTTTATAATAAAGTAAAATGAGCAGGAAATGTAATTATGTCATAGAGCCCGTTTTCTTAGGTGAATCTCGGAATTACCCGTAAGTTTTTCACAAGCACGAATATAATCGCTTTTAACCTATAAATATTTTCTATGACATTAGAATTTGAGTACCCTTTTTTTCGGAGAAGTCGTTCTATTTGTCTTCAGCTCTAGGACAGCGTTACGTGTACCAAGTACCTTTTTTGGAACTTGAACGTTCATGAATGGGCGAATTCCATCGTATCATGCGGTTCTTGCACTCACAGCGTCATTATCTTTATCGTCGCCATATTCGTCATTAATGCCAAGACAAGTGATAGCGATTTATAGACAGATATGCAGAAAAAAACAGATTTTGACATCACATGTGAGGAAAACAGTGTAGCGTCTAAAAAATCATGATTCAGAAAAGCGATTGATAAAACTTCGTTTTTTTAGCACCACGATTTGATCAGAGTTTCGCTATATTTCACCCAATCTTCCACGTTAATAGTAACTTAACTACAAAAGAAAACGGTGCCTTCATGGTAATATACAGCGCCGTTGTTCAGAAAGGTGTAGCTTGTTGACAGGTATCACTGTTCTGGACGACGAAGTAAAAAACACGAGCCGATCCCTTTAAAAAATGCTGAGAAGTTAGAGACTCAAGGTCTTCATATATTACTTACTGATTTTTATCTGATTTAACTGATTTACGTCTAGATTATCGTGAAATGCCAACAAATTTGTACAAGCTAAATGCGCCATCACTACCATTTTTGCACAATCATCAATAACACATTATTAGAGAGAGGAAAATACTTCGAGACTATTCTGTGCGCTTCAATAAGATATAAGCAAATCATACCATTCCTTATCCCCTGCTTCCATGGCGTATAGACCCTCTGTTCCAATGATATAATAATCACGTGCTATCTACCTTCGACCAAAGAAGGCATTGGGACTTGCTATATCGTTCTCAACGTTGTCTTCAAGCCCGTACTACCATCGAGCTTCACAACCATCTCCAACAAATCCAACACATTTTGTTATACTCTGTCACCACCCAGGGTTGAGTTAATACATAAGCAAACTAAACGTAACCTCAATGTGAGCACGTTTTGTTGAACTATCCTTTTGCTAGTTGTAAGAGTGGAGCCGGGGGTGTAGATTTCTGTTTTATTAGCACTACTAAAATACCAAATCTGTTCGTTTACCGATGCAAGGAAGTTTTCTATAACTCGGGAGCGAAAATGCCTATTTTCAAATTTTGCTAACCTGGCTTTGTTGATGCTTTCATTCATCATACGTCTTATATGGTTAAAAGGTTGGGAAGAGATTTTGAAGCTCAAGAAAACGTGCGGAAATTTTACTTCGCCACTTTACGTCACATACAGTTTTTACGCTGCTTTGAAAAATAAATCGAGACAAATCAAATACTTTAACGGATTAAGCACGTGCTTAGGGCTCCCTACTGCAGAGAGGCCTCCAATAAATTGGTTAAGCAAAATTTTATTTTAGGGTTTTTCATATTATTGGTTTACAACGATTTAAAATATTTTTAGTATTAATTATTTAAGTTGAAAATAATTTATATTCTTATATTTATTTTGAATGTGTATATTCAAAATTACAATATTATTAGAGGGCCTATTACTGGTCGTGTTTGGGGCCCCTTGAATTACTAATTTAGACCTGCCTACATCTCTATTGCCGAATACATCTGTCGGAATGATCGTCATTGCTTTTCTAAACGGTAAGATGAATTTCTTTCCAATTTTGTTTTTAACACTCGCTGTTTGAATTCCAATGGCGGCGTATTTGAAAAAAAGTGTATTTTGGAGAACATTATATGACGTGACTCTATTAACAAACGTTCCTCTTAAACATCCCATTTTATGTTTCAAAATGTTAGTGTTTTCGTTATCAAAAACAAGACCCAGCGATTTACTCAAGTTTTCACAATGTGCACCACTAAAGGTTTCAACTGTCGATAAAACAAACTGCCAGGGATTCTAGGCACCTTCCAAGACTTTAAAAAGTTTGTAAAATATTCCTGCCTCACTTATTGGGAATCTAACTGGAAATCGGATGTTTCCAAACTCCATTTATCTACTCTTGACCCAACTCCGGAAAACATTTTAACAGAAGAGGACAGGTTGTAATCACTAGACTAAGGATAGGTCATTTCAATCTCAATTTCTGCCATCTATTTAAGAGATCAGATCCAGAACCGTCCAAAGTGTGGTGCAGCAGTCTCCACCTCCTACCTTATTCTTGAATGCCCTGCTGCTAATGATAATATAAGAAAACATATGAAAATTGAAGGAACCCTACAACCATTACTCAGTTTCACAGACAGGTGTGACAAAATAGTAAAACTGTTAGGAACTACAAAACTGTACAGCCTTGTATAGCTGCTTAATGTAACTTAACGAACTGTAATTAGATTAAACCGAACGTATTGTGAAAAATGTGATTAAGTTTAACATTTTTGTCTTATGTACTTTTACGTTTATATATACATACAATTGTGTAATGACAGGGGTCGCTGATGACCATGACGATATAAAGCGACCATAAAGAAATAAATTAAAGAAACAAACTGCAAGGGCACTTGAGGTAGTACCAGATACACCGCCACTAGGCATTTTTTGGTGATTTAAGGTCGCATCAATTTCTAGGTCATTAGCGACCACTATTGCTTGTAACAGTATGCTAACTGTGAGGGTGACACGATATAATGATGATAGGGGGTGAAAGGACGAAGACAATACAACCGTGTCCAAGGCGGGACTCGAACCGCAGGACTCGAACCGCGGGACTCGAACCCGCGATCCTTCGGTCCGAGATCGCTACGGCACTACTGCCTTAGCGATCTCGGCAACCACTAGGCTTGTAGGCCTTCAACAAATGACACTCGAAACGGGAAGGTTCGCAGGCTGGTGCGTGTGTCGCCGGCGTAGCCGCGTTCTGTGCGCCCACCGTTCTGGTGCCAACTAGCGGTATATTCGCGGTTTATGAGAGACAGACCCCAAGGCGACACCCGTTCGATCAACGGCAGGCGAGAAGAACGCGCAAGCTTTTCCTGAGTGGGGTATTCCCGTTTGCGTGCTTTTGACTCCCGTCCAACGGCGAGGCCACCAGAATGCGCAAGCAGCACCGCCGTGCCATTCCTTTTCTGTGACAATGGCTTAGCCAGGACAGAGGAAGATTAGGTCGCGAAGTCTGCGCAGGCGGTATTCTTTGGTCCCGTCTTCCTCCGCATCATTGCGTCGCTTTAGCTTCTGGGCATTCTAGATGCATTTAGCTTTTTCGTAGTGTTAACATTGCAGTGAATTAATTTGGGAACAAAATTCTAAATGTTGGATTGTAAATTTGTTAAAAATGTCGAGTTTCGTCAATTAAAAAGTAAGCTTGCAGCAAGTCCTGTGGAGATATAAAAGTTGAAAAAAATGTTTCATGATAGGCTTTTTTAATTTGTTTAAAACATACTTAAATATTTATAGCAACCTCCGTGTCCCAAACACAGTCTATACCGAAAAACCTGGTTATGAAGAAGGCCTAGAAGATCATGTAGTTGTATCATTTCTTAATTCACAAATAGTCAACCGAAATAACGCACTTGTCCTTACATATCAAAACCTTTTTATCAGACGCGGAAAAGCCTTTATGCCAGTAGCACTGGTTAAATATTACGGATTTACTGGCGGACGCTACTGATTGGTTGTTTGGCACTATACGGTTGGTCACGATGTTTAATCATAAACTCTTTCAATTTAGAGACGAGAATAGAATCTCTAGCATGATTGTTCCAAACACGCATTTGGATATTTGAGTAATTTTGTACATACTTTTAGAAGATGTAGCCGGAAACAAAAGCAGGAGGCATGTCACTACCTTGAGTGATGGTATTTGTGTTTTGAGATCAAAAGGCAGAAGGGAAGTTCGTTCCTATATCTGAAGTGACTCAGCAATGGGTTTTTTTGCGAGCGTTAATCTCCCGATGAACCAGAAAACAGTTCGCAGAGATGAAACGGTGCTTGAACACGCCATGAAATTCGAAATGAAACTGTAACCGCAGACAAGCGCTAAAAAATACCTCGAGAACTAGCCTACGAGTACAACGCAAAATGCGTTTTTTGATACACCGCTTACAATCCTTGCGTTCTCTTCGTGTTAGTTTTAAAGTTATGCAAGGTTTTTCAGTCCGGGACTTTACCTCAGAGACGTAATGATTCTTGGGATAGAACATGAAGCTTAAGTTAGTGATGTAAATTGTAATATTTAAAATTGTGTTACATATATGTCCCCTCGCGTGACTCATAGAAAGCTTGCTATCTTTCTGTGAGAAGGTCCTGGCTTCGATTGCCAGTCAAGCCAAAATAAATATGTAGCTTTAATACAAATCGTCTCAAATACAATAGCTTTGTGACAAAAGAACAAGCTCAGGCAGGTAAAATAGATTAGGTAAGGTGAAAGGAGTTCGTCACATGTCTCCTTTACCACCAGATGTCATCATCATCATCATCATCATCATCATCATCATCATCATCAGCAACAGGGATTGGGCCTAGTGGCCCGTTCCGCTCTCAAGAGTCTCTTTCCATCTTGTGTGGGGTCTGCCTCTGGATCGTTTCCCCTTTGGTTTGTATTCGAGGATAGTCTTGGGAAGCCGTTCTTGTGGCATTCTGGTTAGGTGTTCGAGCCAATTCTTCCTCGTTGAGTCGATCTTCTCCAGTATGCTGGAGATCTGTAGTTCACCTCTGATGTCTTCATTTCTCTTATGATCTAGTAGTGTATATCCTCCTAATGGTCTCAGGAATCTCATTTCTGCCGCTTCGATCTTTCTTCTGTCTGACGTATTGACTGTCCAGTTTTCGCATCCATAAGTTAGCATTGGGACTGCCATAGTTTTGTAAAATTTTAGTTGGGTGTCTTGTCTGGTCTTTTGTCTTAGTGCTCTGCGTATAGTACCGCACAATTTCTGGAATTTTTGGATCTTTACGTTTATATACCACCAGATGTGGATTAATAAATAGAGAAACAGGGCCCGGGCCTCACAACAGCTAGTTGCGAAATGTCGGGTTGATTCGACTTTCAACGAAAATTTCCATATATGGCAAGGTTTTATCCTTCTTTACTATTCTAAAAGTAATATTTCGTTTCTGCCATTAAAAAATCGAAAAATTGAGAAAATTTAAAAAAAATGTATTTTGGGCGGCGATCAGCTGGCCTGTCTGATCAGCCTGTTAAAAATATCGGACCAATAAAACGCATTCTCGACACTGCGCACCAAACGCTTATCTTTTCTGGATCATGAAGTTCTTTGTGCGCAATGTAAGGGTTAACATGAGATCAATACCTGCAATTCTAAGAATTAACATAATCATATGGGTGAAGCCAAACTTCATCCGTCATGAAAAAGAGCGTGGGTTCAAGCATAGACATATAGTACTAGACTGGCAACGTTCTATCTCGTAACATTGACGCCAGCATAGTGTAAGATATATTTCTTGCGCCGTGGCAGTATGTGTTAAATTGATGAACTTTTTATTATTGATGATTGAGCATTTATTATTTATGAATTGTTTCCGTTGTGTTGTGTCAATTTATGAGACACTTCCATGAAATAATTCTTGAAATACTTATGTTTGGAAGCAAATTTTCGAATTCGCGACTCAAGGGAAAAACTGGAATTTCAATACACCGGCGAGTTTACTACCTTCTCGTGAACTGCACTCATGAAATTGTTAGTTTCGTTAGTAAATTTTACTGATAATTCACATTTCTGATCATAAGATTGTATGATTAAACAACTAATTAAAAGTGGGTAGGAAAATAATAAGTTTGTATGTATTAATGTCCCTGAGGAGTGATTTGTTAAGTTCAACCTAACCTCTAATGCCTTTTTGTTGTGTTCTTATTTTTGATTAGATTTCCTACGCGATATTACAGATAAACGTGTGTTATTGCCATTAGGAAGGAAAACTGGTAACTAACATGTCTGTTGTTTGCTCCCAACATTTTCGTCCAGAATATATTGAGTTAACCGGCCAGAACAGAAGACTGAGAGAAGGATCTGTCCAAGCGTTGTTCCAGCGCATCCTTCACATCTTCAGAAAAAAGTGAAAATACCACGAAAACAACCTAAATGAAGAAATTCATCAGAAAACGAAACAGGTGATTGTCTGCAGTTGAGTGGCCTCAACAGCGAAAATCAGTCTTGATCATTTGCTCCTCACAGCCCACAAATATCTTCACACAAGAGAAAATTAATTGAGGAACTTAATAAACTACATGAAAAACTGTGTAGTGTTTAGAAGAAAATAAGTGTTTCAGTAGAAGGTGAATCGCCAGGAAAAAATAAAGACCGATAATTGACCCTTTAGTGCAAGAAAAGTTGCTTCTGGAGAGTAATGCTGACATTTCAAAAAATAGTTTGTCATCAGGTGTTTGTTCTTTGATAGATCGAGCCAGCAGGAATTCAGGAACTAGTATGCTTAAAGATGCTTATGATGAAAGATTGAGATCATGTGCTCTGAAATGACACGCGTGCCGATTTCAATGGGATACCAATTATTATTCACCCAAAATTTGAGCGAATTTGGAAATATTAGCGTGATAATAGCATGCATTTAGATAACTTTCAAGTTTCATTGTTTGTAGGTATTGTCATCAGATTCCTTTGAAGCATTCTTGAACATTTTCACGATTAATTGTTTACAAAATGGGCTTCTATATTTACCTATACCTTGTGTAGATTAATTAAGTTTAGTACAAGAAGTTGTAATGTAAGCCATTTCGTATGACATGATAAAGTACACTAAAGCTTATTTGTAAGTAATTCTATATTAATTGTTTCAATTTTAGATGATTAAAAATCAACAAGTCGTCCGGATGGCGGACATCGTCCAGGCAGTAGTGTCGTAGCGATCTCGAACTGAAAGATCGTGGGTTCGAGTCCCGCCTTGAGCATGCTTGTATTTGTGTTCGTCATTTCACCCCCTATCATCACCATATCATGTCCTTTTCATAGTTACCATATCGTTAAATCTAACATTGGTCGCTAATGACGTAAATGTTGATGTGACCTTAAATAACAGAAGAAAAAATAACAAACGCACGATTTAAATGTAATTGCTACCGGTTGACACAAAACCTATTTAATTTCCCCACTTTTTTTGAATCTCTTTTACACTAATTAGATCGCTGGTGAGGTAGATACCTTCTATTATTATGCTAAATAAGGGATGTTGACTGGTATCTATTTTTCCTTTCTTTTCTTCTTCTTCTTCTTCTTCTTCTTTTTTTTTTTCCTTCGGCCGAAACGATCATGAGCTTAATAAAAAAATTATTGATACCAGACAACATCCTTTATTTATCATAACTCTTTTACGTTCTTGACCTGATTATGCGGGACATGAAAACCGCACACGGACCACACGGCGGGCAGGTCGTGCGTCGGTATGTTACGCGCGGCAGGCACGGCAAGCACGCGTGGGGGCAGGGCCTCGCCAGCGGAGACGAGCAGCGGGACCTGTGTTCGCGGGCACGGGCTTCGTAAATTGCACGCGGGGCGGCGTCGCCGGGCTCACCCGTTAGTTGCGCTGCAGCTCACCTCAGCGCCACTAGCTGCAGCACGCGTGTTTTTTTTTTTTTTAAATAATTTATTTAAGGTCGCTTTTTAACAACAAAGATAATCAGCGACCACATTATACATTATTATATTCAATTTGATATTAATGTAATACAATCATGGGGAGTAATGTGTGATATATTATAAATTGTCGTGTAATATAATCTGTAACGTAACCCATTTAGGATTACATTATATATTCGCCATTACGGTCACGTTGTTGGACGCAATTACGTTTGGAGGATATATTCCGCAATCGTAAAGAAATCCAAATTGTGACCACGTTACTGAGCAATAATGCATTTTAATGATTAAATTTGTTCAAGGAATTGGTTGCCCCGATTTTAATTTAATTATTAAAACCAATTCTTTGAAAAATTTAATTATTAAAATCCATTGTTACTCAGTAACGTGGTCACAATTTGGATTTTTTTTTACGATTGCGGAATATATTCTCGAAACGTAATTGCGCCCAACAAGGTGACCGTAATAGTGAATATAGAGAGAATATAGAGTTAGAGATTATATAACACGACAATTTATAAAATATCACATATTACTCCCCATGATTGTATTACATTGATATCAAATTTTATATTATAATATAATAATATATTTGCTATATAAATATATAACAAATTTTATTAAATTAATTTGGTGCGCGTTCCGGGATCAATTTTTTTATTAATCAAGCACTGAGTGTAGTAAGGGTAAGTGTAAAGGGTAAGACTAAGAGAAGGAAGGGGAAGGCAAGATCCTGCGCGGTCCGTGGCTCGTTTGGTAGGGTACGACTTTAGTCTGGTCTTGATCGGAGAAACCACGGAAAAATACTGATCAGAGCAGCCAGTCGCTAGAATTCTTCTCCAGACAGCGGCTCAACTCGACCATGTAGCTTGTCAGAAATCCTATCCCTGTCGAACCCTAGACCCTCTTGGTCAGAAGCACTTAAGTGAGATCTATTGATGCCCTGATCCAAAGCTGCTGGTGTTAACTGAGAGGTGCTAATATTTGACACCCGTCGGTGGTTGATTTTGTCGGTGGCGGATTGACTGTAGCTACATAGCTGGGAAGAATCCAGCCATTGATTTGACGAGAATTCCAGAGACCAAACACACTCTTCGGTAGTTTTCCGTCATTTGTCCTATCAATATCAGACAAATGGGCCGCAGATGTATTATAACAAACGCCCCATAGGCCGCACTGAGCATAGCTACTCCATCCTTATCCTCTCCATTCCCCGGAAACCCCCTCCCCCCTGCGTGCACATCACCACCCCCACCACTACTCATGTCGAGAAATCATTCGGGGGTGTAAAGCTACCCCGAGTGGAGCGGTGGCTTGCTGGGAAGAGATACTTGGTGGTTCGAACGCCACAATCCGAGTAGTTAGTCGATGCTGGATCTCGTATTCGTCGAGGAAGGAAATTCGTCACCTCATCACATTCTACAGGATTTGTTGAAAGCAGCTTTGCTTTGTTATAGTAAACCAGAAGTAAATGCGAAAGTGTCCATGAACAGAGAATTAAGAATGTAATGCCGGATGTAAATTTCGCTGGAAGCAGGTTCCATAACATCAACATAACTAAAGTAAATTATTGAAATTCGTACTTGGAGGATTCTATGTCGACGTCCATGAGTTTATCATTGTAGTTTAAAAGACGTTGGTTCTAGATGGGATCCGAGGACCTTTAATTGTAAGGTATTATTTTAATTCAACCTTTATTTACAGGATATAAACATATTCTGTTCTGAAGACAAGGTCAAGAAAAGATGAAACAACGACTTCTTAGTGACGGCGTCTTCTTGATAGCGAAGATATATTCGTGACTTTTGTTGAGAAGTCAGCTCAACGAAAATGCTGAATATTTCATCTCGTTCAAAGTTCAAAATGTTTGTCTTTCTTAATAGCTCCGAGAAAGAGAACTTATACGCAAGTGGAAATACTTGAATTGTTGTCCATTCAATGCATCATCAGCTTCTGCTTTTGGGTTTATACCTTCCACGGCGTAGCGCGTTCTCTCAAGAGTTTTCAAAAATGATTTTCCCCATATTTTCTTAGGTCTTTCAGCTTTCCGTCTTCCTGTGCATGACGAGTTTAACTTCACTACTGTCACGTATTTGCCACACATTTGAGCCAGTTTGAGTCATATCATTCTAACTTTTCATTTTAAACAAACTCCTAAACATGTTGAATCAAATATAAAGTTGTAATAACAACGTTCCCTAAGTGGTATAATTACATATAAATGTGTCCATTTATTAACGTAAAATCATAAACTACTACAGTACATGTAAATAAACATAACATGGTAAGGACGATGTGTTTCTGCCAAAAAGCAGTTGCAGAAAGATATATTTAGTAAGGTAAAAATTGACATCACATATCTTGTGCGATCATTTTTTGAATATATGTACTAAATTGAATAATGAATATGTAATTCATTGAGTTAAATACTTTATTCTACAAGTACCAGTACGTTTATTTAAAAGCGTTCATAAAAATGAAGTCGTTCAGTTCTCGTTCTAAAAGGAAATTAAAAGTTCAACATTCCATGAATATTTACATTCCATTTACAAAACAATCAGTACTTCTGTTTCATAATAAACATTCTATACTGTGGTGCTACGTATTTTCAAATGACATGTTCACAAATGTAATTGTATACAGCATCCATGCTGTATACAATTACTTGCTTTCTGATGGTATTCTGTTATAACGGTTAAACTACAGTTAAGTGTGAGATGCATGCATCGATTGACCCATTGAACACAAACTATTTCCTTTCTTTTACGAAAATGACCTTTTTTCGCAATTTATATTTTTACTCGTCCCCGTATAATGCTTTTTCTCTTACCCCGAGATGTAATAATGTATTTTTTCCGAAACATTTTCGTAATATCACCAAAGTAAACCGACGACCTCTAGAAATATTTCATTGGTCGAAAAAGTGAACAAATACATGACAAGTAATATTTATTAATGCAAATATTGCGCATATAACTAGATTTAATTAACCTGTTAATTTATTTTCTTAGTAACCCATGTATTACATACCAAAATCGTAATGATGTTTATAGGCTCTTCATTAAAAAATCGACACACCTTATTTCTTCTCGTGGTCAATATGTAGTTCACACTAATTTGTCAAAGCAGATGATTCCAGAGGTGCCATTGCCGGAAAATCCTCTGCCGATATTTATCTTCATACGTCACACACAATCGGATGGCTCCTCCTAGCCAGGGTTCATGTCTCGCGTCGACTGACGTCGTAAAGTAAAACCGAACGTCTTTATTACGAAGGGCGGCACAGGTCGAAGTGAACGGTTATTTCCTAAGCCCACGCCACCGCGCGTCTGACAGGCTCGCAATTATTTGCAGACAACATGCTGTGCGTTTACCGTTCGGTCCATCCATAATGGAACCCGCCGCTGTCGGGCGTGCGGTTACAAAGCTTAGATTCTGCGAAGGAGGGAGTGGCTAAGTACTTTGGAGGACGGCACACTCGGAGACAAAAGACTGATAGAGGTTAAACCTCGTGGGGGAACGAGAGTGATTAGAGCAGGGAGGATGAGAACTAGAGTTGCCACCTATTGACACATACTCACCCGGAGATTTTCATGAGCAGGGGGATAGGGTATGTTTTATTTAACATTTACACAATTTTTTTTTAATTTTACAATCATAATTTTAATTTATTAGTTTTGAAACAATCAAATAAATTACATTTCCATAGTCACCAATCTATAAAACAAATAATAAATGATTACATTAAAAATAGAGTATATTACTTTAATGTAATATTTATTTTTAAAAACTAACTTTTCTTCCATGTATATTTCTGATTTGAAACGGCTTTCTTTAGTGAGCATACTTGCTTCTTATATTTTATGAATTTGTAAAATTGGGCGCAAGACATATCATAGTTTAGTTTTGTAAAGATTTCTGCTTTGAATAATTCTACTCTCATCCTGTTTCTCAAATCGGACCAAATGTTTCCCATAATTGAGAAAATCCGTTTTACGCAAGCATTACTTACGGGAATGGACAAAACCCTGCTAACAATTTTGGATAGTTCTTTAAAATAATCTGATGCATAATCTGATGAAAATGCGTGCAAATTCTTGAAATCTAAGAATCAGAAACATTTGAACGCGTAGTACATTCGATATTGTGCATGGCCCGGAGATGAAAGTAGTAAACCCAGAGCCCGGAGATTGGTCACTAAACCCGAAGTCTCCGGGTGAAACCCGAAGAGGTGGTAACTTTAATGAGATCTGTCAAAGCACGTTGCTTTGCTGCATAGTTTCTCCCTTTCTTGTTTACATTTTTTTAGCAGTATGCTTTAGTGACGCAATTGCAGCGTTCAAGACTATCAATTGTGTATGTAGCAGATAACATACAGGAGATATGGGAGAACTGACTACAATGTATGCACGAAAGAGGACTGCTTCTCTATAATTTGTCACAGTAAAGTTATTTCTCATTCATAAAGCTATCTACAAATCCACCATTATACCAAACAGACAAGGAAGTGAACATCAACACATCGTAACGTTCCAAGTCTAAGTGTGTAAAAGCTTCATGCATATTTTCTTTTTATTGTTCATATGTACATGCTCAATAGCTACCTCGTGTTGAAATGTTTCACAAAAAATTCTGAAAGAAATTCACAGTCTTGGCAGCTACTGATTTCCTATCTTTCATCCTTCGTCCTTCCATACGTACATTTTACACACACCAAGAACTAATGTCATTTAGAAACATTGAAGTATCATGACTCCCAAAGACAACGAGAAGAGTTTGAATCTTTAAAAAAAATTTCATTTCCTTTCGGGGAAGCTTACGACGTTTGAAAACGCTGAATCAGAAAATACTCGTTATAATGTTATGAAAGAGAAAGATCTTTTCTTTCCCTGTCAATTGAAGTATATTTCTGCTAATACGTCTAAACTTGTGAGGACGTAAGATCCTCAAACATCTCTCTGAATACGCGACCGCGCTAGCCCAAGAAGCTCAAGAATTCTTATTCTATTCCCTTGGTAAGAATCAAAATATAATTTTTGCGTGTCCTACGCATGAAACTGAATAAAACAAAATTTTCCTATGTATTATCACATATAAAATGTAATTCAAACTTGAGAGCAAGTGTTAAGTCCATCTGTTTTTGTCATTTCTTTCCTCTTCAACGTGAGTAAACATATTCAAAGTCCCTTTCAGCACTTGGTAATAGACTTAGGAAGAGAGTCTTATTGCGAAGTAAACATAATAGCATCTTTATGTATGTTTTCCCTAACTACTCTATATGATAAAAATTATCCTACTTAATTTACTTTGTTCCTTTTCGTTATTCTCTTTTACTCTGATTCGCCGCATTCTTTTATCTCTAATTCAACCTCTCCTCCGTGCCTATCAACTGACACGTATCTCCCTTGGGGGAGATGGATGTGTCTATGATTAATGATGGAGATTGAAGAATGAATGTATTACGTTGGAGTAATGGTGGAATGTAAGGCAAGGGCCCCCCACCCCATCAAGCAAGATGGTACTCAAAAAATCTTTCAATGACCACGAAGAAATTCCTTACTTCTAGACGAGTTTCTTGTGAGTGAGGATTGATCCCGGGAGCGCCAACTCTTAAGAGCATTAATCCCGTAAATGTTGAACATGTTATACCTCGGGAGGGGACGGTGATCCTTCCCCGCTCCCTCCCCCCCACAAATCTGGTGCCGAGCTACATGTCTATTTGTGGATTTACCCTCCAGATATATCCTTGACTTAGGGCTCTCCCTAGCCAGAATAAACTTGAGGCTCCCTCCTGTCTCTTGGCATGTGGAAGTAGTCAAATGCAGGTAAGTGTGTCAGTGTAATGGACGAAGAGGCGACAAGAAAGCGGTGACGATTGTGTAATGGTTAGCGTATCGGACTGTCAGACACAAGTTGGCGAGTTTGAACCCGATCGAAGCCGTGGATTTTTAAGCGCGAAAACATCCTTCCTACACCTTTCTTTGGAGGGGAAGTAAAGCCGGGTGTCCCATGTTAGTAGATGTACTTGCCTCCTCAAGCCTAAATGACGCCTCTGAGCTAAATTCAAATCGCCGGTTTCGTCGCCCAAGATATACATTCTTTCTCCGCTAGTTGGTGAAAGGAGCGTAGCAAAATTCACGTGGTCAGACGGAAGAGCAGGCTTCATGGCCTGAGTCTTGCCACGTAAAATAAGGCATTAATTCGATTCAAGAAAGAGGAAGGAAAAATCCGTGTTCCATGGACCGTTTTGTTAAGGTACTGATCCGGCATTCACCTGGTATTGATCTGAGAACTCACGGAAACTACCGTTCGGCAGCAAGCATTCTCTCCAGAAGGTGCGTGGTTGAATTCGACCTATCGAAAGTCCGTCACCGTTGGGACTCCAATCCTAGGACTTCCCGATCATCGATGCTGCATAAATAGCATGCTGACAAAAGCCCGAAATGTTAGAAGCCGGAATGTTAGTAGATTTACTTGCGTGTAAAAGATCCTCAAGCCCAAATGACGCCTCTGAGCTAAATTCAAATCGCCTGTTCCGTTGCCCAAGAAATACCTTCTTTCTCCGCTAGTTGGTGAAATGTGCGTGGTCAGACGGAAGAGCGGGCCTCATGGCCCGAATCTCGCCATGTAAAATACGGCTTCAATTCCAGAACGAGGAAGTAAAAATCCTTGATCCATAGACCGTTTTGTTAAGGTACTGATCCGGCATTCACCTGGTATTGATCTAAAAACTCACGGAAACTACCGTTCGGCAGCAAGCATTCTCTCCAGACGGTGCGTGGTTGAATTCGACCTATCGAAAGTCCGTCACCGTTGGGACTCCAATCCTAGATCACCCCGATCAACGACGCTGCATAAATTGAATTGAATTGAATTAATGCCGTATTTTACGTGGCGAGACTCGGGCCATCAGGCCCGCTCCTCCGTCTGACCACGCAAATTTCGCTACGCTCCTTTCACCAACTAGGAGAGAAAGGAGGTATTTCTTGGGCGAGAAACAGGCGATTTTGAATTTAGCTCAGAGGCGTCATTTAGGCTTGAGGATCTTTTACATGCAAGTAAATCTACGAACATGGGACAGCCGGCTTTACTTCCCCTCCGAAGGAAGGCGTACGAAGGATTTTTTCGCCCTTAAAAATCCACAGCTTCGATCGGGTTTGAACCCGCCAACTTGGGTACATCAGTCCAGTACGCTAACCGTTACACCATCGCCGTCGCCGTAAATCGTTACACCATCGCGTAAATAACGACGTCGCCTCTGAACTACTTCAGTAGGTGTGTTTTCCTGTGTGTAGTCGATATGGGTTAATCGGTTCCTCGCGGGCGCGTGGGGAAGAGGCCTTTTGCGTTGGCGCTGAGGTCGAGTGGCCGTTGGAGGCACGTGCGACCGAGGCGGCGGCGGCGGTGCGAGAGGAGAGGAGAGAAGTGGACGGGCGGCGGATGAGGCAGCGGGCGGCCTTGGCCGAGACCTCTGGAGCGTTGACTCACCCACGCGAGCCCCCACGCTCGCCCAAGTTCCTTCCGTCTTCGAGCGGGAGAGCGCGGTTAGATGAGTTGCACGAGTAGAATGATTTGCTTTCAAGGATTATGAAACTGAACATAAACGGAGCTGGAAGAGGAAAAACGAACCTTGAATTGAATTGAATAGAATATTGAATTACGTGGCTTATTTTACGTGGCGAGACTCAGGCCATGATCTGTCTGACCACGCAAATTTCGCTACGCTCCTTTCACCAACTAGCAGAGAAAGGAGGTATTTCTTGGGCGAGAAACAGGCGATTTCAATTTAACTCAGATGCGTCATTTAGGCTTGAGGATCTTTTACATGTAAGTAAATCTACTAACATGGGACAGCCGGCTTTACTTCCCCTCCGAAGGAAGGCGTACGAAGGAATTTTTCGCTCTTAAAAATCCACGGCTTCGATCGGGTTTGATCCCGCGAACTTGGGTACAACAGTTCGGTACGCTAACCGTTACACCATCGCGCAATCTTGCGAGGTCATCTGAAAAGAAATACAATAATTTTATTGTGAACCACAGAAGAGTCATTTTTTTATTATTCTCTACACCTTTGTCCTCTTTCGCTGTGATACATATAAACGCTGTGACATCATTTAATTGTAAACCTTTCAGTTAGTGTACTTTAAAATTTGCGTATTTCATAAGAAATATTTTTTAATCTAAATAAAGTTAATTCACTCTCCTCAGTTTGTTGTCCCTTTAGTACTTAATACATCAGCCTTCCTTACCTACTACGTTTGATCTCGTTTCGCTACGATTTTATCTCTTCATTCATTTTCCATAATCCGATCTCTACATCCTTGTTATTCTGGCTTTGCAACCCATTAGTCTTTTGTAAGTTATTTCGACAACCGATTGAATGCAGAGGTGAGTTTAAAATTAATATGAAAATGCGGCTGCTCTTTGAGAGTGGCATTCGTATTTACACGTATAAATCAAACTCAACGACTCTAATAATCGATGGCACCCATTTGCGCCCGCGTCTGGAGCAATTAGCTGCAGGGAAAGTGATTCATCCCAGAAGCCCCCGCGCACTTGCCTCCGTGGCCACCTGAGCAGGGAGTCGCGTCAGAAATCAATACGCCGTGGTGTGAGCGTGTAATTCCCGCGATGGACCGGTTCCCGCCGGCGGAGCGGAGTGCAGTGATGCGGGGCGGGGCGGGGCAGGGTGGGCGGGGTGGGGCGGGGAGGCAAAGGACGGGGCGGGGCGCCTCCCTCCGTCGATGAATCACCGCCATCCGGGAGTGAAGGAGCGGCGAGGGGCCGGCGGAGACGCGCTCGGTTGACAAAGCCTGATGGGGCAACCACATACACTCCTCTATCCTCACTTCTCCATTCCTCTCTTCTTGATAAATAAATAAAGATATTGTCTGGTATCAATACTTGATACCAAAGTATTGATACCAGACAATATCTTTATTTATTTATCATAATGAAAAGGTATCTACCTCACCAGCGATCCAATTAATCCTCTCTTCTTTTCTCTTCTTATCTTCTCTCCCCGTCTACTCTTCTCCCTTCTCTTTTTCTCTTCTCTCTCCTCTACTGCTCCCCTCTCATCTTCTCTCTTCTCTTTCCCTCTTCCCTTGACGCCTCTGAGCTAAATTCAAAATCGCCTGTTTCTCGACCTAAAAAATACCTCCTTCCTCTGGTAGTTGGTGAAAGGAGAGTACCGAAATTTGCGTGGTCAGACGGAAGAGCGGGCCTGATGGCCCGAGTCTCGCCACGTAAAATAAGGCATTAATTCCATTCAATTCAATACCCTTTCCTTCTTCTCTCTCCTCTACACCTCCCCTCTCCTCTTCTCTTTCCCTCTTCTGTCTCCTCTACTCCTCCCCTCTCCTCTTCTGTCTTCTCATCTCCTGTCCTGTCTTCTCAGCTCCCCTCTTCTTCGCACCTCTCTCCTCCACCCCTCTCTTCTCTTCCCCTCTTCTCTCCCTTCTTCTCGTTCCCTCTCCTTTCTTATCCACTCCTGTCTCCTCCGCTCCTCTCTCATCCGCTCCTCTCTTCTCCTCCCCTCTTCTCTTCTCTCCCCTCTACTCGACATCTCTCCTCTTCGCGCGGGTATCGCCGCGTCGTTTCGCGCATGGATGTAACCAATGATTAAGTGATTCATAAACACGTGCTTAGTGCTTCAAAGGAGGCCCCAACATTTTTTTAATCATTTTTATTAGCTCATAAATGTGTAAGATTATTTTAATAAGGGTACATTTACTTCCCTTACATATTACATACTTCCCTTACTTATTTCCCAACAATTGCATGAGATAAAAATGTTCCAAACAAAGAAATTGCAGTGTATTTTTCTAACTCTAATGGTTATTAATTGCACAACCAAATTTTAATGTTCGCAGTTGAAAACCAAATAGAATTTTTAGGGATAATACACTTAAAGAGAGATTAGTTTACTTCATTGTATTATGCAAAGAATCTGATTTTTTTTTTCGGACACGTTTTGATAACTTGAGATTATATTAATTTGTTCATATTCATTTTGATTGCATCGACAAATGTTCAATGTTTTAAAGTTTTAGGGGGATTACGATTTTGTTGTAGAGTTTCTAACACATTAATGCGTTTTGCAGACCATACAGAAACAAAACCTATTAGCTCAATTGTCCATGACGCTCCATTGACTTTAAAATTTATATAAACGACAAAATGGACAATACGATATGGAAAGTGTTCGCTTCAGTGGAGGCTTGTGACTTGTTGGTGGTTCACTAAATTTGCCCGCAATGTCTACCGAAAACATATGGCGGGGTAGTCTACGTTCCGACAATAAACTAGAAATTCTCGATACTTTGTGAGTACTGTAGCGTCGTGCCACGCTCAAACCGCCGGATGTTGAACAAAGGGCGGAGTGATGACGCACGGGACTTTACGTGGACGTAGCGGGCCTAGAGCGGCTTTGGGGAGGAGGCAATGGGGGCGGAAGGTAGAGCCAAAAGGCCTATATAAGGCCAAGAGAACAATGCCCCAGTCTTCATTTGCTAGCGGCGTCGGCGACAGGTGAAGCGCGTGTCTGTGCGTGTAGGTGCACTAGGGGCCGGCAATTCATTGTGACTTGCGAGACGCGTAGATGGTCTCAACGTAGAGCGGCTTCATACAAGGAAAATCGGTGGTATGTTGCGGTGTGGTAGCCGTTCTTAAATTATCTCTCCTTGTAGTGGGTCTATTTATTTAGTTTATTGTGAGTAGGGTATTTGTTAAATTGAGACTACGGTCTAGATTGTTAATAAATCTACTGTTTTACAAACCACTCTCGTCTGTGTTCGATTACATCCGTATGACGCCACAGTACACTATTTGAAAGCAACTAAGAACCCTCTCTCAGATTAATTGGGACAGATGGCGCTCACCCGCCCGGACGGTCATAACACGGTAGAATTAACAACATTTTCATGTGTCCACCCTCTCCCTTTTCGGAGAGGGTGGACACATGGTTATCTCCGGTGATAGACACCTGACTCTCACTTTTGGCCTTAATTGTCATCAACACCAACTATAACACAATCAATTAACCATCCGTAAATCTTCAAATTTTGTGTCGCTTTCTCCCGTAATGTTAGAATTGTTGGAAAATAGAAAAAAATGTTCATTATTCTATACGAATCGTGTAGGGAAGGCATACAAATAAGAATGCATTTTACCTACTTCATATAATTTACAGATGGCCCGACCATACTTCGCCTTCAGAACATCAACCGTGCTCTCTAATTCAAACTGTGCATTGTAAGTTGCATGATTATGGGTCTGCCTAGCCTTTGTCTCATTTACGCCGAGTAGGCTTCGTCAGTTTTAGTTTTTACTTCAATTCATTTATTCGCTGCGCGTCAGGTGGGAATGACGCTAGAGCAATGATGCAAAGCCTGTGTTCCGGAATTAACAGCATTCGCATTCACAAACATTCTCCAGGATGTGGACATCACGCAAGAGTGATGGAAATGACGGATAATGATTTGCAATGTCGTAATGACTGCAGGGATGGAATAAATTGAATAAACGAAGAGGCGAAACAGAAATTTTCCAAGCGAACTTGCAAATCTGTTTTACCTGCAGCATGATGTGTTCGCAAGAGAAATCAGATGTGAAATCAGTGCTTGCATGTAGGAGAATTTATGGTGACAACTTCGTGGGTGGCTTCTGATATATTCATTTGATTGAATTCGTCCATCAGAGAATGGGCGAATAAATCATCGTAAAGTAATAGTCGTAGTAACTCGGATGTTTGGCAGATTTTGGATGAGACAATGAAACAGTGTAAAAAATATTCAATCAGGATAATTCTTTTCAGCAACCCGTCAACAACAAACGTTTCTGAAATAACAATACTTTTAAGAATTTAGTAACAGACGTTTGATTCACCATTGAAGGAAACAATCATTTTTCATTGATTGGTCGCAGTCCCTTGAGACAGTTTTGTAAGCATCATGAAAATGTCGGTGTGATGATTGTTGTGCAAAATGTTGAATGGTATGATACGATGCTTGGAAAATATCTTGCCACAATCGTAGCTAAAAGTGTATTAAATTCATTGATTAAATTGAAAGATTTGAATTCATAACTTCAATGAAATAAGCGATTCAATTGCTTGGATTCGTGAAAAATGAAAAGAAAATTGAAATTGAATATCGAGAATATGGAAAGAATTGTCATTATATAATATTCTAGGACTTACAAGTATTTGGTACGTCATCAAAAAACAGTATTTCTTTATTTGCTTTACCGTTTCGCGTGAATGTTTCTCTTTATGCGTTCGGCTAGAGCCTTTCGGGGATTTTAAGTATACGTACATGAATTATTGGGAAAATGTAACTTTGCTTTCGTTACAAATGCTTATGTTGCAAATGTAACTTTGCTTTCGACCTGATCGTAAACCTTTATATTAAAAATACGGAGGGTTAGAAAGAAATTTGACATTTAACTCAACCAAATTTTATAATTTTTACTTTAAATGAAAGCTAGTGGTCCTTGAATGTGTTATTACTTGTGATTATAAACAGGTTTTATAATATAAACACTAAATTTTAATAATATTGTGAAGTGAATAGAGAATGAAGGTTTATCTGCCTTCATTAGTTCAATATTTCATTGTACGAATTGTAATTGATCTATTGAAAGAAGTTGACATTTCGTCTACTAGTGCAACTTAAAATATCTGTAACAAAGAACTCAGAAAATACACATAGGATACAGAGAAAAATCTGACCGAGCAAAGCAATTCATAAGATATTCAAAAGAGAGGATAATTTCATTTGCACAACCGAAGAATATTCTCACGGAAGGCGAAATGGGGCTTACAAAGTTCTCCAGCATCTCCAAAAACAAGAAAAAGATATTGCGAACATATTTTTTTAAGGAATAAAATATTGTTACAAGTTAGACAACTATGGACAACTGATAAGGGAGAGGAAAAGATCAAAGAAGTTGAATATGTAGGTATCCCAGACCTACTGGAAATGGATGAGAACGAAATGATTTTAAAAACTGAAAAATAATGAAGAAGTAAGGACAGATGGTTTAAATATAAATCTTATGATGTATGCTTCACTAAATATGAAAACCAGATTTTTAAGAATCCTTAACATGTGCTGGACTACCATGAAGATCTCTCACGAATAGTCAATTGCTATGATAAAACCAATTTATGAGAAGAGAAAGGCATCCATCTATATGAGAAATATATAGAAATATCGCTCCTATACGCGGCATATAAAATCTAAAATTCAAAAATAATGGCAGAAAGATTGAAACTAATAATAAACAATATCAACTTAGAAAAACAAATAGGATTTCACCGTGGTAGATCATGCACAGACAACGTTTTCGGAATACAACATATACGTAAGGAATTCCACATACTCTTAACATGGAGTATAAAAAAACAGCATTTGACAGTGGTAAATGGGGAACGCTTTGGAAAAAATGAACAAAACAGGAATTCCAGTAACCTGACTTTTGTAATACAAAGCATGTATAGAATAATGTATCCAAAACAATGAGGAACACAAAAAAATAATTTAGGACTAATACAAGGATGCAGATTATCTTCAATCTCATTTAATATTTATATGGTCAAAATCACTAGAGAATGGATATCTAAATGAAAATTATGTACTCATGACACGCATTCTACGCATTTTATTATGACAACTCTCTTTACATGTGATCACTATGATGATCAGCATGTAAAGAGAATGTCTCAAGAGTTCTACTAGCACTGTATAATTATATCCCAGAAGGAAGAAGAGATGTTGGTCGATCATGAAAGAGATGGAAAAATCAGTAGGTGTAAGAGATAATATTTTCTAAGCACGAAGAATAAGATCTATGTATGTATTTGATAGTGAGTAATGATTTTATTATTCCAGAACTTCTATACCTCCCTCATTTTATTAGTTTTCGAGAATAATACAGAACGACATGGAACATTATTTTTGAGTTTTCGCTTTTTCTTATAATGAATATAGTACTTTTTCAACTTTTCTACAGCTCTTCCTTTTGCGAGATGGGTTCGCAAGGGTTCATCAAGTAGCATTTTATTTTTCTTCCATTGATCGAACGCTGTAATGTTTCGGTATGATAACTTTAGCTTGAACGCCGGCTTAATGTCTCTTGCATACAACAGAGTTTTTGATATTCCTTTTTTCTTAGTCCATTATGGCTTGTGGCAAATGGACCCATTAGTTGCGCTTGTTAAGTTTCAATCACCCGGAAGTGCCAAAGGGCACTCAAAGCCCGCCCCTCTATTACGAGACGCACAATGTGGTGATGGTGTGGGAAGGAGTATATCGCAAAGAAAAAAAGAATGCTGATTTTTTCTGTGATCTTCTGACGTTGCGTTTTTGCTAACAAAAATCTGAAATACGGAACAAAATCATCATTAAAGCATCATCTGTAATAATCGCATTTCACTTCCAATAATAATAATAATAATAATAATAATAATAATAATAATAATAATAATAATAATAATAATAATAATAGAATTTATTACAGTGTTCGATCAATGAAAGAAAAATAAAATGGTACTTAATGAACCCTTGCGAACCCACCTTGCAAAAGGAAGAGCTGTAGAAAAGTTGAAAAACGTCTTCATATTTATTATAAGGAAAAGCGAAAACTCAACAATAATGTTTCATGTCGTTCAGTATTATTCTCGAAGACTAATAATAATAATAGTAATAATAATAATAATAATAATAATAATAATGATAATGATAATAGAGGAATAGATATTGAAGGGAAATAAGGATAAGGATGTGACCAACAAAATTGAGGAAAAAGTACACAATCGAAGCTGTACACAGTGACGCTCTCTAGTTATTAATAGTTAACATCGCATCTCGTGGAAACAGGATGTAACATCAGTCAAGATGGCCGAATGAGCGGGTGAAGAATGTTGCTTGAATTTTGTTGGTTACATCCTTATTCCGGGTACGCCTTCAATTATTATTATTATTATTATTATTATTATTATTATTATTATTATTATTATTATTATTATGTATTGTTATTACTATTATAAAAACATTTCGTAAACAAATTAAAGTTAATTTTGAAAGACCACTTATATATGATGACCTTGTTAACTTTGGATTTGGCAGCGTAGGCACGTCGATATCTTATGCAATCCAACGCCCTACCAAAATCTTCACTGAGGGCAGGTTCCCGGGCGCCCCGCGCGGGCCGGGGGCGTGGGCGTGTGCGAGGGCTCGGGGGCGAAGGAGGCCACGCGCCGCAGATCGATCAGCGCCGTAACTGTACCCGGGCGCACCGGGTCACGGGGTCTGCCCCGCCCCCTTCGGCACGGCCCGCCCCTCGCCCTGCTGCCCGGTGTTGACGCGCGAGCTGATACTCCCCTCCTCCCCCCCCACCCGCCACGCAGGTGTGCGCCGATTACGGCCGTCTCTCACTCATTCACGCGGGCCTCTTCCTCGACGTTTTGGGGTTGGTTTGGGTGGCGTTCGCCTCACATCAAGCCCTTGGTTTTCTTGACAGCTATACAATGCTACTATTACGACATATGAAGTTGACCTCTTTTGTTGGATCATTGAATGATTGTTTTAGTGATTCCGGATACGTGAACTACCAGGGTCATTAGTTCCGTAAGTATAATGCATGTTTTTTGCTCGGGAGGTGGCGATGATCTTTCCCCCGCTGTATGGCGCCGACCTACCGTCGGCTAGCGGGGTTTCCCCAACCAGGTATCTCCCACCAGGTGGGAACCGCCCCAGCCGGGACAAGCCCTTAGCTCCTAGCGGGACTCCCGGCATGTGCGGTAGTGTAGTGCGTGTTAGTGTAAGTATATGTGTAATGGGTGAGGATAGGACAAGCAAGAGGAAGGTGAGATCGCGCGCGGTCTGCGGCCCGTTTGTTAGGGTACTGCTCCGGCATTCGCGTAATGTTGATCGGAAGAACTTTTGTTGGATGATATTTTGCTGTTTTGTTGGTTGAATTTAATGCCTGTTCTGGGACTTTGTCATGGATGCAGCAAAAATGTCTAAAATATGCCAAGCAGATCGTAAGAATATGTACAAAATATGTAATTAAATTTTTGAAGAAAACCAATTTTTTACTAAACATTTATGTCAAATGTTACCTGATATCAAATAAATGTTTTCTGAGAACTTGGAAACTAGAATAAACATTATGTACGGAATTCATAGGAAACTGTCTTCGGCAAACTCTTTTTAAAACATTTCATTCATATGTCAAAGACTCACTTTCTGAACAACTTTACCACCACGAAATTAGCAATATAATCAATTGTTTCATTACACCTTGCTTTTGTTTCTAATAATTTCTATTCTCTTGACTCTATAATTACAAGAAAAGTTTGAGGCACAGTACGTTCTTATTTCGAATTACGAGGGTCGTTGGTCGAAGGTCGAGGCACTGCAATATCAAATTGTCTCGGAATACTTTAAAATGGTTAACTGAAACCGGTGATAATATAAGTAATTAAGGGTCAAATATTCATTTCGCTGTACTGAACAATATGAAATTTTCTTACTGGTTAAACGTACTTTAAACAAGAATTACAACATAATACGTGACGTCATATTCATTCAATCTTTCTTCCAACATATGCATTCCACTTTTTTCATAAAATTTATTGTTATTATTATTATTATTATTATTATTATTATTATTATTATTATTTAAAAAAGCGCCATTAAAACAAGTTCACTTATCCCCTTACTCCATATAAATACATAATGTACTACAGATTAACTAGTGCAAAGATCTGCGAATATTTCTGATAGTTCCAGCGTTGCGATGTAAAACATAAATATTGGCTCTTGAAATAAATATCGAACGATACGGTCGATAGAACGTGACCTCATTCTATATCCGAATCAGAAGCAAATTTACGATGACATTTACAGATATACAGACTGTCTTAAAAAATTCACCCTTCTTTGGGCATGGTGGCGAGTCAAAGATTACGGCTGATATTAAACATGTGGTAAATCTCACATTTAGGACATAAGTTACATTTCTTCCTGATTGGTCTGCAACTTATCGTGTACTAATGATAGGCAGATACACTTTCTAATTGAGTTTAATACATTTCCCTGTCAATCACCAGCAAATGACCTGTGTATCTCCTTTGAATGAAATTTTCCCTCATATGTTAGTTGGCAAAAAAGTGATTATCTCCGACCCCTCCTCTCCCTGCGTGACCTAGAAGTTTGTAACTTTAATTCTGAGACACCTTTAGTAAGAATTCCACAACTCTTCGAAGCAGAAGCGGATCTTCATACTTTGCCTGGAAGGTCAAAACATGACCTACTCAACTTCCGCAGAAAATGTTCATACCGTTTGTTTGGTTACAGATTTTTTTTTATTTTACTGAGTCTTCGTCACAAGGTAATTCTTCTGTACATAAAATATTTCGTGTGAAGAATAGCAAAGTCTTCGAGGAAGCATCTTGCTAATTAATCTTGCTACGATTATTAAATCAAGTTTATGAATTACAACATCGACAATAATAATCAAAAATTGACATAAAAAGAAATAATCCTATTGTAAGACGAAAGAGCATAAAATTTCACTGTACTTTACGTACTATGCAGTGGCGATGGAGTAACGGTTAGCGTATCGGACTGTTGTATCGAGGTTCGCGGATTTTTGAGGGCGAACAAATCCTTCGTACGTCTTCCTTTCGAGGGAAAGTAAAGTCGGCTGTCCCAAGATTTCCTGCGTGTAAAAGATCACCAAGCCTAAATGACGCCTCTAAGCTAAATTAAAATCGCCTGTTTCGTCGCCCAACAAATACGTTCTTTATCCTCTAATTGGTGAATGGAGCGAAGCGAAATTTGCGTGGTCAGACGGAAGAGCGGGCCTGATGGCCCGAGTCTCGCCACGTAAAATAAGGAAACAATTCAATTCAGTACTGTATGTACTATTCACCATATGTACTGTCTACTATACGTACTAATTACTATATGTATATCAAAATTTAATTTTTTGAGTTATGACACTTTTCTATTGAGTTGCGTTACATGCTTCACTTCTATAGCAGTTGGGAGCATAAAACTTGTACCGGCTCGAATAGTACCTCTCAAGTGAAGATACTTGGAAGGAGAAAAAATATCCGCAAGATGACGTCTGCGGAGAATTTCACAATTCAGCGTGACAGAAATATTTCCTCCTTCCATATAACATGCACGTCTCTTACGGGACTAAAGACCTAAGCATCAGAAATCAATACTTCCCCTTGAATCTGAGAGAAGAGTGGCAAGTTTGATTTCTTTGAAAGTCTTTTTGATCTACCATGCACACCTCGCTCTAGATTTAGAATATTCGAAACAAAGATGTCTCATCATGGACAATTTATAGAAATAAAAAAGTATTATCTTTTTAGACTAAAGAAAACTAACGATGAAAAACAAAATAAAATAAACACATATTCCCACACATGCGTTCAAAAAAGTTACACGCCTCATACACGCAAAAACATTCTGACAAATGAAGACGTCTATGGTTGTTCCGTGTGGTTTGTAGTTATCCATCACTGTCAGTCAAACGGGACGTGGGGCAGGTCAGGTTGACCCTGATGACTTTTCTCGTCCCTCTTACTGTTTTGTAATTTATTTTACAGAGTAGAGACGCTGCATTAAGAATGAATAAGGGACACATATACAAAGTAGGGGCAGCAAGTGTAAAAGAATGTAAAAGATTTTTGTGAGCTCTCATCAGACTCAAAATTTATTCCATTAAAAATTTTGTTTATAAGATAAAAATAAATTGAGATTTAACCATATATTAAGGAAAATGTGGACAGAATAAAATTCTCCTTTTTCATTTCTGCCTCATACCGTAGGATCATACTGTAATATAATTCTCATACCGTAGGATTAAGGACATCACAAACTCCGCTCTTTAAACTTTGCGTTAGTACGTTTTCATTACTACAGTTTTCAAATTGTCGAATTCAACATATGCATAATATATCCACATTTCGTAAATAGTCCCGGCTTATTAGTTTTTCAGATTTACATCAGGTGTTTACAAAAACACTCAGAATTTCACTCCCATAATCTTGTTAAAAATTCAAAATTCAGAAAGATCTTCAAAATCTATAACTTCAGTATTGAAGATTTAGGACAATTTCTAATTACGAGAAAGTAGAGAAAAAAGTTTAGTTTTTGCAATTTTAGAAATTTCAATTAAAATGAATCATAGCACACTTGCTTCTATTTGAGCAAAAAATTAAAGAAAAATTTAGAATCGGTTTTCAGAAAATTGTTCAAAGATATATTTGCAAAAGTGTATTATTTTCTAAAAATTACTCCAAAATTATTTTTATTCTACATACATGACATTATTTAAAAATCTAATTGTGGAGAATAAATTTTAGTAAGACTTAACTTTAATAATATATTAAAGATTCTATGATTAATAATCATAGAAGTTGATTTTTTACTTTTTTCCAAAATATGTTTTGGAATTTGCAAAGTTTTTATACAAAATTGATCCATTAATTACTAAAAATTAAATTTCCTGCACTGGGGCAAAAAAAAACTTAATAAAATATTAGGAGTCCTTCTTGAGAAAATCTTGATTACATTTTAATAACGATTTTACTAAAAAATTATACGAAAAATTCTTTTTTTTAAAACATGATAGCAACATTCTTTGAAAATTTAATTTTGATGAACAGACCTCATTAAAAAAACTATTTCGAAAGTATTGCAAGAAGAGTCAAAAACATTGAACTTCTGAATTTCAGAAAATTGCAAATGTGTTTTTTAAATAGGACTTGCGTCAATTTTATATGCACTATATATTTCATATTTTCCAAGTTCGAGTTAACAATTAGAAGGACAAAAGGGATAATTTTGTCGAAAAATTTTAAAATGTCGTTGGACCGAAAGGGTTGTAAAGTTAAAACCTAAATTAAAATATCTATTTCACTTTCGTAGGGACTAAACAGAGACCAGATTGATAGAAAAATATCAATTTTGGGCAAAAATTGCATAAAAAGTATAGGTCCTAATGTAGACAGAGAGACGATTTTGAAAAAAAAAACTATTCGAGTACGAGGTGTCGAGGACTTACAAAACGAGTATAGATTTCCCTCGTTACACCTCGTTACCTCAACATAGATTTCCCACGTTAATCCACACATTTCTCAATGCAATGTATATTACTTATATTGTTTCCAGCACTTCAATACTTTTTCCCCTCTACATGTACGAGAAAGTAACATGAATACGTATGCCTATAATGAGTTGTATTCTCAGAAATGATATGAATTTCTCAATTCAGAGCATCCGTTAAGACATCTCGTAGTAAAATGTGGTGCCTAAAAAAATAAGAAATTATTCAAACTTTGAGACTTTGCTTAAGATATGCCTCCTATCAGAGCAACGCATCCCTTTACGTTCCTAGAGCGTTCCTAGAAGCCGACCGGCCTCTGCCACGGACAGCCACATCGCCATATCTATTCGCAGTAGAACGTGTCTGGGATGGGTTGAGAAAGCAATTGAACTATCCACATATTTACGCAATTTGCAGACGAACTGGGGGTTGCTATTGAAGTTTTAAGAAATAGGATGAGACAGAATATACAGAGTGTCTGGGGAGGAAACGTCGAAACTTAAGAGAAACTAGATTTTTAGACTAACTATAAATTAATATGTTTGTGCAGAAAGAAAAATGAACCCAGAAATAAAAAAGGCCGTCAAATTATGTAAATTAGGTGCTTTTTTATTTCTATGCTAATTTTTCTTTCTGAACAAATATATTCATTGTTTGTAAATAATATACAATTTACATGTTTCTGGGGTTTCTATGCTTCGGCAATGCACATTTTTACCTAGAAAGCATTTTTTAATCCGACTTCTGAGTGCGGCTGAACCATTCGGAATATCCCAGCAGTTTATTAGACAAAATATGCTAAAATTGTCTTAAGAGCTTATTGGATAAGTTTCGACGTTTCCTCCCCGGACATCCTATACTAGGTATCTACATAAATCCATGCCACAATGTTTGACAGAGTACGTTCGCATACATGACGGCACTGCACCAGACTGTGTAGCACAATGTGAATTTGTGAAACATGATCATTAGTACCACACCACAGTCAAATTGCTCCATCCATTGCTCCCAGTGTCATCCTTCCTGCCAAAAACATTAATCTCTGAACCGGCGTTCCGGATGCAACGTGTTTTGACGAAAATAATTGAATCGTTTATATCAGAAACCCGTCAAACGCCAAAATCTAAAACACGCTTTAGTGACGGATTATTGTTCCAGGAGGATAGACACATTGGTTATTGCATATTAAGGTGAAAAATATTAATTTATTAACTCCATTAATAAAAAAATTGAAATCTGAAAAATTGGGAGACTTATTCTCCGTTTTCTCGAAATGAGGAATTTGGCGTTTGACGGGTTTCTGAAATAAACGATTCAATTCTAGTATGTTTAAATGTCCGGAATGAGTTTAAACCATGTTCATTTCTGAACTTCGAGAACTCTCCAAGTGAAGGATCTTTGCGAAAGGTAACTATAATGCAAAATAAAGATTATTATATAACATGTCATATCGCAATAGAGTACGTTGCACCATCATCAGCGACTCATTGTCTAGGTCACTTCTTTTGTAAACCGAAGAAGAAATTTAATTATACCCAGAACAACCTTGAAAGGGTGGAGATCTGAAACGAGTTCTTGAAGGCGGAGTTGTTTGCTTCGTAACAGATTTAATTGATTCCGGCTGCGTAGCCTGACGCCTGACGGATGTCATATCTGAACTCTGTTGCGTCTTCGCTTCGAAGAATGTTCATCATTTTGCGCCATCAGAATAGCTTGAGCTTGTGACACTCTGTGTGCACCTAGAAGCAAAAATAAATAAATAAATAAATAAATAAATAAATAAATACATAAATAAATAAATAAATAAATAAATAAATAAATAAATAAATAAATAAATAAATAAATAAATAAATAAATAAATAAATAAATAAATAAATAAATAAATAAATAAATAAATAAATAAATAAATAAATAAATAAATAAATAAATAAATAAATAAATAAATAAATAAATAAATAAATAAATAAATAAATAAATAAATAAATAAATGTCTTCATTGGTGACGAGACTCAGGCCATTTAGCCTACTCTTCCGCCTCACCACTTTCTAAAATTTTAACACAAGAGTTCATGATAAGAAGGTTATTCAGAGAGAAATATGTACACAATTTGGATGAGGAGTTTCTCACATTGGAAACAGGAATAAAAGTGAGGGAGGAAAGAATTAATAGAAAAGAGAATGCTCTCACAGCATTTGTGAGATTAAATTTATATATTTAAAGTTAGGGATTTATTCAAATTAATCATAAATATATCAGAAGATTGGATGTTACGAGATTTTACTCAAATTTTGAAGAATTATATTTTTTGCCTCCGCAAGTTAGGTACAAAATACTCCTACGTCCGCACGTATTTTGATGCGCTCTACTTTTTGAAGCTCCCTTGAGTATTCTTGAGTGCATCCTTCAATATTTGTGAGTGAGTGAATCTTTGAATATCAGCGTTCACTCGCAGGAAGCGAGAGATCTTTCTAATCCGCCTAGAGACCTTCTTAATTAACTGTAAAATTAATTAACTTTTCTTAATTACTTGTAAAATGTTACTTATTTGTACGAAACAATTATTTATTTGTTGTTTGTAACTGCCCAATAGAGTTTCTTCTTAATAGTATTACGATCCCGTGTGATTTAAAAAGAAAAATAATGTCTGCAGAATTAAATGATTTAATTAGTGGTGCTAAAACAGCACGTATTTTCTTGCTTCGTAATAGTTATGTAATACTTTTTATACTAATTATGTAATTCAATTTTTTAATAAATTATAAAAATGAATGAATGTTTAATCATTTGAAATTTTAGCGATTCTTTTTCCTCTACCTTCGTAGGCATCTGGGACATTTTGAAAACAAAAATATAGCTTCAAAGTTTTTGATTAAATTTTAATGTTCGATATTGTGAAGGACAATTATGCGAATGATGCAGGTCTCATTTTTGATAAAATCCCTGATTTTTCAAAAGTTGCAAAAATTCAAAAGTTTTTTACATTCTAGTTTTTATCCAGCAAAATTTATATTTGTATTATATCCATCAAATTTCAGCTTCGCTGAAAATCTAGTTAATATCAAAGGTAAGATTTTCTAGGAGTGCGGATCTTTCCATTGCTCCCAGTACACCGAGAGAAGTGTAAGAACTCGTTTTAAGAAACTCGTCGCTCGATTTGAATGAAGCGCGCTACGCGCACGGTGTTCCCGACATGGGCGTTTCCTTCCCGATCCTCTAAAAAGCACGCGAGGAAATTCATGTAAAGTACCCCCCAGAATTAAAATATCGGTTTCAAATCTCAGGGGCCGCGACACCAGGTAGAACGATTGGGGAATATCAATTTTGGAGAAAATCGGCGAAACGGTTTTAGCGCTAGCGTTGTGCACAGACGGACAGACAGACAGAGACGTTTTGCCGTCAATCAATTTTTCGGTATGAAGGACCCACAAAACATGAATTCTGGCTACATCACGTGTTAAGGATTTTTTTAGTGTTAGAGAAATATATTTATCAACTGCATTTATCAACATTTTCCTCACCGGGGCTCGTCACCAAAAGTTTGTGTGACGAAAATTCGCCGTTTTCCGGCGCATGATTATAATACTTTCTTTTCTTACGTTAGTAAGTGCGAAATGTAATACAAGTGGTGCTAAAACACCAGATACTTTCCCGACCTCAGTGATGATTACGTAATACTATTTGCATCGCTACTTCTCTCCGAATTAACACATTTCTGTCATCATTTTTTGTAAAACGCATAAAAAATTGTAGAATATTACGAGCGGACTCCTCGGTCTGTAGTCAGTAGACTCACAAAGCCATCCATGATGACAACACACAGACATGGAAGACAAAGCACAAACAGCCATGCCCACGGCGGGAGTTAGCGACCCTTCAGACTGAGGCACTGAGTCTGCACACGCTCTAGCCACCTCCGCCATCCAGGTCAGCGACATTCGTAACTGAGTTTCATACAGCTAAACCAATTAGGCTAATTTCAATTAAGGTTTCGGATTGCTTGAAAGAGAAAA
This sequence comes from Gryllus longicercus, assembly GCA_038098605.1. Lineage (NCBI taxonomy): Eukaryota > Metazoa > Arthropoda > Insecta > Orthoptera > Gryllidae > Gryllus > Gryllus longicercus. Next base: position 1,420,094 of record JAZDUA010000346.1, on the reverse strand, counting down.
TATATCCATTCATTGAGATTGTAGATATATTCCACGCAACACGGACAAATCATACGGGATATCAAATAGGTTTTAAATAATTTCTAAAATATTAATTTTTTAACGTAGAGCAAAAGCTCGAATATAAGCAACGAATAAATAAATAAGAATTAATATGCAAATTCTAACTTACGTAGCATTCAACTGCTTTCAATTACTTCTCAAATTACGTTCACGAAGCCCAGGATTCAAAGCGGGTGCCTATCTTTGACGCGTATTTTCGAAAAAAATGAGCATGGCCTTATTTGATGATCTGATTTTGATAAACACATTTCATTACGAAACGAAATGTATCTTCACAATTGTAAGTATAGGAAGACGAACATTTTTATTTTTTTTTAATTTTCAAAAAAAGTAGGCATATTAACGCACATGAGACCTGCATCATTCTTAAAGAGTCATTGTTGCTATCTGAGGTCAACATTTAATAAAAAATGTTGTGCCTTTTTTGATAAAAAATGGCTTATGATATAAAAAATGCCTGCAGTCAAAGCAGCGCCCACTGGGAAACGAAGTATTCTAGCATAACGTTTGGCACTTGTTACGGACGGTTACACCGCCACTCGTGTGTTTCGACTTCAAACAACATGGCGGCCACTAGTTCGGTGAGCCTCCACCAAGAGCGCTGCAACTATACGCTGTCCCAACCACCCTACGTAATATATTCTAACTGGTCATGTTAAATTGATTAAATTCTTTCTTATGGTGCCCTTCTCGGTTCTAAGCTTGCAAAGTGTACATTTTAACATCAATTTTTCTTAGTTATGTTTTACTTTTAAGAGAATTTATATACTTGCTGAAAATCGTCATCGCTGAAATTTATCAATACAGCCCAGAAGAATAAAAAAGAGCTTTGGAAAGTGGACCCAATAGGTCTAGAAAAATGGAAATGCTACTACGAATTGGCAAGCTTTACTAACTGAGAATAGAACAGAGTACATGCACATTTCGAATGAAACTCAAGAAACTGAGGAAAATGTTCCACAAATAAGAAGGGAAGTCAGAACGGTTCTCGTGGCAATGAAAAGTAGCAGGGCTGCAGGACCTGGAGGTATCCCAATAGAATTAATTAAAACTTCCCCTTCAAGTGCCATCAGTGTCATGGCACAAATTTTCAATAAATGTTTGGAAGGAGATTTGGCTCCCGAAGAATGAAAAATGGCACAAATTTTATCTATTTATAAAAGAGGCAACAACAACAACCAGTGAGAAAATTGTAGGGGCATTAGTGTTTCCAGTACAATTGGAAAACTTTATGACCAGATATTAAGGTTAAGATTGGAGACAATGGTGGAGGAAGTTGAGGAACAGAGTGGCTTTTGAGCATTCAGATTTTGTATTGACAACATATTCTGTGTAAAACAAATTATTGAAAAAAATAATCAGGGTAGGCAGAGAGATTCTTATGGTATTTGTAGATCTGAGAAAAAAGGTTGACACGGTTCTTCTAGCTAAACAGTGGGATACTATGGAAGATGATGATATGAATACGGTGTGTTTAAATGCTATAAAGCTTCTATATGCGAATTGTCAGAGCTGAGTAAAAGTTAATTCAAGTTGTTCTTCAGCTTTTAAAATAAACCAAGACCTAAGGCAAGGTTGTTTCCTACTCTTTTTAAAATATATATAAATATATATTAAATATATATTAATATACATTGACCCCATGTTATTCAGTGTATGTAGCAGTATTCGTAAAACAAAACTAAAGAAAAAATTGGAAATAGTTTCGAGAAAATGTCATTTAAGCGTTTCTGAATATGCATTTTCTCATTAAAATACCTGTATAGTACATTTAAATAGAGGTATTTTGCCGGTAGAAGCATTCGATAAAGTTAAATACCTCTAATAAGACGTCGTATACCGGTATTTTAAAGGTATTTCGAATAAAAGTATAATATAGGTAAAGACATTTCTATACCGGTATACATACCTTTACCGCTATAATTTTGGTATTCGGTTCCTGATCATTAGTTGTAATTTCTGTTGCCTAAAGATGACCACCAAAATGTGTTAACAGCGCTTGTAGAAAGCCAATCACGAAGCAAATGCGCGTGACTGTTCCTACTAGAATTCTTTAATATCCCGACGTAACATGCGACACCCCTCTTTCCGGCCTCCTCCAAAAAATACTTGTTACCTTTCATTATTTGATGAACCTTTTATCGTCAACTAATGGTGGTTAGAGCAATTTTTGCAAGTCAACTGATTACTTCAACACAGATATTGTAAGATATGCATGTGAACTAAAGTTAGACATTTGCTATTGAAGGAGATTATCCGAGATAGCGAACCGTAATTCTGAGAATCAAGTAGCCGCCCTTCGCATGCCAAGTTCGTGCTTGTTTTGCTGAATACTTTCTCAAGGTCGGGCGGGGGCGAATCGCCGGATAGGAAACACGCTTGCAATGGGAATTCCAGATAATTAGAGACACGTTACACAACAGAATCCTTTCTGGGCGGAATGTGGTCTAAAGATAAATCTCTCCGACGATAAATATCCAACTTCAACTTCCATTGTCTGAAATACGCGTGGGTTTTCTCTCATTAAGTTATTGGTGCATTCTAAAGCACTGAATATCTATGTTTTCGTTGCAAGCCAACATGATGGATTTTGGTATGTGGTGAGAAAGTATACACGTTTATTCGTTAATATTCGAACTAGACATTACCATAAAGTTAAAGAATTCATTACGAATGATGCATGATGTTATACCATTATTGTTTATACCCTATACATATCGAATACTAATAAGAAAAAGTTTTCCATAAAAAACTCGTACTTTAATTTGGTATACAATTTATTAAACGTACAGATTGTCAGATTAGTATAAGAATCACAATTTGAATAAAAATGTTATTACTAGTCGTTACAGACATTTTAAAAGTATTGAATGTTACTTTTATTCTATGCTTGACAATCTTGTGTTTAACCTTTTGGTTCCTGACAATCAGTATATATACAATCTGTCCTTTTCTTCTGCCTTCACGAACAGAAATGCATTTAAGAATGATCAATGCTTTGAAAATTAAATTCACAGAGTATTTATTAAGAATGTGAGTGCTGCGGCACGCAACTCTGTTAATTTAAACTCTCTTCTTTTGTGGATTACACAGTCACCCTCCCTTCCTTTTAATTTATAAAGTCTCTATGTGTATTCTTTATGAATTTGTAATCTAATTGTCAATGCGTACCAATATGATTAAAATGCACTTCAAAATTTATATTATCAATCATTTAAAACCTGAAACAAGTATTTATAATTCTGTAAAACATGTACTTTCCTGAAAGTGCAAAATCAACTTTTTCCTTCGTCAATACAATTAAAAACTTCATGAAACGCAAAACACTTCTCATGAGCCGTTGTCAACGTCTTCTCAAACGCCCATGGTACAATAATGAACCACCAGGATTCATACAACCGCTTACAACGATTGTTTTAGTCCCTATTGATGAGAATTGAAAAGAATGATATAGCGATGTGGTGCTCATTTGCACCAAGAAACACTACTGCAAAAGGTAATAGAAAAAAATGGTACAGTAGTGCACCAAAGGCTTGTGAAGGGTTACATTAATGTGAATTGGACGACTGACAATCCATCAACGACACTTTCTTTTAATTGTTAAGCATCACTCACGAACTTTCCTGAAGGGACTTACCGTACTGTAATCTAATTTGAAGATGTTATTGCACAATATTGCACACTATATAACTTAATATTAGTCAAAACAATCCAATCACAGTCAGATCCCTAGAAGTTAGTACAAATGGTGTTGCCAATCGCTGTAATGAGCAAGATATTACTATACATTCATTTAAAGAAGTCGTCGCAAAATAAGTAGTAAAAGATTCCGTTCTGATTTCAATCGGTCCGACAAAAATATGAAATGAATTTTTTCAGTTTTACAAGATATCATTGTTATTAACTGCGTTATATCACTGTGATTGGATTGTTTTGACTAATATTAAGTTATATATTATTATTATTATTATTATTATTATTATTATTATTATTATTATTTGCGTATCGGCCATTTCTGATCCCGCTACACGTTATATTCTATTCCGGAGAGATTAACGTGTATCATTACAGGGATCAGCTTTTCGACTGTCTCCCTTGGTTAAGCAAGGTTGTTAAGCCTTGAATTATGAGGTGATAGGATGATGATTAGAGAGAGATGATCGTGGGCTTTTTGTACCATCCCAGCATTCGCCTGTAGCACCGAGGGAAACCACGAAAACCCCGATCAGGATGGCCGTCCCTGGGGTTCGAACCCGCGCCTCCCGACTGCGACGTCAAGGCACTGTGCACTGAGTCGCTTCGCTCTGTAGTTGTTATTATTATTATTATTATTATTATTATTATTATTATTATTATTTCGTTGATCGGCCAACTAGGACCACGCAGGCAAGCACTCTGCCTTTACCGTGGCCCAGTTTTTATTCATTCTCACGGAGGCAGGTGCTTGCGACAATTCTTTGGGGGGACCAGCATTTAAGCTGGATCCGGTTTTTAACCCCAAGGTTGTTAGCCCTGGGGGTATGGGAGATGAAATTATGATATGATGATAATGGGGGTGAAAGGACAACACATATAGACATACACAAACACACAAATACACCCATGCCCGAGGCGGGATTCGAACCCGCGATCTTCTGGTCCGAGACCACTCCGGCACTACTGCCTTAGCGATCTCGGCCATCTGATCGGCTATTATTATTATTATTATTATTATTATTATTATTATTATTATTATTATTATTATTATTATTATTATTATTATTATTATTATTATTATTATTATTATTATTATTATTATTATTAGCGTATAGGCCATTACTGACCACGCTACACGATTAACGTGTGTAATTCTTCCAGGATCAGCTTTTCAGCTGCATCCTTGGATTACAACAAGGTTTTTACGCCTTGAAGTGTGAATTTTGAGATCATAGGTGAAGGGACAATCACAAATACGACCATGTCTACGCAGGACTCGAACCTGCAGCCCTATCGGCACAGACGACGGCTGCCGCAACCGTCTGCGCCACGGGGCCGACTATTATTATTATTATTATTATTATTATTATTATTATTATTATTATTATTATTATTATTATTATTATTATTATTATTATTATTATTATTATTATTATTAGCGTATTTTCCCAATAATGGAAAACGTTAAGCAAAAATTGACTCGTTTTGTGGAGTTCTAATTAGTTTTTGTTGAGTTCTTCTTAATTTTCCAATATTCTTTCATTCTGTTGGAGAATGCCAGTTTTCTTTCTTCAGACCATTTCGGTCTGTAGGGTTTTGATTTTGGTTGTTCTGCTTTGACTTCCCATTTGTTCACTTTGTTGCGGAAGGTGTTTTTGTCTGAGGTGTCAGTTATGTCGGCATGTCGCATGTCTTTTTTTGTTTCTTTCATCCATGGTGTTGTACTTTTAAGTGAGGATATATAGTTTAGCATTCTTTTAGTTAGTCGAGTATTTGGTAGCCTGTCTATGTGTCCGAAGAATTTCAGTCGTCTTTTCCTGATGTCGACTTCTATGTTCGAGTACTTTTCAGTTGTCTCAATAGATTGTAATCTGTATCCATCGGGAGTGAGTCTCGCGCCTAGTATCTTCCTAATGATTTTTCTTTTTTTCTTTCTTCTTTTCTTCTTCTTCTTCTTCTTCTTCTTCTTCTTCTTATTATTATTATTATTATTGTGAAATTTTGTCACCTCTTTAAAGGACCCCTGCCACCCCCAATACGCCACGCCACTGATGCTGCCGAAAGTTTCTCCATTTACAGGTGCCGAAAGAAACACAGGTATGCGGAGGGGCACTGACCTCGGTGGACTGCAGAAACAGTGGGCGCTCCAGGCAGCAGACGCGTTGGGCATAGTTTAGTCCGCATTGTATTGTATTAGGACGCGGGCTGAAGAACGTTTTTTTTTTTCTGACGAAACTGTCGGTTTTTCTCTAGAGACCGGGCGCGCAGCCGCATTGTTGGCAAACGAGGGTGAAGATCCGGCAACCGCTTAGCTATTATCATAAATAGAGGCGAGAAATGGAGTATGGTTTGCATGCCTAGTCATTTTTTTTCACTTTAACATGGAAATTAATATATTAAACATTCTTTTTAAACTTAAATTGTAACTGAGAAAAGAACTTTTTATTCTTCGTGAAGTGCTTTCTTAGTGATGAGGGTACAACTTTAGATATTTCAGTAGGCCCCTCACAAACTCTATGTAGCTGTATAAAGGATAAATGCAATATACATTTTCTTTTACAAACTAGTCTCCTCTATAATTTTATACTCTGCGGTTGCTTCTGGTGTCACCTGCCTGCAGAAAATCGAGCTATATACTATATTAAGGATTTGAAATACATCCAATGAAATCATGTGCAGACCAATATACTACAAGTTTTGTAATTATATGTGTTCCTACGAAGTATTTAAAACGAACCAAGTTTAACGTAGATCCTGGTGTCATCCTACAATGACCTTTCTTTGTAGGGTGTTCGAACCCCAGGGACGGCCATCCTGATCAGGGGTTTTCGTGGTTTCCCTCGGTGCTACAGGCGAATGCTGGGATGGTACAAAAAGCCCACGATCATCTCTCTCTAACCATCATCCTATCACCTCATAATTCAAGGCTTAACAACCTTGCTTAACCAAGGGAGACAGTCGAAAAGCTGATCCCTGTAATGATACACGTTAATCTCTCCGGAATAGAATATAACGTGTAGCGGGATCAGAAATGGCCGATACGCAAATAATAATAATAATAATAATAATAATAATAATAATAATATTATATAACTTAATATTAGTCAAAACAATCCATTCACAGTGATATAACACAGTTAATAACAATGATATCTTGTAAAACTGAAAAAATTAATTTCATATTTTTGTCGGACCGATTGAAATCAGAACGGAATCTTTTACTACTTATTTTGCGACGACTTCTTTAAATGAATGTATAGTAATATCTTGCTCATTACAGCGATTGGCAACACCATTTGTACTGACTTGTAGGGATCTGACTGTGATTGGATTGTTTTGACTAATATTAAGTTATATAGTGTGCAATATTGTGCAATAACATCTTCAAATTAGATTACAGTACGGTAAGTCCCTTCAGGAAAGTTCGTGAGTGATGCTTAACAATTAAAAGAAAGTGTCGTTGATGGATTGTCAGTCGTCCAATTCACATTAATGTAACCCTTCACAAGCCTTTGGTGCACTACTGTACCATTTTTTTCTATTACCTTTTGCAGTAGTGTTTCTTGGTGCAAATGAGCACCACATCGCTATATCATTCTTTTCAATTCTCATCGCAAGACCTTTGTAGGGCAGAGCTCGATGGTGTATTGATCGATTGATTACAAGTGATACCGGGCGCGTCAATCGATAAGGCCTTTAGTCCCGTAAGCGTGGTTTAGGTTTTTTGCTCAGGAAGTGGCAGTGATATTGTTCCGCTGGATGGCGAGGCCCAGCACCGACCTACTGTCGGCAAGCCGGGTTTTCTCCAACCAGATATCTCCCACCAGCGGGGCACCACCTTAGTCGGGACAGCTGTGAGCTCCCGACCGGTATCTCGGCAAGTGCATGTCAGTGTAAGTTTCCGTAAGGAGTAGGGTAAAACAAGGACAGGAAACGGAAGATAGTGCGCTGTCCGTGGACCGTTTGGTAGGGTACTGCTCCGGCATTCGCCTGGTATTGATGGCAGAAACCACAGAAACTACCGATCAAAGCAGCCGGTCGCTAAAATTCCCTTCCAGACAGCGACTAAATTCGACCTAGCTGTTAAGTCAGTGTCACCGTCTGGTCTCGAACCCGAGGACCTCCAGGTCACATGCACTGCAGTGACATCAGTTGATATCCTCAACCACCACTCCTGTAGGGCGTAGGAATAAGCTGAGGTGTCGACTTGGCCTCTCCTCCCACGCGCCCGAAGACGCTGACCTTGAAAACCGTCTACCGGTGACTGCAGCGTGACGATATTCGGGGAGGCGGCGCACAGTGGTCGGAATCGGCCAAAAAGTGGACAAAATTAGTAATCTTCGTTCAATCTCTTTGAAAATTTGGATTTATATATATTTTGGGACCCTGAATACAGTCCATGTGCCACTTTTTTAAATTTCTAAAATCAAAGATGGCGCATCGAAGATGGCGGACCATTTTTGTTAAATTTTGATTTATTCTAAAAAAACGTTAACAAAATGATTCTTTTATCTAATTTTAATTATTCTTAAGCATTTTTTACAATAAAAACATAAAAAGAAAAATCAAAGAAAACAAAATTCTATGTAATAAAATTAATATTTCATACAAAAAATTTTAAGTAAAGGCAATTAGTTAAAGGAATTATTTTGTTAATGCTTTTGTAGCATAAATCGAAATTTAACAAAAATGGTCCGCCATCTTGGATGCGCCAACTTGGATTTCAAAAATTTAAAAAAGTAGCAAATGGACTGTATTCAGGGACCCAAAACATATATAAATCCAAATTTTCAAAGAGATCGGACAAAAATTACTAATTTTGTCCACTTTTTGGCCGATTCCGACCACTGTGCGGCGGACCAGCGCGACCCGCGTGGGCGTGTCTCGCTCGGGACAGGTCGGGGCGCCGCGGCGCGCCGTGGGAAGGACGCCGGCCGGGGGGCGGGGTTCGCTCGGCGCTTCCGAATTCCCGGAGCTGTCGCACGTGGCCCCCCCTCCCCCCCACACACACTCCGTGCAGCCCTGTAGCGAGTGGTGTTGGCAGGCGTCGCGACGCCACGCGTCGACACGAGCGTCGCGACGCGTCGCTCGTGACCCACTTGTGCTCGCGCCCGTTCGACTAATCGCGCCTCTGCCGCCAGCGAGGGCAGGCGGGGCGCCTCGCAAATTATAGGGTGTTCAGATATGAGGCGACGACGATGATGACGGGCGAAATTTCGCCTCGCGCAGGACCTGATAAGCTGTTAGACGTATTACTAAAATTGCGAAATGAGATGAATATAACAGTTTCGGTGATCAAGTAGGTGAAAGAAACAGTTTAATGTTTGGGCCTGTTAATGTAAGTAACAACACGTAACTATGTAAACACATGCTTTAGATAATGACTGAAAATTTGTACTTGGATGTTACAATTAGAGAATTATTAAATACTATCAGTAGTTTAAACATACACTCTCGCTCATTGCCCACGGCTAACTCCCTTCACGAAGATTTATTACCTGAAGTGCTGGGCATACTTATATCTTGGGAACTGGGCACACTTGAATCACGTGTAACTGATAAATCTTCGTGATCCTGTCTGCCTGAACTCTTAAGTAGGTTTCTTAAAAGCGAATCATAAAAACTATTAATCTTCAAAATAATTTAACTTCGCACTCGCAATTTTGACAATTCTGCTTATTTTGGGGATGTTGAAGTCAATCAAAGTTATTTTGCAACCTTTTAAGAAATCACAAATTTAATGCTGACCAGAATAACTATCTGATCTTTGAATTGATAGAGAAACAAAGATATGCCAAAATTTACGCATATGCATTTTTTTTATTTCGAGAACTCCCACTCCATTCATGCAATTTTACCATTCCCATTTTGTAGTTTTTTGGCGTTATTTTACTTACTCTTTTCCTTTCTCTTTAAATCAACATTTAGAGAACTTCATGCTTTACATTCATTTCGCATAATCCTGAATGTTCTCTCCGATATTCATCTATTCCAGATGCTATTTCGAAGTTGATGGTGAGCAGGAGAGATGGCTCATATCAACTGATACTACTGCAGCCCCTCTAATCGGGAGGTGCTAGGTTCGAGTCCCGGCAGTCACAGAATTTTCGACACCAGCTTGTCAACTACGTCCTGGTTGGGGGGGGGGGGACCCCCGCTAGCGGACGGTAGGTCGGCGCCGGTTCTCGCCATGCATCGGGGGAAAGACCACCGCCACTTCCCGAGTAAAAACATACACTAAACTTACGGGACTAATGATCCGTACCCGGAATCTCTAACAATCAATCAATGGATGAAGATGAGAAGCAAACATCTTGTTACGTGCTTCGTTCGCCTTGCTCACGACGTTCCTGTTTGCCCCCAGTCGAGCCCCACGTGGAGCTCCGATAGTGGAGCGCGTGGGGAGGGGCAGAGGGCGACGTGCTGGTACGTATGGGAAGGCGCCGACCCTCGCAACGGCCGCCGGCGACTCCTAGCGGCGCGGCCTACCCCTCCCCTCCCCTCCCCTCCCCTCCAAGCTCGGCACGGCCCGGGTGGCCACGCGCTCGGCCCGGCCCGGCCCGGCGCCGCACGCGCCCCGCGCATAGCAAACACGGCCGCGCGGTGGGTACGAATGCGTTAAAAGCGCACAACGCTCACTTATCCCACCACGAAACAAACGGAAATTCACGACTCACATAACGGCTCTGGTGGCTCAGGGAATCAACCGATGTCGGCGGCCATGGTGTCTGGCGGCGGCGATGGTGTGACGGTTAGCGTAACGAACGGTTATACCCAAGCTCGCGGGTTCAAATCCGATCGAAACCGTGGATTTTTAGGGCGACAAAATCGTTCGTACCCCTTCCTTCGGAGGGGAAGTAAAGCCGGCTGTCCCATGTTAGTAGATTTACTTGCATGTAAAAGATCCTCAAGCCTAAATGACGCCTCTGAGCTAAATTCAAATCGCCGGTTTCTCGCCCAAGAAATACCTCCTTTCTCTGCTAGTTGATGAAAGGAGCGTAGCGAAATTTGCGTGGTCAGACGGAAGAGCGGGCCTGATGGCCCGAGTCTCGCCACGTGAAATAAGGCAAATTCAACTCAATTCAATTCAATGTCACTACAGACAGTGCCTCTGACCGGGAGGCCCTGTAGAGACCCTACGGCGGCAGGATTTTCAATTCTGGTTAGATAGCTATGCCGCCATCTAGAGGAGAATTCAAGTGATTGGCTCCTCTTGATTAATAGTTTTCCGTTGTTTCTCCGATCAATACCAGACGAGTGCCGGAGCAGTATCCTAACAAACGGGCCACGGACCACGCGCGATCTTTCCTTCCTTTTTCTTGTTCTATCGGCCTCTTTGTTTATCCTAATTCACAGGCCTATCCTCCTTTCTTGTCCTATCATCCCTACCCCTTACGTACACACATGTAGATGCACTACACAACCACACACGTTGGGAGACCAGTCGAAAGCTGAGAGCTTAACCCGTCTGGGGTGGTCGCTGGTGGGAGATACCTGGATGACGAAAACATCAGGAGCCGACGTGTTGGTAGGAACCTTATCTCACCATCCAGCGAGGGAATAACATCCCCATCTCCCAGAATAAAACACACTTATGGTACTAATTGCCACAGCGGTTGACCCGTCCCACGAAATAATAAATCACTAGACACATCAATGATATTATACTTCTATTATGTGTTTTAAGTAATTTTTCTGTTCGTAAGGGGCTCTTTGCGCGGTGAATGCCACAAAAATGGCCACATTTGTGTCACTAATGTCTTTTAATTACAGTATTCCGAGACTCGCAGAGAATCGGTAGCGATGGAAAGCGAAAGATATTGTTACGTTGATGATTTTATGTGATGGAATGAATAATAAACGACTGTACAAGACTTGATTGCAAATACACGTCGTTCAAGGAAGCATACTTTGTTATTCGAAGGGTTTGTTATTAAACATTATAACGACCCACAAAGATGAGGGAATCAAAGACGAACAATGTTTTATTGCTTCGGATACTCCACCAGCAAACAAATTCAATTTTGCTTAGGGCACGTTTATTATTTTGGCGAACCCGGAACCGGATACTGCATTTCGATTCTTCGGAATTCTCGCACGTTCGGATTCGCACCTCGAACCTCTCAATTTACAAAGGTTTATTGAAAACCGCATTTATTTACAAACTCACATTTTCGTACGCTCGCGGAAACGGTGTTAATAATTACTCTGTAAGTTACGTGATTCAAGTAGGGAGGATGAAAAATGTTTATTGCTGCTTAAGCCATTCTTTCTTTTCATATTTTTGTTCCCTATTGTGTAGAAAACAATATGTATGTATACGGATTATATCATGACACTTATTCTTGTGTTAAAAAGACCACTAAAGAATAATTTATGTTCGTGAATTTTTCATATCCAATCTCCTTTGAACTTTGTAATTTCAAATTGAATTTTAAGGCAGAATTCCAGAGTAAGACAATAAGGAAGGGAGAATCTTGCTAGGCGCGTGACTCACTATTTAAGATTCATTCTCAGCATCCGCCTGGATTTCATCGACTGAATCATATACATGATCTCTTAAGTACACACATGGACAAAGGGTGATCTGGGCTGTCCGTGTGACGCCGCGTCGAAGGCTGTGTTGCCGATGTTTCGACCATCCTGTCGTCGTCTTCCTCAGGGCTGGTATGCGAGGAGGATGGAGAATGTATGGAGAATAAAATGTAGAAGGAAAGATGAAGATGCTCTTCTGCCATGTGTAGTGTATGCGTGATCTTGGCTGTCCGGGTGACGCCGCGTCGAAGGATGTGTTGCCGATGTTTCGACCATCTTGTCGCGGCCTTCCTCAGGGCTGGTATACGAGGAGAACAGTATGGGGAAGTAAAATGTAGAAGGAAAGATGAAGATGGGCATATCAGCCCTGAGGAAGACCACGACAAGAAGGTCGAAACTTCGGCAACTCAGCCTTCGACGCGGCGTCACCCGGACAGCCCAGATCACCCACATGACTCTGGCCGCGGAAGCCTACGACTTCACACATGGGCAAAGCCATTGAAACGGCTCAATCCCTCTGACTGCTAGCCACTGCACGCCCCCGCTGGCATGTCTGTGGAGCTGACTCGATGGCCGAGTGTGCGGTCCGTTGTGTTAAGCAATTCGCACACTTACGCGCAACCGCTAGTCGGAATTATTTAGGCCCCAGAAAAATGACCCTTAGCTCCCTCCATTTGCAACGAATAAATGCTTAGAATCTTAAGACGAACTAAACGCCATCCAGTCGCAGAATCATAATACGCGATCTTACTGATATGGAAGAAAAGAAAACAAAATAAAGAAAAAACACCAGTGATAACTTAAGTGTGCGTCCAAAACACTGGGGGTACTGCAAGTCCCCCCATAGGTAAGCATGATCACCCACACGGTGCACAGGTCCCGTCAAACGTACAGGCTCGCTCGTAGCAGTTAAACGGCTAGAATTCTCATACACACAGTGATCAGATTCGAACGAGCAACTTGGTGTGAAAATCCTACTCACCTAAGGCTTATGAAGCTGTCCTTGCCCATTGAGTTTTATATTTGAATGTCGTTAAAAATTAACCGAGATTTGTCCATTAAATATTATGTCGGGGTCCATTCACACAAGGCATGTGAAACGACATTATAATGACATGAACGGAATAAATAATAAGATCGTCATTGATCGTTATTACCATCTATAGATGCCATCTAAAATTATACAAATTATACGGCTCCAAACAAAAGTGTCCGTCACCGCATCCCCGTACCCAGAAATTCCAATTTAACTAGCCTATAATATTCTACTACATATATAATAATTTGGTAACAAAATAAATAATTTTGTACTCGACTATAAACAATTTAAAATCGGGTACCATTGAAGTTCTTTTTACGTAAATTCACGATTTTTTTTAAAACACATTTCGAAGTTGAAATAAATAAGGCAGATTAACACGAATGTGAACATTCACATGTATTAATTTCAAATATAATCTGCCCACTCATCAGGATTGTTAATCAGGAGGATTAATAAAAGGCACTCTGAATGCCTTTTCTCCCGTTTTTCAGTTGTAAAAGTAGTCTGCTCTTGCTTGGTCGCCTGGCGGGTCGCAATCGGGTGGTCTACCTCAGCTCGACCTCTCCGCCCCCCCCCACCCCCGCCAACCGTTGCTTTCTCGTGCGCATCTCCGTGCCTTAGTGCCTTCCACTGACTCCAGAGAAAGGGGAATAGGGAGTGTAACAACCAGGGCCCGGCAACTCTCCATCAAAATTGGGGACAAAGCTAGAGGTAACTACTATAGAATGTGCTAGTGTCGCCGGATGCAGCTGCTGGTAAGGTTCGCCAACTTTCCCACATAAAAATTGGTCAAGAAATACGAATACACTTTGATTATGAAAGATTTCTGAAATAAATTATAAAAGAAGTTAAATACCATGTGTTTATCATCTAAAATTCATTTTTTCATAATAATACACGCACGGAAGAAAAGGTAGCGCGAACAGCGCCGCGATCTTTTGCATCAAGCGCGTGGGTTTGCCTCCTGAGAACCATCGCACATTTTAAATAACGTTGGTATCAGTTCGTATTTTAGTTCGTGTAAGAAGGTGATGCTCTAGAGCGCACCACTGTAATGGTTCCCGCCATGTTATATGGAATTTATAGGGCCCTGGTAACAACGGAATAGCGATCTGTTTGGAGAGACAACGTGGAGAAGACAATGGCTGGATGGCAGATACCTCCTGGGTCGTGGCACAATAGAGAAGAGTGGCACCAGAAGTTAGGCGCCGTAAGAACAACCTTAAGAGTCAACCAAACGGCTAAGAAGAGGATGAACGGCTTAGCTTTACAACAATCGACAGCAATAATAAACCTTCTGCGCATGCGCAGTTGAAGTTGCGCATCAGGTTTGAGTATCTGCTCGAGTGCAGAAGATCGATATTGCTGTCAACGCTATGCCGTGCTTTAAGTCTCTGCATTTTGCACAGGATATCGTAAAATAATGTGATGCACGTTATAGACAACCAATTGAATAGTATCGCTTGAAATGATACAGGTGTTTTGCACAATATTTTCGTTCTTAGACTACGTAATAAATATACTTGGTGCGACAGCCCGTGAACGGGCTCAGGCCTACCGGTGACGTCCCTGCCTCGCGGCCCGGGGTTAAGGGACCTCCGACAAGCTGGAACCCCCACTTGTTCGAAATTCAAAATCAACTAACCTATAATTTGTACTAATTATGTACGAATTTTGTACTACAATAAAAAAATTTACTACTATTTACTACAATTTACTACTAAATTTAATACAATAAACAATAAAAAAACACACATCCAAAAGTTGGGGTGCTAGCTTGACGTCAAGCTAGCCACTAGCAACTAGTTTGATGACAAGTTGGAACCCCCACTTGTTCGAAATTCAAAATCAACTAGCCTACAATTTTGCACTAATTATGTACTAATTTTGTACTACAATAAAAAAATTTACTACTATTTACTACAATTTACTACTAAATTTAATACTATAAACAATAAAAACACCACATCCAAAAGTGGGGGTGCTAGCTTGACGTAAAGCTAGCACCCTCACTTGTCATAAATTCAAAATCAAGTAGCCTAACATTATCTCCTATTTATGTACTAATTTTGAACCAAAATAAAAAATTGTACTAAACAATTAACAATAAACAACCGGGTGCCAATGAAGCACTTTTCACATATATTTTCCGACTTTTTAAAACATATTTTGCGTAAAATTTTAAAGTTGAATATAACAATGCAGCTTACCAACACAGTAAACGTTTACATGTAATAATTTCCAAATTTTATCTGGGCCTTCAACAGAGATATTACAGTCTACAAACACGAAAAATTAGAAACAAAAGTGTCCGCAACCGCACCCCCCTTCGCAGAAATTCAAAATAAGCTCGTCTATATTCTTCTATTAGATATGTCGTAATTACCTAACACAATAAATAATTTTGTGCTCAATTATAAACAATTAAAAACCGCTGTCAATAAAGCGCTTTTCACGTAAATTTCCGATATTTTAAAAACACATTTAGAGTGAAATATCAAAGTTGAAATTAATAATGCAGTTCTGGACCATAGTGAACTTTTACATGTCATAATTTCAAAATTTTATCTCGTCCCTCATCAGTGTTATTACACTCTTCAAATCCAAAAAGTTGGGAGCGGCTCCAAAAAAAAGTGTCCGCCTCCGCATCACCCCTACCCACAAATTCTAATTTAACTAGCCTATAATATTCTACTACATATGTACTAATTTTATAACAATATAAATAATTTTCTACTCGACTATAAACAATTAAACAAGGGGGCCATTGAAGATCTTTTCACGTAAACTCACGATTTTTTAAACACATTTTGAGTAAAATATCAAAGTTGAAATTAATCAGACGGAATAACACAAAAGTGAACTTTTACATCTATTAATGTAAAAATTTTATTTGGTTCCACATCAGGGCTATTAATCTCTACAAATCCGAAATATTGGAAGCGGCTCTAAACAAAAGTGTCCACCACCGCATCCCCATTTTTCTTTTCAATCTTCCAATTTATAAATAATAAAATTAATTGAGCATTCTTGCGGTTATCTTGGTAACCGCCCTGCTGTTCACTCTCTGGAAAAGCGGTAGCCAATCGCTGCACCGCCTCCTGCTCTGCCCAGCGCTCGAACCCGCCCAACGATCGCTCATTTCGTGTCGGGTTGTGGAGAGGTTATTGGTGATTGTTCTCGAAGTGACTGTAGTTAGATTCTTTTTTTTTTTTAGTGTTCGCAGCTTCTGGAACAAATAAGTGTGACGTGTGAATAGGATATCCAGAGCAATTCAGAGCCGATTAATATTTGTGCAAAGTGTGTGTGAAAGAAGATTTAAAGAGAAAATTCATATCTTCAATTCCTGTGAAGTGTCGAGTGAAAAGTTGAGTAGCATTGATGCAGATCTGTGATAAGTGATTTTACGAATCACAGGTATTCAGTGTTAAGTGATGAGTGATCTCTCGAAAATTGTGGAAATCGTGCTTGGTGCGCAAGTGTTTGGGCTCAAATGAGCCGTTGCGTTGCTAAGAAATTCGTGTGTAGGAAAAGTGCTTGTGAAACATCAGAAGTGTGGTGACGTACTTTTGTGCTTCGTAGCTGGACTTCTCATCACCGTGGCCTTGGTCTTCACGACGCCATCTCTTCTCGTCGTTCCTAAATTTCCCTAGTTCCCGCCAGGTGGTTAGAAAACGGTTTAAAATCTGGAAAGCGTAGTTGCACCCATTTTAAGATCGAATAGTCACTAAGCAAACGTAAAGAGAAGTTTCTTTTCATAGTCATATGTGCAAACCTTAATGAAAATTGTAATGGATAAAACATGTACGCAAATCAATTGGACCAACATTTTGCATGTTAAAACGGTGAATTTATCAATCGTTTAAAACATTAATATAAAATTGTCCTGGTTTTCATTATTTTGCATTAGACAATATTTGGCAGTTTAGTTTGAATTTTAATTCTCCGAAAATCATTGATCAGAGACAAGCATCTCAAATAGGGACTATGAATGTAGTAAATAGAATTGAACAAGTTAGGATTAGAGAAAATAAATTAATTACGAAGTTTCATTAGGACATTTGCGTATGGTTTTCAATCACTCAGAATTGAGCAGGGATAACGGTCTATAGTTCAGAGTAGGGTAGAGTAGGTTCCAAAGCACAGGGCAGGGTATCATAGCACCCCTGGCAGAAGAGGAGCAACGCTTTGGCCTGACGCCGGTGGAGACTGGAATCGGTGAGTGTTCTGGGTGGAGCCAGTCCCGTCCCGTATCCCGTCCTATGCCCTGTGCCCTTCGTAGCGCCCGCGGCGGCCTAAAGGCGAGGCCGTTTGCGTTCCTTCTCCCGACTGCACGACGGATGACGCAGGTCTAGCCACACACAAACGTACTACGATGAAGAGAAATAAGAAGAGTAAATATAAACATGAAAATTAACGGCATATATACGGCATATATACGCTGAGTGGAAACTAGATTCCTTACATGCACACATTTGTAGTTGGGGAGGGATAATTCTTCCTCGTGCAGTCATTGGCTCCGCTCAGATAATGTTAGATGGGGTATTTGTCCGCCTTTAGTTTAATATTGCTGGGTTTCTGCAGTCTCATTTACTGAAATGTACTTATTTTATAAAAACATACAAGAAAATTTAAATGTAGATTCGTTATTTAAGGTTATAGTTAATGTAATGTTAAACTTTAATTTCAATGTTGATTAATATTAATTTTTAATCATTTAAATGAAAGATAAATAATATACAAGGTAATTTTTGCTTGCATTTGATTTACATTTAAAGATAAAGGATAGTTGCACAAATGTTGCTTGGAATATAAAATGATTACCTAGTTCACTGTTAGGATGGGCAAGTGTAGGAAAGAGACTGCAGAGCCCAGATAGTCTGTAAGAAGACTGTTTGCTTAGCCATATTAGGGATCCACTCCTGTGCTGGATTACCGATTGCACTTGGCATGCATTCAGTCATAGAGAAATTGGGGAACCTTGTCTGGGTGGGAAACTTATAGAGCTGCGAGATGGATTTACACCTCGCAATCTGAATTGATGTGAATGGCAGGTGACCTCCCTCTGGACTGTAGATTAGGTTGTGGTTCAGCAGGGAAGGCCACATGCCCAACTGTTGGTTTAGGAGGGACACGCCTACAAGGCTCACAGGGCAGGGTGGGTAGGTTAAGTGCTAGGGATGTGTTCCAATTCGATTTTGTATTCAACTTGCTTTCAAATGTTTACGACATTCCTGTACATAATTATTCCAATGTAAAGGATAAATCAAAATCCATAATGAATTGGAATACGCCTTCCTACATTAAGGAAAACTGAAGGGCTGCCCATCGTTCAGTCGTCCTTGAGTGGGAAACGTTAGTTGGCGGACAGCACACTGAAAACAGGGTGGTATTTTTTTCGAAACTTCTATAAAGTTCTATGTGTACATATTAATAAAATAAACACAAATTATTTTTCCTTACAGGATCATAAGTCCGCGTTAGACGTGGCAAAATACATATTGTAAAGCCCATGTGTATACATGGCAAAAATACATAACTTTAAATTAATGTGAATAGGGCTATTTTTGAAGAAGTTTCTTGAACACTCTAATATAGACGAAATAAACCCAATAAATTGATACATAACTGTTCTAATAGTTCTTACTTAGTTCTAATTCTGCTTATTTTTCAGCTCTAATTCTGCTTATTTTTCAGCTCTAATTCTGCTTATTTTTCAGCTCTAATTCTGCTTATTTTTCAGCTCTAATTCTGCTTATTTTTCAGCATTATGGTATATTGGGTAAGAATTGTGGAAAAATTCAATAAAGGAAAAAAGATAAATTACGCCTAAATTATTTCCTTACACGTGCGCTGGCGAATAAATTAATCAATACACGATTTACAGAGTTAGGTTTGAACTCTGTAGAAATGTGTATTGATTTTGTGAACAGAAGTCTGTGCCATTGCTTACTGTTTCAGGTACTCCTAAATGTGATACAGACGTAACCATCATACAAAACTAGTAAACAAAAGTGAGATTACTGAATATGAATCTGTATTTAGATAAGACAGAAAGATTGGAAAGAAGTCAGCTATCTTGTTTCATCTGTGTGAAATGTGAAAAAGGGTAAAGAGAGCGGTTTGTATGGTGATGTGGGTTAGCCACTATTTAAGATTTGTTTTAAATCTCACATCGGTCAGATTATTTGCAAATCTATAGTCAGCATATGTGTTTTATTCAGGAGCAAAAATTTCTAGTTTGCAAATATACCGCGCATTTCAAATATAAAGCAAGCTTTATTGGTACTTTCATTAATAATTTAACAATGTTAAGGTAAAAAGTAGAGTAAACGTGCACAAATTGTATTAACTAAAACCTGGCTTTGAAAGTACATGAATTATTCACACTGAAATTAAAGTAAACATAATTTGAAAAAAGTAAATTGATATTATATAAAAAAATGAAAATTAAATCATAATGATAATTTATTTTTAGAAAGAGTGAAAAATTAATGCACGTAATGTTTTCCTTTTTGTTGCAGATCCTGACCAGTCGATATCCATGATATACAGAACAAATATCGTAAGTTCTGACTGATTCAACTTCGCTTTCTCGATCTTCTTAACGATTTCTCCAACGATCTCCTCCCCCTCCCATTGAAATTTTTGAAATCTCTTCTCGCCCATTACTTCTAATATTCGAGTCTTAAGATCAAAATGGTATCTTACTCTTCCATCCCTTCTGTCGGACATTTAATTTAAAATAATTTTGGTTCTCCCATTCATCCACTGGAAATGAATATATGGAAATGTCTTCTGTCTATTTTTTGTACTCCATTTTTTCCCTGAACTATTCTTTGAATTTGTTTTTCACCTTAACTACAACGATCTCGTTTGGGCTCTTGTAGCCGTATTCACTCTTCGATCCTTTGTTGAAGGCTACCTTTCCGCTTCTTATTTTCCACTTTAGTGTGGTATACTTAAATTGTCTAGTCCTAATGAATTGTTCTATACTACGTCATGTAAGGTGAGCTTCGGTTGATCCGGAGTTTAGGGTGTCGTTCACTGAACCTTCGGTTCACTGATTCGGTTCACTAATCTCGTGATTCACAAGGTTATAGTTTCGCGGCAACTGCGCAGTTTGAATTGTGGAGGCTTTCTTGAAAAGTGCTTTCTTATAAAAGTGAATTGGTAATTATGCGTTGGATAGACTCAAGGTTGTTTATAGTGAACGCGAGGGCCGAAGGCCCGAGCCTCGCCGTGACTTGGATCCGGGCGAGCGAAGCGAGAAAACTTGCCTTTGAAACTAAATTTGCATTACAATGCGGCGGGGACAAAGTGATTGAAGTGAACAATACAAATATGTGAGTTTTTATTATTTTATTGCGCATTCTAGAGCGTATAAAAAAGTGTTAAGTAGATAAGATGCCTTTTTTGGTAATTAAATTTTGGCTTTGAGTAGTAATGATAGTTTAAGTAGCATGTGAGTGTTGAATAGAAATTATAATTCTTGCGATAACATAGTGACCATTAGAACATGCGAATAAACAAGGATTCAGCTCAGTGAGTCGATTCCCCTCTAGTGAACCGGTTCAGTGAACGACACCCTAAACTCCGGATATACCGTGAGCTTCTGTTAGATCCTTTATCACAACTTCTATCCTGTTGTTTGTTAATATCAGCGTCTTATTGAGAATTCAAAATTGATGTTCCATTATTTCTGCAATTCATTGGACAAAGAACGGCTAGTTCTCTACCATCTCTGGATTTCAAAATTTTCATATGAAATGAACTAGAAACGATTATCAACTGCGATTGGAAGTCTTTCTCAAGTTTATTATTTTTCCAAAAGATTTAGTTTTCCATTGCTGTTACGTTGTTTTCCGTATTATAAAAGTAGTACTTTTGATTCTATTAGAACCCATCCCATGTTCTGTGATGTCGAATTAAATTTGATTGTTCTCTACCAGGAATAATAAAAATTTTCTAGATAGTTAAGAAATATAACTATAGAATCGAACACATCTGATTTGTTTTTAACAATTATTACAAACTACCTTAATCCTCATTCTGATTAAATGTTCCTTCAGACTTTTGGAGTAAGTTTTTTGAAGGAATTTCGTAATTTCATTGATTATTGTAATCTTCATTTTCCCGGATTTTTAATCTTGCTGATCTTTTATTTCGTCCCGTGATATAGTTGTGCTACTAACGTCTATTTCTTTGCCTATATAGATACTCATCTTCAGAATGAATGTTGGATTTTAAGTCTGATATTGCCTTTATACTTTTAACGCGATAAGTTTCACGCTAGTGTTCAGATTTCATGAGAATATGAAACTTCGCAACGCAATTTTTTTGAAACGTTAGTCTAATTACATCAAAATTTGAAATACAAGTAATTGGGAAAGTGGCAGCATGGCACAAATCTTACTTTTATTTTTCAAAAAGTAAGATAGCTATGCAACTTTCAATAAACTTGTCTTAATATTCATTAAATTTTCAGTTTTTCATTGTGAATGACAGTTCGAATGCTACAGTTCGAATAAAAGTTCTTTTTAAATCCTTACTATGACACTTTTGTTAGAATTAGATATTATTGATAGTTTCGTAAACTTAAGTGAAAGACGGGCATACGTAATATTCCTACTTGCATTATCACTCAAACGCGTAACGATTTTTGTAATGTTAATGAAGTCATTTAAATATCTAAAGTTGATGTATAAATTGTATTGAACATGTATGAAGGAGTGTTCAAATAGTTCAAATTTTCAAAATTCTACTATTTAATTAAAATAGAAACTATATTGATTTATAAATGCACTTTCCTTTATGCAATAAAAAAGTTTAAAGAGAACAATTGTAATCATTTTAAGAAAATGTTTGAAAGGTTACATGGGCTTCATGCCCATTGCCTCCAAAATTAAACCAGGAGAGGTATACCATGGCACTCCATGGATGCCACCGCCGTACCTAGGTTCTAGTACCGGTGCAGAGGTCCTAGGTTCCAGTCTCGACTGAGGCAGGATTTTCGCCACAGGCTAGGTAGCTAGGTCGAGTTCTGTCGCTGTCTGGAGAATTCTAGCGGTCGGCTGGTCTGATGGGTAACTGTACAGAGAAGGGGGAAGAATACCTGGAACGGGGAGGGGGGCGCTAGCGGACTGAAAGGCCCTTCTCTATACAAAGTAACTTGTACACCGCACCGGGCCGTGAGGTGCCCGGGGGGGGGGGAGAGGGATTGCGCTGGTTAAGCAGGGAGGCGGAGGATGACAAAGTTACAAGACTTTCATTGCACATACGTTTATTAAAATGAAATATTATGCTAGGTGAAATGAGGAGATGAAATGTGAATAGACAAGATGAAATACACTAAATATACAAATGGTGACGAAGTGAAGCTTTGTCCATGGGCACACGGCGTTGCCGAATACCTGATGTGGCTGTGGCATGCGTGGACCTCAGGGTTGCTCCTCTCCCGGGCGAAGCGGGAATGCAGGCGTCCCACACAGTCGCTGGTCGCAGAGTCTCCACGGATCTGGCCCTAGGTGGGCCCTGGCAGCAGGAGAGCGCGTGCGGCACACACGGTCTCGGTGTGTGAGTGGGGCCGGCTAGTACCGCACTATCGTATCCGCCGAAGACAGATTCACAATGCGGCTACATGCGGCAGCAACCCGTTTAGTGGCTGCTCGTCGAAGACAAGGTAGCGCACTTTTCACTGATGTATGTGCCGAAGGCAGTGTTTTAGCGTGCGCGAAGCGTATTGAGTTATACTCAGATCATGAGCACGGAGACTGTTCAACACAACGGAGCCGGGCCGGCGGTATGGCTTTTGTGCCGTTCGCCGTGGTGGTTCTCGCCCGACTCTCCACGCACAAGTGCCAGCGGCGTTGCAAGCCAGAAGGCAGCGGCCCTTCGGGAAAGCGGGAGGGGGCGCCGTTCGGGGGAGGGGCCGGCGGCGCGGGTGCGGCATGGGTGCGGCGGGCGCACCCTGTGGGAGCGGCCGCCTCCGGAGGGAGGGAGGACCACCCACCTTGCGCGAGGGCTTTTGTGTCGTGGACGGAACAGTAACTATTCGTGGTTTAGCCGATCAATACCAAGCAAATGCCGGAGCAGTACCCTAACAGGACCGCACGCAATCTTTCCTTCCCATTCCGTGTTCTATCCTACCCCTTACGTATACACACTTACTTGTACTACACTACCACGCATGCCGGGAGACTTGTCGGGGACGTATAGCTCTCGACTTGGGCGGTGTTCCACTGGTGGGATATACTTTGTTGGGCGGTTCTGTGGGGGGCAGAACTTTGTTGGGGCGGCTGGGGCGGTTCCCCGTTAACCGACGGTTAGTTGGCTGCCGATGTCACCCTCCAGCAGTGGAAGATCACAGACACTTCCCCGAGCAAAAAGCACACTAAACTTACGGGACTAATGACGTCAGCAGTTGACGCGTACGGAATGGCTAATAATCGAAACATTAAAATACCTTAATGATCCCCGGAACGGCCAAACTAGATCTTGCATCAGACTTGTTTACATTGGGCATTCCAGGCTTCTAATCTGACAGGCCTGACACGGACGAACATATATAAAATTGCGTGAATTCTCACCGCCTGATCATATCTTAACTGTATTTGAATCAGCGTTAATATATATTAGCCATGGCCGTATTCATTAAAGTATTTCTCATTCCCATAATACAGTGTAGGAGAAGCAACAACCAGCAATTCTGAATATACTTCTAAATCATGCAAACAAAATTCTTGCGAATGGGATCGACTTCAAATATATTATTCAAATTTAAATAGTCGAACTTACCTCGCATATTTTCAGAAGCTTTTTAAAAAATGTTTTAGGTAGTTTTTCAAAACTGGGACATAATAGCGACCACCGTGATTGTTTTAACTGTAGAGGGACTTGTAGGACGAACACACAAGGACAACACGAACACACACAAACTTCCATGCCGAGGCGGGATTCGAACCCGCGGCCCCTCGAGCCAAGGCAGCTACGGTTCTTTAGCCTCAGCGACCTCGGCTACCCAGGAAGGCTTTTCCAAGCTTGTGAAGATTTAATTTAAGAGATGGATGGCAAGAGGAAGTGGTTAAGGGGATTGATTGGGTGAAGGGATGGAGACGGGAGGGGTAAATTGGATTCCTTTGTGGCGGTCTTGCAGGATGAGAGAAAACGCTAAAGGGTGAAACGAAAAGGGTAAGGATACTCATACATTCAAACACTAAATTTCTGTACTCGGAGGAAACTAGTATAACTGGGAAAACTGAATCGAAACTCATTTCAGTTGATTTAACTGATTTGGACTGAAATTGCTTTAACTGATTTGGACGTAAAATTAATTCAAAAAGCTTAAAATATTGAAAACTTTACTACTTTCAGATTTTTTCCAAGGAAACTTGGTATGGGCAGATAACATGGAAACCTTGTGAATTGGGAAAGTTCGGTTTCAAGAGTTTAAAATCATTTTTAAAAGTGAATTACATTATCTTTTGAAGTAAAACTTTTCAAATTGGTTACAAAGCAATATTAATTCAGGAATCGTTGCTATTGCTTCTTGTATCGAAGGTCTTTGCGTGACCCAGATAGCGTCCTAGAAGTCTGTAATTTTTAAGATTATAATAACCTTCTAATAGAATGGTTCAAAATCTATTGACTCTTGGAGATATTTTTTCGTACTTAAAATCGGTGTAAAATAGTTTATATTCATTAAAAATATATTAGACAGTGTTACTTTCAACCAAATTATAGACATTCTTATAAAATATTTTGGTAAATTCAGGAAAAAGTGCTTCGAAGGCTTCAATGGAAATTTCATGTTAATCATTCCAATAAAAAAAATTACAAATGCGGAAATTTGTATATATTTTGTAAAGTTTCTTGGTCTAATATTGGGTTTTGCAAAAATAATTTACCATAAACAATATTCTTAAAGATGAGTTTTAATGCTGTGTAATCTTTTTCTTACGATGTAAAATAACACTTAGAGTTCAAAACGTTGTTCTTCAGCTCTGAAGGTTTGCCTTCATGTACTACTGACGCGGGAAACTTCATTAGTCAAGGAAGTAATTAAAATGTTGAATTTTCTAAAATAGGTTCAATAGCATTTTGAAAAGATGAAATATTTCTCGATAAGTTGCTTTCGCAATATTGTCAGAGTACATTTTAAAAAGATTATCAAAACATTGATTTCCGAAATGTTTTGAAAAGACATTCGCCTTACGGTCATTCAAAACATTAACTTTGGATGTTGTAATGTAAAATTTCTTTATAAACTCTGATTAAAATAAATAGAATTGAATTACTTAGCATTGTAGACAGCACATGAACATGATATAATAAAAATTTTGCAATGTATAAAAGTTTATACATACGGTAGAATATGAATGTTCCGGAAAATGCGAATATGGGTTGGCTATTAACCTTGCGATAATAGTTTTAATTTTAGTTACGCGACAGTTCACGAAACTATTAATATGCTTTTTACAAACATGGAAGTTAATGATTTTTTGTTTAATATTTCAAAGATCCTCTAGTTTTCCTGACACATATGTATAACAATGCGTCATCTTCAAAGTACCTAGTTCTTGTACTATAATTTTACACAGGCCTTATCATTCAATAATATCAAGAAACGCCCAAAGATAAATCAAGGGCGCTGATTATCTCTACAAATTATCGGGTCAAACTACAAATGTCTACTACTGTTCATACAAAGCTGTGATAAGGTAGACACGCGGAAGAAACTTACCATGTTTCACGATGTTAGCAAGAGACTCAATTCTGCAGGAGAACCTTGAGAAAAAGTAAGCAAACGAGGTTAATTTTTTTTGAACAACATGAACACATTCTATACCTGCCGACCAATAACATTATGGACACTTTGGCTCTGCTGAAACCACAAAGCACATAGTCACAGTTGCTTAGATAAAAACCTGTTTTGCTAAAGTGGCTTAATGTGAGCATTATTGACCATGAAAATTCACCGCTTGAAGATTATTTGAATTTTTCGTATAGTAAACTAAGGGAATACAAAAATCGAGCTACAATTTTAAGAAGCAAATAAAGAAAACATTCCCTACACAATAATGCGTGCCTTCAAAAAAGCTAAAGAAAACTCTCACAATTCAACATAACACTAGAAAACTAAAACAAACGTGTGGTGGTGGTGGTGGTGGTGGTGGTGGTGGTGGTGGTGGTGGTGGTACGTTGTGTAGTCATAGTAATGAAATATTACGTAATGCATGTTAAAGTAGTAACAAGATGC
Source organism: Gryllus longicercus (assembly GCA_038098605.1). Classification (NCBI taxonomy): domain Eukaryota; kingdom Metazoa; phylum Arthropoda; class Insecta; order Orthoptera; family Gryllidae; genus Gryllus; species Gryllus longicercus. The sequence goes on along the minus strand of JAZDUA010000346.1, from coordinate 1,393,500 downwards.
AGCTGTGAAAGTGTGCTGTATATTGCCAAGCTTGACTTTTAAGTAAAACCCAATATGGAAAAAATGTAAATGCATAACACGAAAAAATTAGTTTCTAAATAGGAAGGTAATATTTCGAACTAACCCATTTCAGGGGAGGATGCTATAGTTTGTTAAATTACTGAAAGATTAAAATGTATAGCGCAGTTTCCTGATGGTTTCTCTACAATGTGATATAAAAATAGCTTCGGTTCCAGGTTCAAAATAGAGGTCAAGCGAGAATGGCTGCACTAACCCATGGGGCCTCGGAAGAGGTATTCTGTCGAAAGCTATAGCAGCCTTGAGGAGCTGCAGTGCTGCCTTCCTGCATCGTAGAACGGAGACGGACTTAGAAACGGACCGCAGCACAACTTCAACGACAAAGGAACTGACCAGTTTAAATATTCCTGTAGTCTGTGTTTAAAGTTCAAAACTCTTCTTGTTCAAGCAAAAGGGATCAGCCGACTCGGTGAGATGGTCACTACTGCAATACTAATAATCGAAATTAGAAACTCGTGTTAAAACGTCTAAATTGAAAATCATACAAAAGTAAGGAAGTAACGATTATCTGATGGTTGTATGAAATTGAGAAAAGCTTGCTTTCAAAGTACTCATACAATCACCTTAAATCGTCTAGGGTAGAGTTATTCCATTTTAATTCTTGCAATAGAGGTAAAACATCAAAGAAACGTTAAAAGTTAAGGTTCCTGTCGATTATATTTTAGAAGTTCGACCCACTTTCAATAGTTTTAAAACTTAAATAGAACTAGTAGTAATTAACAGTATTTACTGAATGTATTCTCTCCCACAGTTCGGGAAATATTAAGTTAGATTTTTACTGTTCGCGAAATGTCAGATTTGCTTACGCACGCTTATTATTATTATTATTATTATTATTATTATTATTATTATTATTATTATTATTATTATTATTATTATTATTGCTTTTAATAAAGTTAATATTAGGATTTAGCCACCATGTATGTGACGCGGCTCGTCTCGGATAGCCTAGATAAGTCAAAAGTATTACTTTTCTGTGTAACACACCCGTAATTATAAACTATGATTCAAATATATTGAATTGGACTTCCAGAAATAAGTAGAAATTAAATTAAGGATTTTCTTTTTGTTTCGCTTAGTTAAAGATTGGATATATCGGACACAAACGTTTGCAGTGTTTCGCCATTATTGATTGAATAAAACATGTTAATGAGTAAGTAATAGCGATTACGACTTTTAACGTAATTCAGTTGCAAATATTAAGATATTTAGTTATCTTTGTGGAATTCAATGACTACTGTTGTAGAATGCAGGTCTTTGACCTTTTTGTTTCAGAAAGTCTGCAGGAGCAGAATCATACGGTGAAGATGTACGATGGGAATGCAACTAAAAATGTAGAATTCGTATTAAGCATGTATTTTGACATTACATAAAAAGTTGATTGCAGGTTTCAAAATTCCAAACTAGTCTTTTAATTTTAATGCGATAGTTTTGAGTAAATGGACTTTCTAAAGAATGTTTGTTATTTTTAGAAAAAGGCATGCTAAATCTTAACGTTCGAAACGTATGAACGTAAAATTACTGGAAAAAAGTAGAAGCGTTAAGAAATCTGCAACTACTCTAAACTAATATGTACCTGGTGCACCAGTTAGGTTTTTAAAATTGTTTGAGAAAAATTTCAAAATGTAAAAAATTGTATGTTTAGATTTTTGTGGCAAATTTCATTATTTTCTGACTTTTAATTTTGTGCTTGAATTGTACGAAAGTTGTGTAAGAGCATTGTAAAATGGTTTAATTAAAATATTACGATGTAATTTTGTATTAAAATCTGGTGGAAAGTAGAATGGCATCGCTGACCATATGGAAACCTTGATTCCTTATCACAGCAAAGAATTCCCAAATACTATCTCCCTAAAGGTATAACAATGTTCCTAACAACCTACATTTAAGTAAAATTTATATTTTTGACCATGGAGAATAAAATTTACTTAGTTTCTTGAAACATGAATTGAAATTACAAAATTGTGTAAATTTGCAATAAATTTATTAATATAAATTTAGAATTAATAGTTCCGAATTTAATTGTTCAATATTCACTGCTACACTAAACCCCAAAACCTGAACAAGTCAAACGGGAATAGAAACCATGAAGGTTAGTATTTTAAAGTACACGTGGTAATATGGCAAATTATTTCTTGAGGTATAAATTAAACGTAAATAAAACATATCACAGTAAGTCGATATTCACGTTAAATAAAACAAAATTGAATTGTGAAGTAACATGTGGGAACGCAAATTTTGTCCAAATTTCAATCGGTTGCAAAATGTAATAAACGGGAAGAGTATTGGATTGCCGACGTTAAGTTGAGAAATGTCCAGGAAATGAAAATTCAATGGATCACGGCACTATCGAAGAGGAATTACATTTCCGGCAACGTACATCGTAGATTAACAAGGTATATTTTGCGGAACGGTAAGAGTTCGTAAGCAGTTTCCTGTTTTTTTTTCTGCGACGCGTGTTATTTAACGCGCGTCAATGCAACTTTCGTGAACAGGCGATCTAATAATTTACGCTGTGAAGCATTTTTTCAAATGGTGCCGAAAACAATTTTTCAAGTTTTGCCGTCAAATTTAAAAAATGTAAGCGAATAACTGGATAGTGACTCGTTTTCTGAATCCAGCGCAGTTTCAATCGTCCAAATGTGATGAATATATGCGTTGTAAAGCGAAATTTGGCAAAACATGTCCCGGCGTCCCAGGTCGTGCTGCAGTCTCCTTTCATATTTGATTAAAGCTAAATGAGTCTATCGATTAAATCCCGTAAGTTTTCCTATTAGTTGTATGGTAAAAATATCTAAGAGCATCCTTTTGTAAAACAATTTGGTTCTATTATTAAAATATCATAGATATTAATTAGCCTTTTATTTCAAATTTGTGCGTAGAGGATTATCAAAAATACTAGATAGAACTGAACGCATGTGTTTAGTGGGCCTAACAAGCCTGCTCCAAGAAGTCGAAAAATAGTTAATGCAAAGCGTTTGGCCCTCAGGCTTTTTGTCGCCGGTCGGTAATTAGAACCCTTATAACGCCCTTGATGAATAAATAACTATTTTCTTTAACAACTAATATTTCCCTTAAATGAGTAAACTTGCTTTTGTAGTACGACTCCTAACAAGACCAAACTCATCAAACTCTTGTTATTACCCATCTAAAAAAATACTTATTCCTCAATTTCATTGAAAAAATATACATCAGCAAATAGAATCATAATAAATGATTTTCTCAATGTTTGCCAAATTTGGCATTTTCAGTCATGATTTTAAAGCATGAAAGTTGTTTTTGCACAACTAATTAGCAACAACAATAGCGACAATTTCCCACGTAAACGTTTTTCATTGATGTTCGTGATATCTTCGTTTTCCTGAAATTATTGTGCTAATAAGTTAGGCGAAAATCTTATATCTGTATTAATTGAAGAGCAACAAAATTTCGTTTGTCGCAACTATTTAGCCCAAAAAAGCGACAATTTCTTCTGTAGATGTTTTTTTATTTACCACGACTGTTTTGTAATGGTAGAAATTAGCATTCCCGTTAAGTTTTAGAGAGACGAATATTATTTGTAGATCACCATTAGTAATAGCGTTTCGAATGCATAGAATGCTAGTAGTTCAATTTTTAGCACTAGTGCTAAAACTGAGATGACGCTCAAATATTTTGATAAATATGTGAATCCAAAGAAAACATAAGACTACCGTGTGACCGCAACACCGACTGCTGACCTCGTGTCATTAAAAGATTTGTATATTTACGCGAAAAGCGCTTCATTGGCACCCGTTTTCTAATTGTTTATAGTTAAGTACAACTTTATTTATTTTTTTACAAAATTAGTTCATAATTAGAAGAATATTAAAGGCTAATTAAATTAGAAGATCTGAGAAGAAGGGTGCGGTGGCGGACACATTTGAATGGAGCCGCTCCCAATTTTTCACGTTTGTAGATTGTAATAACACTGTTGAGGGAAAAGATAAAATATTGAAATTATTACATATAAAAGTTAATTATAATGTTGAACTGCATTATAAATTTTAACTCCGAAATTTGGTTCAAAACAGGCTTAAAAAATCGCGAATTTAGACGGAATGTACTTCATAGGCCCCTGCTTTTCAAATGTTTATAGTCTAATACAATATTATTTATTTTGTTACAAAATAAGTTCAAAGTTTGTAGAATATTATAGGCTAGTTAAATTTGAATTTCTCAGAATGGGGATGCGGAGGCGGACACTTTTGTTTAGAGCAGCTCCCAATATTTCGGATTAGTAGAGTGTAATAACCCTGTTGAGGGAGCAGATAAAATTTGAAATTAATACATATAAAAGTTCGCTTCCGTGTTAATCTGCCTTATTAATTTCAACTTTGAAATTTGACTCAAATTGTATTTTAAAAAATCGTAAATTTACGTGAAAAGAGCTTCAATGGCACACGTTTTTTAATTGTTTATAGTCGAATACAAAATAATTTCATATTTAGTAGAGGATTATAGGGTAGTTAAATTGGAATTTCTGGGCAGGTAGGATGCAGTGGTGAATACTTTTGTTTGGAGCTGCTGCTAACTTTTCGGATATGTAGAGTGTAATAACACTAATGAGGGAACATATAAAATTTTGAAATTATTACATGTAACTGTTTACTGTGTTGTTAAACTGCATTATTAAATTCAACTTAAAAATTTGACTCAAAATGTTTTAAAAAATCGGAAAATATACGTGAAAAGTGCTTCATTGGCATCCGGTTTTTAATTGTTCGTAGTTGAATACAATTTTTTTGGTACAAAATTAGTACATAATTAATAGATAAAGGCTAGTTGATTTTGAATTTATGAGAAGTGGTTGTTTGGGAACCTATATCACATCCCAAAAAATTGAAATGTGATATTTGTTCTATTGTTTGGTTTTCCAGGCATATCTTTGTTCTAATTGGATAGACTCCTTTAAAAGCCATGACCTTGGTTTTTTGTTTTGATATTCTCAAGTTGAAATTTTTACTCATTAAATTTAATTGATGGAGTGCCATTTGGAGATCATTTTTCTTTTCATACATAATAACCTGGTCATTAGCAAATATCAGAGTATTGATATAATTATTTCCGTTCAATCTGATCCTTGGTTTTACTATTAATTTCCATTCTCTAAGAATATCGTCTACATAGATGTTAAATAATATTGGCGAAAAGCCTTGCTTTAATCCTTGGTTAGTTTTTAATGGTTGTGATTGTTGTGAAATTATTTTATTCGGATTTTTGTATTTTTATACAAACTTTTAGTTACGTTTATTAAATGTTTTGGAAAGGCTCTTCGATCCATTACGGCCCATTAACATCCATTCGATCCATTACGGCATAACCGCCTATTAATTTAATACTTAAAACTTTATTTCTCACATATCAATCTCTGGACCAATCTAATTAATATTATTATATAATATATTCAACATCGCATTTCAAGAAATAAAATTAATTTTAACTCAATTTCCCAATTATTGTGCGTTCCAAAGAATCTTATGGGGCACGCCCCCAACAAATCTTTAAGTACGAACAACCATCCAAATCATTCGATACTTCAATCAATTTTCACTTAGGATGGGTGGACACGAGTTTCAGCAAGTTTTACGCAGTAGAACAACTGTAGTGTGTAAACTTATCATCCAAAATATTGGCCATGAAAGTCCTTGTCTCCTCACCCCGTCGTGTTTCCCTCCATACAACGCGCAATTTGCCTCCTGCACGTGTTCGCTTATCGCGAGCGCTGGCGCTACTCAGCAGGCGCGGCCACTCAAGAAGTTAAACGACCGTTTCATAAATTTACGGCGGCGGCGGTGGGGGCGGCGTCGCGTCGCGGACCCGCTCCGGCGCGCGTACAAAGGGGGCCTTGGGCCGTTTCCCACACGGCGAGCGCGTTAATTGCGCCGATAATTGCCGTTATGCAAACGCCGGCAGCCGCCGCGGAGGGATGGGGGGCGCTGCGGTAGCGTCACCGGTGGCAACGGCGGCGCAGGACGGGTCTCGACCGACGAACAAACACCATCTCGATAGGAGTGAACCCTCAATTGAATCGTTTATTTCAGAAACCCATCGAACGCCAAAATATAAAACACTCATTAGCGACGGATTATTGTTCCACAAGGATAGACGTTGTCGTCCACAAAGAAGAAAGAAGAAAGAGGAATAACACAATCCGATATTAGCATTTTCCAGTCAAAATTGAAAATATCTTTTTCATAGTTCTTGCTTATCTAATGAAGGCACACCGTCTCACACTCGGCTGGAGGCTGCATAGATTTCGTTCAATTTCTACGACATTGGCAATTTGTAATATAGATAATAAGGAATGAAAGATAAGCAAGAATCCTGGAAAATAAATAATTAAAATACATTAACTTTATTTGATCTGATTGGTTCTGATATAATTACTTTTAAAAAGTAATGCTGGTCGGTTTGACGAACGAATAAACTGGCAAAACTTACTAACCATACATCGCACTCAATTCCAATCATGAGTTACTAGAGGCTTCTCACTTTGTTGCAAGTTTCGGTCATTTACTTTCACCCTCTATGACATCGACAACCCTAGCGTGCCGTGTGTCGATGATTTTGCAATATCAAAAGTTTTATTTCATAAAACAATGTATTGATATAAAAAATTGTATCTTTGTCTCTTTAATTTTCCTTTACACGTCATTCGTATCTTAAACCATGACAACACAGTATTGTATTACTCGAAAGTACTTATCACTTACAGGATCGAGATATTGTACCCACACTATGGTAGTTTCTCAATTGTATATTCTATAGGAAATTTTCACCTCTTCCAAAATTTTTTGCATTTACCACTGGCTTGAGGCAGATAGTTGAAGCAGTGATAGTAGCGGATCCTGAGCTTAAGGTGGAAATTCTTTGTAAATGATAGCGGAGTGGATTCTAGAAACAGCGCTGATGAATTTCAAGATATTAGATCAAGCGCCTTAGCACTAAAATCTGAAATGAACTAAAGAAAGTAAGATTAGATAATAAACAGTCCAATGCACGAAAACACTGAATAAACATTCTAATACATCTTTAGAATTCAAATAAATCAAGAATAACTTAATTTTTTTCTTAAGTAGTTTTCCATATCTTTATCGTAACATTGAATGGACAAAGGAAGTAAGACAACGAACCACCCGAAAATGAAGATGCAAATATATTAACACGTAATTGTGACAAGTAAATCCAGGTGATCACGTTCTTAGGGGGCTGCCAGTCCTCTCAGTTGAATGGTTTCAGTGCAAAGATGTGAAAAAGAAGTTCAATATTTTCAATTCTAGATCGTGATAAAATAATTTCACGGAGATATTAAGCAAAGGTAAGAACTAACAAGACAGTTTCAGCTTACTGGCAGATGAAACGTGGAATCGCGTATTATGGTAAAATGATAAGTTTTCCATTTCTTTATCGCAACATTGAATTGCCAAAGGAATTGTCAACGAACCACTCGAAAATAAAGATGCAAATATATTAACACGTAATTGCGACAAGAAAATCCAGGTGTTAATTACGGTGATCACGTTCTTAGGGGCTGCCAGTCCTCTCGTTGAATATTTGCTGCGCAGAGCTAGATCGTAATAAAATAATTTCACTGAGAAATTAAGCAAAGGTACGAACTAACAAGAAAGTTTCAGCTTACTGGTACATGAAACGTGGAATCGCGTATTATGGTAAAATGAGATTAGCGGCAATCTCTACGGGTTCTGTTAGTTACAGACACTGCGAGGTCGCGTCGCTCCGGTCCTTGCATGTGTTCGGGAGCCTTGCGCACAGAGGCACACAGCCTGTCAGCGGCTTTGACACACATGTCATACACTTCGCAGGTTAGACAATAGAATAAAGAAGCCTCTGCTTACACTGTTGTGGGTTCTATTGAAAGGTTGGGCTATTTATTCATTGGGTTTTCCGTTTTAGTCTGTCTGTCAGATAAGTTTTCAGTGACCTTCAAGGTTGTTGTGAATGCAGTTCAAAAACACCCCCTGACGCTCGGAAGTTCCTGGAACAGGGTTTGACAGGAATAATTTGTAGTCCATATGAATCACTCTCGATAAAGACCCGGATCTTAGTGCCCCAAATGTGTTGAAAATATGTGTCGCCTCAGTTATTTTTAGCAAATATTATAGAAAATACACATCGAAATAAAACAAAATATTGTACGTTGGCCAACCCCTGTTAAATAACACATTCCAAATCTGCCGGAAGGATCAGACTAAAAGATTATTATAAATCATGTACAATAAATTAATGACAAGTTTGTAATGTACAAAATTGGGAAAACTGGTATGTCACTCATTCCACGATACAGGGATCCATAGATGATTGAAAAAACAGAAAATCGCTGCCAGCTTTTGTGTCAAGAATGCTGGACCGGAGACTGGGTATTATAACCGATATTTAGCAGACCTTGCTCTATGTGGCATACCATAGTAAATTGAAGTATTTGATACATATTTTGAATATTTATTTCTCAAGAATACGCGAAAATATAAAAATGAATATAAAGACAGCACTGATACTTAAAATAGCATATGCATTTGCACATGCACATAAATGTTTTAGAAAATTAAGGATGTTTCAGATGTGTAATGGGAATTATGTAATGGAATTTTCTAGTATTTTTATTTAAGAAATAAGACAATTTTTTAAAAATCAAAATCGTGCAATTGACTAACAAGAGTACATCTGATGAAGATTTGAAGAAGTAACAAATTGAAATAAACTTTTGCTACAAGTGTGAAAATTTACACACGTAAGGGGATAAACATTTTTTAAACTTCTTTACATATGAGGAGTAATTTTGGAGTACGTTAATACGATTTCATTCCCAAATTAATAAGAGTTCTTTTAACAATAAGGAAGAGGACAACATTTCTCGCAGTAATACCATGTTTTTGCTGTAGCTTCTAATTGAAATGTCTTTAATGAAATTGGCTTATTAGCTGAATGATATTGTTAATAAGAAATATGAAGGATTCAATGGATTTTCTTTCCGGTTCGTACTACCACTACGTTTCACTAGTAAGGGTTTCCCACGGACTTCAAAACAGGATAATAACTAAAAGACGTTTCACAAACCCAAGGTTCTTCCTTGTTTCACATTCACGTTAAAATGACAGCATTTTTACAAAACACGATCTTGCTTAACAAGAACAAAATTTTCCTTTCAACTACAATGAGTTCATAGTAAATACAAAAGAGGGTATTTTTTCCATTATTTTAGTTATTCTTAAAAAATATCGTTCTAGAAAAAAAAAGACATTCACTGCTTCAAAATCATTGAGAGTTAAAACAGATTTCATATTCATTCTTCGATGTGGTTGATGCAATGTATACGTATTCGAGATAATTGGCATCCCAATGCCTGTAATGTTGGAGTAGTTTTGTAGTTGTAATGATTTCATGAAACCTAAACGCGAATTTACCTTCGATTCTCCTCTGTGATCCACACCACAGTAACATTACTGTGATCTAGGTTAGGTTCTCACTCGGGATAATAAGACATATTTAGTGTATCTGCTTACTACGTAACTTTGGGACATAACCACCTCTCTTTTAGATTTGTAGTGAACAACTTAAATCCTTCCCGTGATTATAAAGACTTTGCAAACGTCGTAAGCTTTCATCGGATCTTTTCTTGTTCGTACTTCAGATGTTCAGGATCAAAATTACAGGAAGACTACTTTTAGTACTACTTTTAGATAAATACAATCATTCTTGACTGGTAATTAAACATCCCTGGTCGACACCATTTACAAAGTAGATATGCACTCGCGTCTTGATCACGTTATCTAATTTCCTGTTTAGGTTTCTTACATTTTTGTGATTCGCACTAATCAGATTCACCCGAAATGCGTTACGTAACACAACACTGACGTATCCTGCAAACCTCATTCATTTGCTGAGACTCCGAGTAGAGGATACGTCTGTTAATTTTCTCGCCGGTGCTGGCGAACTACGCAGAGACTTTTGTGGCTCGCTTTTTGCCAAGTTACTAATTGCGCCGTCGTTGTTCGTGCGCCGAAATGGAGGCGCTTGGAATGGAGGGCGGGCACGTTGACAGACGCAGATGCTCTACGATGGAAGCGAGGCGTAATGTGTTTGTATTGAGCCATTATAAGGGGCAATTGGCCTCGGTGAGGTTACATCCCGGCGTTCCCACTCGGTCACCCAACCGGGGACCCGCGATGTCTCGAATGAGCCTTCGTGGCGCGCTTTTTGCCAAGTTACAAATTGCGCCGTCGTTGTTCGTGCGCCGAAATGGAGGCGCTTGGAATGGAGGGCGGGCACGTTGACAGACGCGGATGCTCTACGATGGAAGCGAGGCGTAATGTGTTTGTATTGAGCCATTACATGTCCGGTACAGGGCAATTGGCCTCGATGAGGTTAGATCCCGGCGTTCCCAGTCGGTCACCCAACCAGGAACCCGCAATGTCTAGAGTTCTCTTAACCTACCTGTCTTCACCGTGAGTTCGTCTAGCAACGCCTGAGTCACGGTTGAGGCCTTTTAATAGAACCATCCCAGCGTTCGCCTGGGTGACCGAGAGAAAGCACTAAAAGTCCCGGTCAGGATAGCCGGCTCGGGGATTGAACGTGGGCCTCCTGAAGGCGAAGTCAGCGCGCTACGCCCTGAGTCACATTGCTCAGTCGAGGCGTTCACGATTGTTATAATTAAAACGTGCATCCATTTGGGCTAGTTATAAGCAGATGACTGGCTCGTTCCTGGCATAGATAACCAGAATGAGTCTTACAATTTGTGGAATATGTATTTCAATATAATTTCACAAGAGTAATTTTTATAAGGATAGTTTAAGTAGAGTAGTATATTATCTAACATTATAATCGCCTAATAGTTGTAATATTGTTTAATTTAAAAACAATGTTCATTTTCTCAAAGAGAGTAATTAACACGGTAGATTATATTGTCGAGTTTATTGAATATGATTTCTCTCATTTAATACAGCTCTGATATCTAAGAAAAATATGTTGGATTCGAACATCATTTAGTTTAATCAAAAAGTAGACTACTTGAAAATAATTCGAAACTATTTTCCCTTACTGTTGTCATCTGAAAATCTACGATTTTTTTAGAAAGCGATACTTCTTTTCACCATATCATGATAATGTGACAAGAACAAAACGTCAATATATAGGATAAGTCAACGATCAAAAAATAAATGATCCCAGCTATTTGTATTAAGGTGAATTAATATGAAGATCCATCCTCTCATTTGATAATGTCAAATGAGGTTTTAACCCATAACACAGTAGATTTTCTAATTTTCCCTTACTTTATTATTTGTATTCCACAACACAATCATATAAATGATCTTTTTTTTGTTAAAAGAATTTGTCTCGGGAGATGGGAACTCGCGATAATTTGGATAAAGAGATATTAACTCCTTTTTCGAAAACAAGGTTTCATCAAAGTTGGAGAGACATTCTGCCTGCAAACATCCATTTTTATTGGCAAGGCTTCAATGCCACTGTCTTTTGTTTCTCCCTAATTTTCTTTCGACGTCAGTTTGTTCCGATAATGTTAATAACTTCGGCCAATCTCAAAGGAGACGATGTTTCCAACCTTCACATTCTGCATCATTACCAAACAAATGATGACACATCTTTGGGTTGCCAACAAGCCGATGACTAAGAAAACCGCAATCAGACCTGTATCATTATCCTGTGATTGTGTGGGAAATTGAAATACAGATACGAAGCAGATTCCTTCTGCGTCAGAAACTCGTCAATCTGTCATTGACAAATGAGTGCGGATGACAGGGAGAATACTGACCAACGTCTGTCGACAACCTCTTGAGAAACAGTGGGGTCGGAAGAGCGCAGCAGAAAAAATGAGGAGAATGTTCAGGAGAATTCATTAAGAATGGATGATTAAGAGTCAGAAACAAATTGCTGTGGAAATGAAACATCGTAGAGCATAAGGATAGGAGTACATGTTTCAAAACAATATTAAGTAAATGCTAATTAGGAGATCGGTAAAGCTATATGTGTCGTTCCCTATCTCAGTTTAGCATGTTTTTTGAAGACGTTAAGAAATAAATTCAGAAGGTACATAAGTTTTCTGTTATAAAACAATTTTGTAACAATTTACACGTCAACCGAATATTTAATTAAATTTATTCCTTACTATTACTGCAACTATATGTAAAAGAATTATTTAGAAAAAACAAAAACGTGGGAATCGCTGGTCAGTGGTTGAATGAGGGGTGATTCATTTCGGGGAGGCCGCTGTATGTTAACCCATTTGATATTCAGCCCAACGAATTAAACGACGACCACAGCCCGAACAGAGCCCGTATTCAGAAACTGAATTCACGACATTTTTATTGGTAAACTGTGCGACGTAAAACTGACCACAATAAAGAACAAATAGGCTAACTCTTGATTGTTTTGTTCTCCTCCTGAAACAGAACTAGTTGCCATTTAATATCATGTAGTTTTCGGGAGAAAATTTTACGAACTTATTTTCAGATTTCAAAATGGGATCATTCAAGGCATGGCATTCCTAAAATAAAGAATATTGTCTTTGATGGTTAAACAGTTAAATGCAATTGGTAATGTACCGCGTAAATTTATATATTAGATTCAAAACTCAAGGTTTTACTCGGAGTTTGAGGGCCACGTTTGAACCTAATGTACTGCGACCTCCACAAACCTAGGCAGGCCCTTACATTTCCATCAATACGAAGAGAGAAGAATTAGTGTAACGAACTCCCATTGTTTCACCAAGACTGTTGAGGTGTTGAAGAATAAAGTCTGATCTGTTACCTCCAGTTGCTTCAGCAGATTTTCTCCCTGTCGCACGTCGCCAACAAGTCTCATATTCTCGCGCTGCTTTTAATAAAACCCAAAAGCAATGAATTCCACAGATTCAGAACACAGGAATTACGACGTCCGCCGTCTACACTGAGATGCTCTTCAGAAACATTTCTCTTCAACTCTATCACGAAGACAACATAGATATTTTACTTCTTATTCTCACCGAACTTAGAAAATATGATTAGATGGGGCTGAAATGAAGTTTCTTGGAACCAAAGCAGGTTATACACTTCTTGATTACAAGAAAAAGTAAGAAATTCGAAACAAATCAAAATTTTAAGTGCGAATGACATAATTAAAGAGTATAGAAAAAATGGAAAAATCATATATTAAGAATGCCCGAACAAAGGATAGTGAATATTGCCTTCAACTACGCCGAAAGAGAAAAGAAATGTGAGAAAACCACTGAGAAAATGAAGTGAACAGTTTTCAGGAGCCGGAACAGACTGAACAAGTCTAATCCTTGCAGTTAATGATGATTCTTTCGGAACTTATAAATATACTCGTACTAACGTCATTATTCATTTCCTAATTCATTATTTCAAACATTACAAAATTGTAATAACATTACTTTTTAATAATATTAATATTCATCATATTTTGGATAAGCTGCTGAAATACATGAACACATATCCACGTCTTCTTCTTCTTTTTCTTCTTCTTCTTCTTCTTCTTCTTCTTCTTCTTCTTCTTCTTCTTCTTGCCGTTTTCTTAACCGCTACTTCGGTCGCGCGGAGCCTAATCTTCTTCTCCAGTCTTCCCTGTTCTTCCAAGAATCAGGAGGTAATTTCCACTTCTCGATTATCTTTCTGATCTGGTCCTGGTCTCATCCTGGTCTTGGTCTGCCTCGATTTCTCCTTTCACTTGGTTGCCATGCTAGGGATCTTCTGGGGAGTCTTTCGTCCATTCGCTGTGCATGTCCAAACCAAGTGAGTTGTTTCTTTTCAATTTTCTCTATAATATCATGTTGCGGATTCATTATTTCCTTATCCTGTTCATTCACAATTCTTTCTCTTCTAGATATTGCTGCAGCTCTTCTGAGAAAATCCATTTCCATAGCTCCCAATTTCCTTTTCTGTAAATTCCGTGGTGGTAGCAGATATCATGTGGTAATCCATAATATGGCAAAGGAAATAATCTCCACAAAAGTTTTAATCATTTTTATTAACAATTTTCCAGAGTTAACTTTCGGGAAAACACTTTTCCCATCCACAGTGGATCTTGCCAAGCAACGAGGCTTCCTCTTCTCCCATTCCAAAAGATGGCTGCCACCTAGCTGTTACCAGCATGTTTTGCTGTTTTCACATTTTTTGACCACGTTGTGAACATTCATGGGAGATCCACGTTGCTTGGGCAAGATCCACTGGGGATGGGAAAAGTGGTTACCCGAAAGTTAACTCTGGAAAATTATTAATAAAAGTTATTAAAACTTTTGTGGAGATTATTTCCTTTACCATATTTCTTTTCTGTTGTTCTGAGAGCTGCCGTACACATATCTATCTTAAGATAAAAAAATTCATATACATAATACATATCAACCTTAAGATAAAAAAAATCTCGTTTATTTTTACGTAAATCCAACCTGCGACATGTTGAATCCGAGCAGTGAATTACGTTTTGCGACGCGCTGTCCCGGCCAGGTGCGTCTCGGCGAGAGTGCTCCAGCAGGAGAGTTCGTGTGGCCCCCTCCTGGGGCGCTCCCGTCCATCACGGCGGGAGGGCGCGGGCGTGGGCGTGGGCGGGGGCGCGGGCGAGGAGCGTCGACCTCCGCACCAGGAAGTGCCCGGGCGGGCGGGGGGGGGGGGGGGCAAACAGCGGGGCGGAAGGCGCACAGTGGCCGGTCTGTGCCCCGAGCCACCGCGCGCCCCTCCCCCCAACCCCACTCCTCGCACGTTCGGGGAACGGGTAGCCTCGGCGCGTAAGGGCTCGTGCGCGCTGGGAGTGGCACACGCTTCCTGCGGACGCTTGCCCAGACCCTCCGACTGTCTGATGACCACCTCCCGATATTCCTTTCAATTCAATAGCTTATGGGTCAATGACCCTCATCTCGACCAGGTTTTTCCGTACCTGTTTCTTTGAGCAGTTGCGGAAACTGATTGATGATTCTGGGCTAAGGGATGATTCAACATCTAATGTGTCGCAAGCTCATTAGTCCCGTAAAAGTAAGGCATATTTTTCTTCGGGAGGTAGTGATGATCTTCCCCCGCTGGATGGAGGGGTCCGCCGCCGACCTACCTGTCGGCTAGTGTTTTCCCCAACCAGATATCTCCAGCTGGGCTCCTCCCCGGCCAACGCAGGCTCTACGCTCTCGCCGGTTTTCCGGCACGTGTGGTAATGTAGTACATGCAAGTGGAAGCGTAAGTAAGGGGGAGGATAGGACCAGCAAGAGGAAGGAAAGATCGCGCGCGGTCCTTGGCCCGTTTCACCTAGTGTTTATAGGAGAAACTAGGGATGAAGCTGTTGACCGCTACAATTCTCCTCCAGACAGCAGATGAATTCGACCAAGCTATCACGCTAGTGTTGAATAGCCTGCGACCGTCGGAACACGAACCTAGGACCTCCCGGTCGGAGGCACTGAAGTGACGTCACTTGATGCCCTGAGCCACCTCTCCCGGATGCTGAGATGTCCAGATGATTTTGAATCTGGACACCAATGTAATTTTTCTATCTGTGCACATTTTTTAGAGCTCAGTAGAGAATATAATTATTCAAATTAACGAGCTCCGTATTCTCGCGGTAATAAGTCGATTACACCACGAGGGGCACGACAAGGGAGTCAAAATTTGTAGCTGATTTGTCTTAAAAAAATATTTGGTGGGAGCAAATACTTTTTTCTCAATTCTTGTCAAAAACACTCGTTTTTACTTGTATTCTATCCGGCATTCTGACAATTAGACGAGTACCTCCCCTAGCGACCAGTTTTCTTCTCAAACGATAAGTACTCGTAGACATTTTCAATTCAATGAGCACCTCAACTGTGGTTCAGTACTCAGTTTTGCATCTTCAAAATAAAAATACACAATTATAAGAAGCACGAACAAATCCTTAGTTACATAAAAATTAAACTATGGTGGCTTATTTTTCGACATCGTCAGTATGAGTTTAGATCCGGATTAATCTGTGGAGCCTTCAATATTATCCATATAGTTTGCTGCGTATTATCCAATAAAGATTTTTTTTTCAGTTTTTGAAATTGAAGTTCCCAATTGGATTATAGATTTTTTCTTCTCTGCTGATTAGTGCCAAGAAATTTGAATTCTGCTGCTTCGCATATCGGGCTACTTGCCATTTTAAAATATTTGAGATTTTCTCGCCGAGGACGCAGGTCGACAGACATAAAATCGGAAGTTCTCTCTAGTATATGAATGTTTGAAATGCCGGAGAATACTGTCAATTCTAAATCGGACAATTTTTATTTATAGAAAAGTTAATTGAAAGTGGAAAAGGCAGAAGATTGTGAAGATGACAGAATGCTTTTAAAATTTAAAACCAAATCATAATAAATAAGACAGGAGTGGGGGCCCTCTCCTAATATTGTCTTCAAACTGGCGCCTCTGATTTAAGCGAGACATTGAATCTTTACAGATAAACGTTTCATTTGCTTTAAGTGTTAATGTTTTGTTCTTGCTTGTTTTGTTTGTCTTGGCAGAAAGTGAGTCTGAAAGTTTCGGTAGGAAGCTTCTCTGAAGCAGAATGAGGATATTTTCATAATAGCGAGAGTCATCTCATTCACAGCTCTGGTGGTTCTCTCCCAGCTGTGTAAGAGTTTGTGTACTCGGAACACAGAGGCACGCGCGTCGCATTCACAAAAGCCACAACATGCCCCACTGTCAGGAACTGTGAATGCAGACTGGGCAGCCTTGCTCCGTAATGCATGAATCTTTTGGACTTTGGCTGCTCAAATACTCTTTGAAATATTACTCTGCGAGGGTTGAGTGTGTCAACGTCTGCGCTTCACAGCAGTGTTTTCACGCCTCTTTGTAGTTCACGGCGGAAAACAAATAGATGCTACTACACATTTAGCAGTCATGACAGCTGTTGCAACACCCTCAAATTATTTATATAATTCAGCTCGAAGGCAGAAAGTTTGGCAAACGTTCAGGGCGGACAGGCAAGTATTTTCATAATTTTAAATCCCGCGGACCAGTAGTATGACTGTTTAAGAATAAGTATTTGTAAAATAATGACATAAGAAATATTAAAATTGTGACTTTTTCTTCTTCGATAATATTGTGGGAAGATAGAGAACTATTTTATAGCACAATTTGTAACTTTAACGTAAGAAAAATGAGAAAACTTATTATTAAGAATTTATAAATGTCGGTCGGGATGGCCGAGATCGCTAAGGCAGTAGTGCAGTAGCGATCTCGGACCGAAGGATCGTGAGCTCGAGTCCCGCCTCGGGCGTGGTTGTATTCTGTTCGTCTTTTCACACCCCTATCATCATCATATCGTATCATCCTCATAGTTACCTTATTGTTACACGCAATAGTGGTCGCTAAAGACGTAGTAGTGTATGCAATCTTAAACAACAATAAAAAAATTATAAATTTTTGATAATATTGTTTTTATTTAATCTATTTTATAAAAGTGAGATAATGTATTTGTCACCAAAACTTTTGTGATTGATCCCAAATTTCGTACGAATTATTTTGAACGACCCGGAATACAAGAATAAAATAGTTGCGATTCAACATATTACTTCAAAATGTGTGTTATTACAATATTTATTTCAATGCATCTGGGCGGCATCGTTGTCGGGCATTGCTGACGGACAGGGCGGTGCCGAGCGAGACCAGATGAAATGAGCTAAGCCGGGACTGGCGAGCAAATGAAAGAAGAGAGCTGAGCAAATGGAGGAACGAGAGGAGTTAGAAGAAAGGAAGGAGTAGGAGGGGGCTAAAGAAGTGGGAGGTGCGAGTGGAGTGGAAAAAGGAAGCAGAGTGAAAAAGCGATAAAAGACGAATGAAAAGACGTAGTGAAGAGAACGGAAGAAGAGGACAGAGCGTGATGAGCGGGAAAAAAGAGCGGGCAGGGTTGGATGGGAGTGGCGGGCGGAATGGGCTTAGAAGAAAGAGTGGAAGAAGCGAGCGGAGCGTGATGAGTGGAAAGTACAGCTAGAGTGGAACTGGCTGGATGAACGTGCAGGCGAGACGGGTGAAGCGTGAGCTGTCTCAAGGCTGCGTTGTATATTCTTGTGATAAATATATATCAAGGAAACGCTGGACAGTCAGGCCATTTACCAATACAACAAAAAACAATATGTGCAAAATGTTTTCGCGTACTACCAATGGTTCCCAGAACTTTTGTCTGCGACGACAGTTCAAATAGCTGCTCATGTAGTACTTGTGCAGATCATTGCAAACATTATTAATGAATCAATTATACATTTCGCACAAGAGTTAGTTTCGGAATAAAGCGTAAAGCGAACATCTGGCACTGAAGTAAATGAGATGAGTTAACTGTCTATTCTGTGATTTTTTGGGAAACAGTGTGTTCGTCATCTTACCTGTCTTGGTAGCAATGTGGCACACCGTTATTTTTTGCCGTACTACGTTGTCGTTGCAATAGGAATTCAATGACGCAAAAGAGTCTTGAATAAAATTATATGAAACAATAACAAAATAAAATACTCTCGTATTGTACCTTAAGTGTTTTGAAGTACATCATCCAATAGCCAATTGTTGGGGCACTATAACAATGAAATAATTATATGCGTCGTCATTGCCAACAATATTATATAATATTATAATATTGTTGGCAATGACGCATATAATTATTTCATTAGAAGTGCCAACGATAACTCACCGCAACACCTAAATGCACTATAACAAGTATAAAAAGTTCATAGGTTGGGAAACTTGACATATGGGACCTAATAACTCGTCAAAAATAAATAATTTCTACTCTACCAAGAACACTGACATTGTGCACATTCAGAAAAAATACATCTCGGCTATGGCCTCTCATGTTAATGACATTTCGTCCGTGTCCGTCTCTTAAAAAATACCTCAACACCGACAGCAACGTCATCATCATCATAAATATCAATAATAATAATAATAATAATAATAATAATAATAATAATAATAATAATAATAATAATAAAGACACTCCTCACAGTTCAGTGCATCGGAATTACATACCTCGAGGTGGTGCAGAAAGAAGATTCCTTAACTTGGAGCAGTATGCCGACAGCAAGAAGAAAAGCAACGTCAGTACTTTCTGTCCATTAACTCGTCTGTTCACAGATAAGAATAAAAAGATGTCTGGCACGACTAAGCAAAGATTTTGAGTACTTGAAGATTCAAGACCGTGTAAATGTCTGGCAAAGAAAATAACTTCATGGTAGACTTTTTTGTAACTTTAACTATAGAGATATTGCTAAGAAAACTCAGCGGAGAGGCCTCGAGTCAGGGGCATCTTTGGTGATTAATATTTATTCAATATTATTAAATAGATTAAAGGTTTCCTTTTTTCCATTCGTGACCAAGTTGATAAAATCAGAGCATATAAAAATGCATTATTCGTCAATTAATTCATAGTCAATGTCACCTGTATAAATCTACTAAAGAGTCAATCCAGCCTATTTGCTAAAAATGCCCCGCATTGGCTCCAGGAGAATATTATCTTAAGAGACAACAGCATTACCAAAGTAATTCTCTAGGTCCTTGCCATGAGATACGACCTAGTAGAGTGTGAGAAAACTTATTACAAGTGCAAACTAGAGCAAGTAGTCAGCAGTGGCCAACCTCGAATTCTGTGGGATAGTGTAATCATATCTGACCAAACAGTAGAAGCATAAAGACAAGTGTGTTCTCTTTGATAAAATATCTAAAACAACAAACATAAGTGACGCTGCGGCCCTACAGATGACAGACTTGTAACAACCGTTTCTGAGAAGATGAGAGAATACCAACCACTAACTGTTGAATTGAAGGGCGTATATGGATTGTGCGCAATAGAAATGGTTCCAGTGGTAGAGTCAGCAAAGGTCACCAAAGGAATGTCAAAGAAATTAAAAATCGATGAGAAGTATTTACGAGCCATTCATAACATTCCATTATTGGGAATAGCAAACATATATTCTTAAATTAATAAGACCCGTAAATTCTTAAGACTTAATTGATGGAAAGAAAAAAATCCTCGTTCTACGTTCGTTGCAAAGAACCGTTGCGTCAATTTAGATCAAGAAAAAGATAAATTAATAATAATTAATAATAATAATAATAATAACAAATACCGAGCGAAGTGGCTCAGTGCGTAGCGCACTGACTTCGTAATCGGGAGGTCCGGGTTCGATTCCCGGGCCGGCCATCCTGACCGGGGTTTTCGTGGTTTCCCTCGATCATAAAGGCGAATGCTGGGATGGTTCCAAAAGTCCACGATCACCTATCACCTCCTAATCCATTCCTATCATCTTTCATCTTCCATACCCCCGGGCTAACAACCATGGGGGATAAAAATCGGATCCAGCTAAATGCTGGTCCCCCCTAAGAATTGTTGCAAGCACCTGCCACCGCGATAATAAATAAAAACTGAGCCACGGTAAATGCAGGACGCTTGCTTGCGTGGTCCTAGTCGGCCGATTAACAAAAAAATAATAATAATAATAACAAATAAGGTCGGTCAGATGGCCGAGATTGTTATTGAAGTAGGGCCGTAGCGGTCCCGGACCACAAGATCGCGGGTTCGAGTCCCTCCTCGAGCATGGGCATATTTGTTTATGTCTATATGTGTGTGTCGTCCTTTCATCCCACACCAACTCATCGTCCATACCTCCAGAGATTACAACCTGGGGAATATAAATCGGAATTCAGCTGACCGCCCTGCCTAGAAAGGTACTGGCACCTGCTGAAGCAGGTGCACGAGTGGTCCGAGTTGGCCTATATGCAAAAAAACAACAACAAAAAAACAGTTAAATTGTTGTAGTAGTAAAAATTTGTACTCAAAGCGAGTATTCAAGATACTCTGAACCTAAAAATCACGTCAATGCCCTTCTTTCGGATCTCCCAACAGCAGCAGCAGCAGCAGCCAAGAATCCGTTGAGTGAAGAGAGCAACGTTAGTCAGCCGTTTTAGGAGGAAGCCGCCGGCAGCAAGACCGGCGGGCGGGGCCGGGCCGGGCCGGGGCGGGGCGGGGCGGGGGCGGGGGCGGGGGACGGGGCGGAGGTGGGGGACGGGGCGGAGGTGGGGGCGGGGGCGCGGTCGGTCGGGCGGCGCGATCAAGGCCTCCGTGGCAGGGCGCCCTTTGAGCGCAGGTGGCAGGCGAAAGGTCGCGCGACGGCCTCGGGCGGCGGGGGCGGGGGCGGGGGCGGGGCGACGGGGGGGCGGGCCGGGGCTGGTCGGCGGGGACGGTAGCGTCCGGTGCGCCGCTGAGGCAAAACAGGCGGCGACGCTGTGAAGGCAGTGCAGGAGGTGGGGGGAGCGGATGCAAGGGAAGAAGAGTGCGTCGGGGGCGGGGCGCGGGCGGGGCGGGGTCGGGTCGGGGGCGGGGCGGAGGCGCAGCGAGGGCGAGGGCGGGCGGGGGGGCGGGGGCGGGGCGGGGGTGGGGCGGGGGCGGGGCGGGGGCGGGGCGGAGGCGCAGCGAGGGCGGGGGCGGGGCGGGGGGCAGGGGCGGGGCGGGGGCGGGGCGGGGCGAAGCGGGGGTGGGGCGGGGCGGGGCGGAACGAGGGGTGCGGTAGCGTCCGCTGCGCCGCCGAGGCGAAAGCGGCAGCGACGCTGTGAAGGCAGTGCAGAAGGTGGGGGCAACGGATGCAAGAGAAGAAGAGTTCTCAATGATCACCTTCGAACAACAATCTAGTCGTATACATTCTTGGCAATCCGGGATGAGCCGCGCCTCGCTCAATTGCACTGATGTTTCGGCCATCTTGCTGTGGCCTTCTTCAGAGCTATACTATTAGACGTAGAGAGAGCATTACCGTTGTCTCTGCAGCAAATCTGGACGGGAGGTCCTAGAATTCGAGTCCTAAATAACTAGATCTAATTCAACTGCTGTCTGGAGGAGAATTGTAGTGGCTGCCTGCTGCGGTAAGTAGTTTTCCGTGGTTCCTACGATCAATACTAGGTGAATTTCGGAGCGGCACCCTAACAAATTACTGTGGGCTGTGTACTTACAAACGGATTGTGTGCGATCTCTCTTGTGTAACCTTTCCACACATGTCGAGTCATCAGTGGGGAGAATGGAGCTTGCCCTAGCTGGATCGGGACCCGCCGGAAGAGATATCAGGAGTGGGAAATCTCCCACAAGCTGAACTATATATTTCTGAGCCGTGAGATCAGGAGACGACCACTACGTAAGCTTGCGGATGCTTTCTCCTACAGATACCTCTACTAGGAGAACACCGCCCCAAGCGGGACAAGCTATATGCCCCCAGCTGATCCTTTCACGTATGTGGTAATGTAGTAAGTGTAAGTGCGTGTCTATGAGTGGAAGAGGGAACAAGGATTAGTAAGGAAAGATTGCGGGCGCTTCATGGCTCGTTGATTAGTGTAAATTTGTGTAATGTAGATACTGCCCCGGCATTCGTTTCTATTGATAGGAGAAGTCACGAATAAGACTCAAAGCTGCTGGCCGCCAGAATTGTCCGAACACTTTCATTTGACCTAGCAACCTACCTAATGTCGAAATTCTGCCACTGTCGGTATTCGAACCCTAGAACTTTCCGGTCAGAGACAACGTTTTAGCCGGCCCCAAAGCCTGCTCAACAGCTTCAGAAATGTTGATGCTACTCATCCCACATCTGCAAACGCTCATAGTACGAGTACACAAGCGTTTGTGAATATTGCAACATCAAGAAGACATACTATTGGGATGGAATTTATTCCACATTTTATGAGTATCACAATATAGAAATTATTAGTATTACAGAACTATAACTACATTTTTGATCCTTGCGTATTTAGTACCTTAGTAGTGAAGCCGCCACGCGCTACCATCACAGCCTCTAGACGTCGTGGCATAGATTCAAAGACAACTTGTATATTCTGCTGGGGAACACGCATTCACGCTGTTTCTATGCGTGACCACTAAGCATCGCCAGTGACTGCAGGAGGACCAGAACGAACAAGTTGCCGACCGATCATACCCCACACTTCTTCGATAGGCGACATGTCAGGCGAACGTGCAGGCCAGGGAACCAGTGGTACCCGTCATTCTTCGCACAAAGCTTGCACATTCCTCGCCCCCCACGCGTTCGGGCATTGCAGAGGCGATCTCTACGCAAATTTAATTACTTCTTATGGATACACTGTTCTACACATCCACCGATTTTCAAGTGATTCCAACCATTTCTTCTGGGTGTTGCAATTTTCACAACCACCTGTGTACTATGCTACTATTATGAGCGTTTGCAGCTGTGTGATGAATAGCATGCCCATTTTAAAGCTGTTGAGCAGGCTTAGGGTCCGGCTACAACGTTTGTCACTTCAGAGTCTCTGACGGGAAGGTTCTTGTCTTCGAATACCGGCAGTGGCATAATTTCGACATTAGGTAGGATGCTAGGTCAAATGAAGAGGTTTGGACAATTCTGCCAGCCGGCTGCTTTGAACCTTTCTCATGATTTATCCGATGAATGGAAACGAATTCTGGGACAGTATCTAAGTTCATTCTATTCAAAGTTGCGTACAAAGCGTGGAGGTAAGCAGGACCAAGCAGGACTTCGCAATCCGGAGGATGCAAGAGTGAGCAAATAAGGGAGATGGCGATGCGGGTGGGAGGGTGAGTGAGGGCGAGGGCGAAGGCGATGGCGATGGCGAGGGCAAGTGCGAGGGTGAGGGCAAGTGCGAGTGTGAGGGCAAGTGCGAGAGTGAGGGCAAGTGCGAGTGTGAGGGCAAGTGCGAGTGTGAGGGCAAGTGCGAGTGTGAGGGCAAGTGCGAGGGCGAGGGCAAGTGCGAGGGCGAGGGCAAGTGCGAGGGCGAGGGCAAGTGCGAGGGCGAGGGCAAGTGCGAGGGCGAGGGCAAGTGCGAGGGTGAGGGCAAGTGCGAGGGTGAGGGCAAGTGCGAGGGTGAGGGCAAGTGCGAGGGTGAGGGCAAGTGCGAGGGTGAGGGCAAGTGCGAGGGTGAGGGCAAGTGCGAGGGTGAGGGCAAGTGCGAGGGTGAGGGCAAGTGCGAGGGTGAGGGCAAGTGCGAGGGTGAGGGCAAGGGCGAGGGTGAGGGCAAGTGCGAGGGCGAGGGCAAGTGCGAGGGTGAGGGCAAGTGCGAGGGTGAGGGCAAGTGCGAGGGTGAGGGCAAGTGCGAGGGTGAGGGCAAGTGCGAGGGTGAGGGCAAGTGCGAGGGTGAGGGCAAGTGCGAGTGTGAGGGCAAGTGCGAGAGTGAGGGCAAGTGCGAGTGTGAGGGCAAGTGCGAGTGTGAGGGCAAGTGCGAGTGTGAGGGCAAGTGCGAGGGCGAGGGCAAGTGCGAGGGCGAGGGCAAGTGCGAGGGCGAGGGCAAGTGCGAGGGCGAGGGCAAGTGCGAGGGCGAGGGCAAGTGCGAGGGCGAGGGCAAGTGCGAGGGCGAGGGCAAGTGCGAGGGCGAGGGCAAGTGCGAGGGCGAGGGCAAGTGCGAGGGCGAGGGCAAGTGCGAGGGTGAGGGCAAGTGCGAGGGTGAGGGCAAGTGCGAGGGTGAGGGCAAGTGCGAGGGTGAGGGCAAGTGCGAGTGTGAGGGCAAGTGCGAGAGTGAGGGCAAGTGCGAGTGTGAGGGCAAGTGCGAGTGTGAGGGCAAGTGCGAGGGTGAGGGCAAGTGCGAGGGTGAGGGCAAGTGCGAGGGTGAGGGCAAGTGCGAGTGTGAGGGCAAGTGCGAGAGTGAGGGCAAGTGCGAGTGTGAGGGCAAGTGCGAGTGTGAGGGCAAGTGCGAGTGTGAGGGCAAGTGCGAGGGCGAGGGCAAGTGCGAGGGCGAGGGCAAGTGCGAGGGCGAGGGCAAGTGCGAGGGCGAGGGCAAGTGCGAGGGCGAGGGCAAGTGCGAGGGCGAGGGCAAGTGCGAGGGCGAGGGCAAGTGCGAGGGCGAGGGCAAGTGCGAGGGCGAGGGCAAGTGCGAGGGCGAGGGCAAGTGCGAGGGCGAGGGCAAGTGCGAGGGCGAGGGCAAGTGCGAGGGTGAGGGCAAGTGCGAGGGTGAGGGCAAGTGCGAGGGTGAGGGCAAGTGCGAGGGTGAGGGCAAGTGCGAGGGTGAGGGCAAGTGCGAGGGTGAGGGCAAGTGCGAGGGTGAGGGCAAGTGCGAGGGTGAGGGCAAGTGCGAGGGTGAGGGCAAGTGCGAGGGTGAGGGCAAGTGCGAGGGTGAGGGCAAGTGCGAGGGTGAGGGCAAGTGCGAGGGTGAGGGCAAGTGCGAGGGCGAGGGGAAGTGCGAGGGGAAGGGCGAGGGGAAGGGCGAGGGGAAGGGCGAGGGGAAGGGCGAGGGGAAGGGCGAGGGGAAGTGCGAGGGGAAGGGCGAGGGGAAGGGCGAGGAGAAGGGCGAGGGGAAGGGCGAGGGGAAGGGCGAGGGCGAGGGCGTGCGAGCGGACGCAGCCGCCGGGAAAGACGCGGTTGGGCGCTCCTGGAGGCCACAGCCGCCGTTCACTCGCTTTGGAAGAGCGCATGCACCGTGCGGTTTCGAAGTCTCACGCAACGAGCGGCATTCGACTAACAGGAGGAAGGCGAAAGGAGAAAACAATTACGTTCCGTTTTCCGGTAGGTTTGGGGATTATTTTCTATATTCTGCTGGGTCAGAAACCATTGCGAGAAAACAATACGCGGAAAGACCAACAGTTACTCAGCACTATGCAAACGAGATGTTTGAAATCATTAATTTCTCGTAGTACACATGTGTACTCAATATGAGGATTTACTTTTCGTTATTATTTTCAAGAAAAATACTTTTAACCTAATGAGGTTTATTCAGAAAGTGTGATTCTGCGTTGTTGAATATTAAAATTAGTCTTTAGTAAATAATAGACAACCGACAAGAGCAACGTTCTGCACAACTCTACTCATAAATCGCCTTCAGTGATTCAACGATTAATTTTTATTTATTTACCATTTTTACATTAGAAGACTGATGACATAACCGTTTCGAGTCAAAGTAGGCTAGGGCTACTCTACATTTGCTCGACTACATAGCTGATGTTGTGCTCTGGATCAGCTCTTGATCGCTTTCTAGTACGCGGCCCCGGGTTCCATTCCCGTTCGTGCCAAGACTATAGTGGGCGTTGTTGACTTCTAGGCTGTCCGGGTGCACGTACACGTACGTATAGTGTGCATTTTCCTTGCAATGTACCAGTATTTGTTGCTGTGTGACGATGAGAAAATTCACTTCTCAGGTTAAGAAGACCGGAATATGACGTGGGGATGTAACCTAAGAGCCAGACACGTCGCCGGTAGGCCTGAGCCCGTTCACGGGCTGTCGCGCCAAGTACATACGTACAAGGCACAAGTACATTCAGCATATACATACATATAGCTGGTGTTAAAAATCAATCACTGTCAGCACTATATCCTGGGATCTCTCGATCTACATACCAGGCGTTTGCCACTTCGCTACCGCATGTATTAGCGGCTCATGGTACTTGTTTTACTTCGCGAAGTCCTGAACTACCTTCCCCGTGGCGTCACCCGTCTCCCGCCCGCAGCCAGGCGGCGGAGTGGGGCGGGGCGGGGCGGGGCGGGGCGGGGTGGGGTGGGGTGGGGCGGGGTGGGGCGGGGCGGGGCGGGGCGGGGCGGGCAGGGCGGGGCGGGGCGGGCAGGGCGGGGCGGGGCGGGCAGGGCGGGGCGGGGCGGGCAGGGCGGGGCGGGGCGGGCAGGGCAGGGCGGGGCGGGGCGGGCAGGGCGGGGCGGGCCGGGGCGGGCGGGGCGGGGCACGGCAGGGCAGGGCGGGGCGGGGCGGGGCGGGGCGGGGCGGGGCAGGGCGGGGCGGGAAGGTGCAGGGCGGGGCGGGCCGGGGCGGGCCGGGGCGGGCCTGGGCGGGCTGGGGCGGGCCGGGCCGGGCCGTCCCGTCCCGTCCCGTCCCGGCCCGGCCCGTCCCCAGCGCGTGCGCGCGCGGCGTCGCGCGATGTCGCGGTCTTCGTCGAACGGCGGAGGGGCGGAGGCCGTCCGCCAGAAGCTAACGGGCGCCCTGGTCGCCGCCTCCGCCCCGCCTCCGCCACCGCTGCCCTCGCAACCGTGGACGTCGCCGCCGCTGCTGCCGCCGCAGTCACCACCAGGGCCTTGCAACTCTCCATCAAAACCGGAACCAAGCTGGAGGGTAGTACGATTGGAGGTGCTAGGTGTTGCCGGGTGCAGTTGCAGGTTAGGCTCGCCAACTTTCCCACCTACAAATTGGTTAATTTGCGAGAAATACGAAAATTGTCTTCTAAATGTTCAATTATTCATAATATAAGCATATAAGACAGCTCTTAAGAAAGGTCGAACACCAACCCTATCTTTTGTGACATTATAGGCGTGGTGGCGACCCGCAAACTCATGCAGCAGCCACACACGGTTTAAGTATCGTTGGCAGCAGTTTGTGTTTTAGTTCATGTACGAAGGTGATGCAGCAGAGCGCGCCACCGTAATGGTTTCTACCACTATATGGGTGTTGAAAGGTCGACGCTGAAACTAGGAAGTTCGTGCTCGCCATAGCGCTAGCACTACCGATCTTCTGCGCATACGCAAATTCACTAAAGTGGTGCGGAACTTCAAGTGCCCGTCACAATCTCCCTAATGCTCTACCGCCTGCGTTGCCAATGGCGCTATCACCACCTCTGCCGCTGTAGCACTAGAGAATGAATAGGGAAAAATTAGGCGACGTTTCGTTCTAACACGACTACGGTAAATGGACGTTGTTTCGAATTATGACGGCAGCGTGTGACAATGAAGCTAAATTATGAAATGCCACAATGATGCTTTCAATAAATTTGTTCCACTAGAGCTGCCCTCGATTCCTATGATATTGCATCTTGGGTATATAGAAATAGGAGCACCCTCTACTGTCACAGTTTGTAAAAAATTACGGTTATTATGATGACGAGACTGATCATGAGTATTTCACCTGCAGCTTATTCATATCTACATCTTCGTCACTTCCGTTTCCGTTGTCACTCCCCTCTCCGCCGTTGCTATCCATTCAGCCCGCATGTACCTCAACGCGCATGCTCTGGCCCCACCCGGGAAGGACAGCAAAGATAGAATATTTTGGAAAGAGTGGTGAACGGTCTTTGGGTTTGATGGATGAGGTGATTTGAGGTCTTTGGGCCCGTCAACTAGCAAGGTCGATAGTCCCGTAAGTGTAGTGTATGTTTTTTCCCGCGGGAGGTGGCTGTGATAATCTCCCGGTGGGAGGCGCGATCAGGCGTCGACCTACGTCCGTCTGCGGTGATTTTTCCTTAACCAGGTATCTCCCACTAGCAGAAGGGACTGCCCCAGCCGGGAGAAGCTATAAGCTCCCGACTGGGCTCCCGGAATGTATGATACCGTATTACATGTAAGGGGTGAGAATGGGACGAAGAAGAGGAAGGAGAGATCGCGCATGGCCCGTTTGTGAGGGAACTGCTCCGGCATTCGCCTGGTGTTGATCGCAGAAACCACGGAAAACTACCAATCAGAGCAGCCGGTCGCTAGAATTCTCCTCCAGACAGCGACTGAATTCGACCTATCCTGCTACCTTCGGGATTCGAACATCAGGTGCTCCCGGTCAGAGGCACTGCAGTAACATCAGTTGATGCCCTGAGCCACCTTTGCCGGTGCGGTGTGGGGAAAAAAGACACCATGCCACAATACACAAGTTAAGAACCCCGGCTCCGCAGGGTTCGAACCCGCGACCCGTAGAATCGAACTTATATGCCTTGTCATGCCTGCACTCATGTTCGGCTACCCGAGCCGGTTTCATGCCCACTGCTAAACGATAGTTCATCTATGCTGATGAGGGGGAACGCCCTTCCGCCAATCACAGCGTGGCGCCCGCCCCCTCCGCTTACTCACACCGCGGGGCGCTGTCCCGTGCGTGGGCGCGCGCCAGCCCAAAGCACAGGTGGCCCTGGCATTCTGTCCCTCTGATACGGCGCGGCATTCGATACGACGCTAATTGCATGATTGGTGGCTAAAATTACTCCTGTTCTTCGTCATTCGTGTCGACGACTCTTCCGGTGATCGGGCCAACAATTTGGGGAGTCGCGTAATGAGTTCGGTGAGAGAATGGGTAGGTTAATTCTATACGGCAGTATCCGGGAATAAAATCATATTCGTATGCAACACTGTTGTCCGATTTAAAAAAGGTTGAGTGATTTTCTATGGTAGTCGCAATGTTTTTTATTCATTTCAAGGTGAAGTATTAAGTCAAGTCCTCGTATATCATTCTATTATCATATCATTTACTATTCTATTCATATGATTCTACTCCATTAGACAATATTAAGCCACAATACTTTACATTTCTTCATTCAGGAACTAGATTTTTAATAAAACGTGCAAATCAATAGTATACTTTTTCAGTGGCAGAATCACATATCATAAAATATTAGATTTAGATGTCAGCAAAAGCCGTCACTATACTAAGCAAACATACGTTATCAAACTATATTTTATCTGGGTATCCGTTATCGTTGAAGGGAGTGGAGACAGCGTTATTTCAATCTTGGGTCGAAGGTGGGCGGGTTCGAATCTCTCCTTGGACATGGATGTTTGCTTGTCTTGCGGCATCGCGGGATTCCCCCGATCAGCTTGTACCCCCTTTTCAACACCTTCCCTCTTTTCCCCTCCATTTCCTTCCCTTCATAATGTCCTCACCCCCGGCATTGATTCTGGGACTAAGAGGTACCTCGGCATTTAAAAGAATAGAAAAGTGGTTGAAATGAACCTTGGGACTACCCCCGGAGCCGAGGCAGGGAATAATTGCATCCCAGCACAACGAAAGAATGAGCGTAGAAGGCGACAAGACCTACGGAATGCACGAATGAAAAAGGGCACTTGAAATCCAGATAATCTGTAGAGAAAAGTATCAATATCTAGGATTGGGGTGGACTAACGTCCGTACAGTATTAGCAACTTAAAAAAAAATCCTCTGCATCTCCTCAAATGAGAAACAAATGAAAGACCAGAACATTTTCAATTGTAGGATTGGAGTTCAAACTTTACACCTAGAAAATGAAAAATCCACTCATGGTATTCCAAATTGTTATCACTTCTTCAGTCAGTAACTCTTTTGATTTTTTTCAATATCTCAGTATTGGAAGAAATCCGTTTCCTAAACCTCTTATTTTCAAATATTTAGCAACTGAGACACCAACATCCAGTTCTTTTTTACCTAAATTTATAAACATTTTACCAAATTGTATCCTCGTTTCTAATATTCCTACCGTTGCAATTGAGCTGAAAATAATAAAGAGCAACAATGAATTAGGTATATTAATTTTGATATTATTAAGAGAGACATGCATGCGATCGATGTCGTTATGTTTTTTTCCTCTTAATATTACATTTCCCAAATTCCTTTATTACATATCGGCTTTGAACCTACGACTTTAAACCCGGTGAAACTAGCACCAGCAATCCTGCAAAAAATTCAGCCTCTACCAAAAAAGTATTGTGCTCCCTCCCTCTCTCCCATTTTCACTCTCTTTAATGATTATAATTTTATTTCTCGCTTTCTTTCTCATTCTTTCTCTCTTATTCTCTCTCTCATTATCTATTTCCATTTCTCTCGTTCCCTCTTTCTTATCCTCTTTCACTCATTCTCTCTCTCTTTCTCTCTCTCTCTCTCTCTCTCTCTCTCTCTCTCTCTCTCTTTCTGTGTGAAAAGTGATCCGGTTGGTGACTAATGGCGGCCTCTCATCGCTGGAATCGTCAGGGCTGCCATTCGCCCGCGCGCTCTGACGGAGAGGAAAACATTCCTGAGGAGAGCGAGGTGTCACCGCCCGTGCGGCTACCTTTGCATTTTAGCTCAATCTCCTCAGCAGCTCGGTCGCAAGGAGAGACGTCATTTCAACCACGAAGAGTACTCCTTTACGGGGCGAAGCCAGCTGGGACGCTTTTCAACGTATTCTGCATATGGTCCTTTTTAACACTTTTAATAAAATAAGCACATTGTAATGTTATTATCATTTTCTACTGCTAACATGTTCAAACTACGAATTTTAAAATCAAAGGAATAAATAAGTACGGATTTAAATTAGAACTAACAGATGATTATCAATATTAAACAACCAAAGAAGTTGAAGTCGTAAGTTTCCGAGACAGTCATGCGAATGATCTTGGCTGTCCGGGTGACGGCAAGGCTGTGATGCGAACGTTTCGACTATCTTGTCGTTGTATTCCTCAGGGCTAATCAGAGGAACCCTGTCCTTGAAACCAGCCCTGAGGAAGAACACAACAAGATAATCGAAACGTCTGCAGCATTTGACTTGGCGTCTCCCGGACAGCCAAGATCAAACCAAAGAATTTCTTTGAACTTAATGAAAAATCATTTACTTAATACTAACAGCTTATAGTCGAGTTTTCTGTAATGTTACAAAGCGTATTAATTCTTATAATGAAAAATGAATAAAGTTGAGGGAAATAAGGAGTTGATTATATGACAAATATTACTGACTCTAAAACAGTAGATATTTTTTCAAAGCATTCAGTAAATTGTCCAAGATAATATTTCGTCAACTCTTTAAATTTTAGAGTTGAATAACAATGAAAAAACGTAGAGAGTAATGAGACACAGTAAATTCAGGTTCGTTGTCTCACCAAGCATTGAAGTTACCACAGGACTTCCGTTTAGATACGCCCCTTTAGTGTCCCGGTGTCATTACGTTCCTTGTCGCGCAGCCGTTAAGAGCGATTGGTCGTCGGAAGGTGAGTTGGGACAAATGAATCGTCGGCTGCTGACGTTGGCTTCTAACGATGAAGTGGCGCCGGCATCTCACCAGGAAGCCTCGAAAACAGCAGAATAAAACTGCTGTCACGTGACTCGCTGCACCCGGTGATCCTACACATCAAGAGCAAAATGCAGTCAATTTTAGTTGAAGAAAATATAAGCTAATATAAAATACTGGCTGAAATAAATACATTTGTAGACAATTATGAGAAAAAATATATTGTTTTCGTTAATTCTGTGTTTGTTAATTTTTTGTGCTGTTGTTGAAGAATTATTAATTATTTCATAATACGTTACTCGGTACAGATTTCATCTTGATAAAAAAATAATTTTACTTGCGGACGTTTTCAACTTTTTTGTTTGTACCTGATGACCACATTACCGTGAAAGAAGCACATTCATAATGAGCACGAGTATACACACAGTACATGTGTGTACAAAGAGGAAAGAACTGATAAAAACCGCCAAACTTGTTTTTTTGTGTAACTTTCCATTATGTAAAATGATCTTGTTAACTTAAATTATCTCTGGAAATATCTGTACATAGACGTTACCAGTGAAACAAATTATTGTAAACCACCTGACACTCTAACAGGACTATGTATTTTCTATAACTAAATCTCTTTTACCGAATTCATTACATCTTCTCAGTTCTTAGACCTTTGAAAGAAATCATCATACAAGTAATTTAGATCACGTTACTCAAACAATAATACATGCACCATGGATTAAATAATTACCTTTTGTTCTCTATAACATTTTAAATGAGGGTTCGACGACAAACATAAAGAATAAAATAAAGAAGGGCAATATAATAAAAAGAATTAATATACGAGTTTCTGAAGAAATCATCATGCAAGTAAATTAGAGAATATACTAGCATCACATTACTCAAACAATAATAAATGCACCATGGATTAAATAATTATCTTTTGTTCTCTATATCACTTTAAATGGGAGTTCGACAACACTCATAAAGAAGAAAATAAATAAAAGCAATATAATAAGAAGAATTAATATACGAGTAAATTGGGAACAAGGAATATACGAGTAAATTGAATATTGCTTTTTTGTACGGAAACCAAAAAAAGTAATCCTGCATAAAAACACCCAACCAGAAGTAAACATAAGACGCCTCCTCGTTATGCGCGGACGCGGAAGCGCCGAGTCGCATGCGTTGTAGGCTTAATTAATGTTCTGGGTGAAAGATATTATCACCTGGTGATATAATCGGTTTCGACCAAGGCTCCGATATGCCAAGAGGCTGTTCGGGTTAGCGTGCTCAGGGAACGTCGAAAGGGAAGGCGAAGGAAGACACGTGGAGGGTATACGAGTGTCTGAAGACGAAGATGAGGGAATCTGAGGACACCAGCGAAAAGGGAGAGTTAGACGACAAAATCAGAGAGAAATGGAGTGAGAGAGCGATGAGAAGAGAAGAGGAGAGAAGAGGAGAGAAGAGAAAAGAAGAAAAGAGAAGAGGAAACGAGAAAAGAGAAGAGAGAGATGAGAAGAGAAGACAGAGAAGAGAAGACAGAGAAGAGAAGACAGAGAAGAGAAGACAGAGAAGAGAAGACAGAAAAGAGAAGACAGAAAAGAGAAGACAGAAAAGAGAAGACAGAAAAGAGAAGACAGAAAAGAGAAGACAGAAAAGAGAAGGCAGAAAAGAGAAGGCAGAAAAGAGAAGGCAGAAAAGAGAAGGCAGAAAAGAGAAGACAGAAAAGAGAAGACAGAAAAGAGAAGACAGAAAAGAGAAGACAGAAAAGAGAAGACAGAAAAGAGAAGACAGAAAAGAGAAGACAGAAAAGAGAAGACAGAAAAGAGAAGACAGAAAAGAGAAGACAGAAAAGAGAAGACAGAAAAGAGAAGACAGAAAAGAGAAGACAGAAAAGAGAAGACAGAAAAGAGAAGACAGAAAAGAGAAGACAGAAAAGAGAAGACAGAAAAGAGAAGACAGAAAAGAGAAGACAGAAAAGAGAAGACAGAAAAGAGAAGACAGAAAAGAGAAGACAGAAAAGAGAAGACAGAAAAGAGAAGACAGAAAAGAGAAGACAGAAAAGAGAAGACAGAAAAGAGAAGACAGAAAAGAGAAGACAGAAAAGAGAAGACAGAAGAGAAGAAGGGAAGAAGACAGAAGAGGAGAAGGCAGAGAAGGGAAGAAGACAGAGAGGGAAGAGATAGAGAAGGGAAGAGATAGAGAATATAGAGAAGAGAGAGTCGAATGGGAAAACAGAAAATGTCGAAAAGAATTGTGAGGGGAGTAGAGCAGATGGTGAAGTATAGGATTCATAGCAGTGAAAAATGGGAGATTCTGGACATGTTAAAAACAAAGAGGAAGAAGTTTCATTGTAGCGTCTTGAAACAATGATAAAGGCCCAGAAAAAGAAATGAACGAAACGTAATGAAACCAGTCAGCTCAACGATGGTTAGAGAAAACGAAACCCGAACCAACAGGCAAAAGGATGGTAACGCTTGAAGATCGGAGAAGAACTGAAGTCGGCTACCAGTCGAGACCCGGCCACCTATCGCAGCAGCACAAGGGATGGTGACGGCGGCGGCCGCGATCGGAATGGCAGCGGGAACGGGACGACGGCGACGCCACTGACGATAGTGGCAATGGGTGCGGTGGCGGCGGCGGTGCCGACGCTGGCGGTGGTGGCGGCGGTGGCGGCGGTGGCGGTAGTGGTGGCGGTGGCGGCGGTGGCGGCGGCGGTGGCGGTAGTGGTAGTGGTGGTGGCGGTGGTGACGGTGGTAACGGCGGCGGCGGTGGTGGTTGTAGAGGTGGAGGTGGCGGTGGCGGTGGCGGTATCGGCGGCGGTGGCAGAGGGGGTAACGGCGGCGGTGGCGGCGGTGGCAGTGGCGGTGGCGGTGGCGGTGTCGTCGGCGGCGTCGACGGTGGCGGTGGTGGCGGTGGTGGCGACGGTGGTGGCGACGGTGGTGGCGACGGCGGCGAAGGCGTCGGTGGCGGCGGCCGCGGCGGTGGCGGCGGTGGCGACGGCGGCGGTGGCAGTGGCGGTGGCGGTGGCGGTGGCGGTGTCGTCGGCGGCGTCGACGGCGGCGGTGGTGGCGGTGGTGGCGGTGGTGGCGACGGTGGTGGCGACGGTGGTGGCGACGGTGGTGGCGACGGCGGCGAAGGCGGCGGTGGCGGCGGTGGCGGCGGCGGCGGTGGCGGAGGGACGCCAGCGAATAAGCGCGCAGGACGCGCGCGTGGTGGTGCGGCGGTGCGCCGCGCGCGCTGATATTGTTTTGGCGCAGCCGTCCCGTGACGTCACAGCTGCGCGCCGGTTTCGCGGCGGCGGCGGTGGCGGCGGATGCGCCGGAGAGGCAGGCTATAAGTAGAGGCTCTCTGCGCGGCGCCCGGGCATCGCGACCGCCCGGCAAAGTGCGTGCTGCTGCTGCTCCTCCTCCGCCTCCTCCGCCTCCGCCTCCGCCTCGTGCCGCGCGCGCAGGAAGGAGCTCGGGCACCGACAGGCGACGGCGGCCGGCGCAGCCAGACGCCGCCCACGCACGGCCACCGCGCGCACAGTGAGTACCCGTTCGACCCCCGGCGCCGCTCTTTGTCCAAGCGAACTCCAACAGTCGCTCAACGGCTGGCTTTGCGTAGCTGAGGCGTGTGATCTCCTACATACGTTGTGTATATTTTGCTATACAAAAAAAAAATCCGTTTGTAGTGTACTTTTTAAGGGAGTGTTTAATGATCTTCGTCACTACTGATCGGAAAACAGGAATTATTTTTTCACGTGACTTCTCGCTGATGTTAAATCTGGTATTCTAGATCTTCTCATAATGGAAAAGTACAGAAATCTGCATCAATTAGTTCCCACAAGTTTTTTTTAAGTTTGTTCAAGGTATTTGCTCCTCAGTTGAAAGAAATAAAAACGATGTATAACAGGAGACCAGGAGAATAAAGAGACCAGGAAAATGTTAAACTGCACAATTGAGTTCAATGTTGTTTTACATTTTCATTTTCATTTTAAGTAAAAACATTCTGCCAGTGAGTTGTAATGCTAAAGTTGAGGATCAAAAGGAATCCACTGTTTAAACCTGTCAATCTTCAAGAGAGGTTTTAGGCATAATATCGTTTTCCACTCAGCATTGTTCCAAATCTTCTGTCAAACAGATTTGAAAGTTACTTATGCCCGGATTAGGGATTTAAAAGAAGGATTTTTGTTTCGAAACTATGCGCAAATACTAAAGAGCATTTTTGAATTTCTAGAAGTTCGATTACAGAAATAGCAATTATCCCTTAAATATGTTTTTTCTCAATTTCACAATTTTTAGATAAAATAAACATAAGTTTCTAATGAACGTTAGTTTACTAAAGACAAATAAATATAAAATGTATAATAAAAAGTCACATGTGCATTTTAGAGGATTGCATGTAATGAGTTTAGAACAGGAAAAACTTGTAGGAACGTTTGACTCTTAGCTTAAGCGCCAGTAATTCAAACGACGTGATTAATCTACATTTCCCAAACATTTAGAAAAAAAATCTTTCCTCAAGTTATGCGTTAAACGGAATATGTGCAAAATGATTCAAGGGACGAACTCACATGAATTGCAAATTATATCGTATTTTTTTATAAATAGAAATTTTAAAAACCATATTTTGACATTTTCTTGGAAAATTGTTGATTCGTGAACGGGGGACATGTATTTCTGCAAACAAGATACATCTGATCGAAGCGGAGACAACTGACAAATTTGACAGCAAATCGTTTCCTTCCATCACTCTTTTTATAACATTGATACGCACTAGCATAAAAACGTTCATGGTCCTTCCACTTTGCGCGCTACCACTTGACGAACTGAAGAACAACAACTTTTAAATTATCTCTTCTTGTGGTTTAATGGGAGATTAACCAACATTTTTGAATTTCGTAATGGAAAACAGATGATAATGGATAGCGCAGAAACATTGAAATAAACACACTACATGAAAAAATGCAGTTTTGTTAACTGGATAAGTATCATTTTTTTCCGTGGCTCTCTATTTTATTGATAGTCCTAGCACGAGATGCAAGCCGCCGTAGGCAGGACCGGCCGAAAGCCGTTATTGGGTGGCAGCCTCTTCCGAGGGAGTGGCCGGGCGCGTACGCTTCCGCAAACGGCGGCGGCGCGGCGGCGACAGAGGCGACGGCGGCGGCGGTCGACGCGCGCTCTTCTGGAGCGCCCTTGACACTGACCGCGAGAGCCGCCGCCGCCGCCGCCGCCGCTGCCGCCGCCGCCGCTGCCTCCGCCGCCGCCAGCCACAACGCCGTCCCGCGATCTCCTCACGGTGGCTCGACCGCGCGCCTCGGGCAGGCCAAAATCATCTCTTGCGGCTAGCACCGGAGCACGTTCTTCTGATATCATACGTTTCACATAAATCATTAATAATGTTAGTACATATTAATTAGATATGGCGTAGTGCAAAACTATAAAAAGTTGCAAATCGGACACACTTTTATATGAAGAATGCTATTTAATTCAAGATTTTGGCAATTTTAATCTCTTTCAAGACAGTGTTATTAAAGTGAAAATGGATTAGGAGTATTCCAGGAAAGGAATAAAAATGCGACGAATCACAACCTCGAGATGTTTATGAGAATGACGTTCAGGAAGTGAATATTTCAACGAAGATGGACGGAATGAGATTAAATGTATGCAAAATATTATGTGTGTGATAATCATGTGTCTTAATGTATGGTGCGAAGTGGTTTAACAAGTGTTTAAATATTCTTCTGCGTTTAACGTTCGACTCGAAGTTTTATTACACTGTTGTAACAGCTAATCCATTCTAAAACGAATAGTCAATAAGCCAAATTCGAATCCATACTTATTAAGAGTCAGCTTGTCAGCAGATTATCAGAGGTGTTATTCTACCGACATATCGTTAAAACAATAGTTTCAAATACATTAGAATGTACGAATATTTCATGTACCACAAGAAGCGTAGTGTGAATGAATTGCGTTTTTTCGCAATTTCAGCATTTATGAACAATACGATCTGCCCTTCGTGAAAATTCATTTAGATTATATATATTCCTTATATATTACTAACATAAAAAATTGTCAGAGATGCAAACTCGATGTTTCTAAACGGGTAAGGTGCTTACGGTTTAAAAGCCAACGACTTGAAATACTACTATAAATAATTTTTCATTGACACTGGACTTAAAATTTATTTTTTCGTCAATTTATGTTCTTTACATTTTTAATTGACATATATTGAATGTCTTTCGTTATTATATAAAATCGGAAAAACTATACTTGTAATAGGGTTCTGAAGACACACAACCGCCACACCCTTGGGGGATTTTATTCTATACTTATTGATTCGAAGAACGTATTCCTGGAGATATTCCGTGTACTGCACTTAAATGGGATATGAAGCTTTGTTTGTGCCGAGGAATGTGGCTTTCGGTGACACTGTGCGGCGGGAGCAGCGGCCGGTGCGACGCCGGCCGACAAGCAGCCGCGAGCGCCCTGCGCTTCCGCCACGCTCCTCCACGCTCCTCCACGCTCCTCCACGCTCCTCCACGCTCCTCCATGCTCATCTACGCTCTTCCAAGCTCCTCCATGCTCCTCCACTCTCCTCTACGCTCATCTACGCTCCGCCACGCTCCGCCAAGCTCCGCCACGCTCCGCCACGCTCCGCCAAGCTCCGACACGCTCCGCCAAGCTCCGCCACGCTCCTCTACGCTCCGCCACGCTCTTCCATGATCCTCCACGCTCTCCACGCTCCTCCACGATCCTCCACGCTCCTCCACGCTCCCCCACGCTCCCCCACGCTCCTCCACGATCCTCCACGCTCCCTCCTCCACGCTCCCTCCTCCACGCTCCCTCCTCCACGCTCCCTCCTCCACGCTCCCTCCTCCACGCTCCCTCCTCCACGCTCCCTCCTTCACGCTCCCTCCTTCACGCTCTCGCGTCCTCGCTGATCGACATTCGCTGCGGAAGCCATCGAGTGCACATGTCGCCAAGAAAGACGCTTTTCAAATCTCAATGATACGTGGTTCTTGATTAACATTAGTAGCGAGAGAGGAAAACGGGTGTGTGTGATTTGATGAAGAATTTCTGTAACAAGATTTGTAAGTTGTTTGATTTGCTTTCGGCCTGAGAATATTATATCACTTTTCCATATGTATTAAATTCCTTGGATATCATTTTGTTGAATAGGAGTTGAATAAATATGCACGGAAAACAATGCAAACTGTATTGTTGCATCTATCGAATTTTCATTTAATCCTTAGAGTATTGCTCGAATATTAGTTTCTAAAGAATACCACAGTAAAGGAATTACGTTCACTTCTCTTTTCACATAAAAGTTTGGGTATTTTATTTCAAATGGTACATATGCAACACATTTGAAAACTTGTATGTTAATTGGTATGTCACGGTGCAGCGTTGTTTAATAAATCAATAAGAGTCAATGTCGGAGATATAAAAATCGTCCTAAACGTGAAGAGCGAAGATCATTGTCGATATGAAGCTTTTATAGTTATTAACGTCCGTACGCCGATGATAATAATGATGCCGATAATAATGCGAAGAAATAATGGACGCAGTTGTAGTAACCTGAGGGAAACGCCGACGTTAACAACTAACCAATCCGTTATTTGTAATATCGGTTGTGTGTGGTTCGACGAGTATAAGTAAATATTTTATAAGAAAGAGTCTTACGAGAAAATAAGAAATATCCTTTCTTGATATACGGGTAATTAAACTAAACATAGGTATAAATCATTTTTATTGTTGTTAACGATTGGTGGACTGTTAAATGTCATGACGGACTTTGATTAATAAGAGTGCTATTTCTTTCCTCAGATAGCGTTATGTCAACATAATACTACACTATTACACAAATTGTGAAATAGTGAAATAAATATTTGCGTGGAATATACAGTAGACCCCAGGTATTCAAAATTAATTGGGGGCGTGGTCTGTTCGGATTCGAAAATGTTTGCGTTGATTGAAAAATGAACCGTACATTATACAAATACATCTATAGGATTTCCTGATACAATGCAACATAGCATGCGATATAAGAAAATGGCAACATAGCCTCATCAAGCAGATTCATTTCCTTACGGCAAAAGATTATTACCGATTTTACACGTTCCTCTAAGTGAAAATTACTGTCCCATAAACATGTGATACTGTAGTTGCCAGTGCAATAAACGTAAACATCTCTACAACGTGTTTCAATAGTTAGTTGTTTAGTTCTACAGTATTTATAAAATCCTTTATTTACACTGCAAATGAGTATTTTATTTATTGTTTATTTTTCTCGATCCAGAATTTTGTTCGGATTATCCGAAATTTTGGATTTGCGGGATTCGGATTAGCGGGGTTTTACTGTACTAGGCCGTTCGTGAAAAGTGAGATCTCTTAGATCAGTGGCTTGAACCGATGCTCCGATTCTCCGTCGACCAAGAGAATGCCGGAGCAGGACTCTAACAAGCTGGACATTGATTGCGCGCGCTCTTCCCTTCCTCATTACTGGTTTAAGCTATCACTTGACAGTACAGTATTTATAAAATCCTTTATTTACACTGCTAATAAGCATTTTATATTGTTTATTTTTCT
Organism: Gryllus longicercus; assembly: GCA_038098605.1. Taxonomy (NCBI): domain Eukaryota; kingdom Metazoa; phylum Arthropoda; class Insecta; order Orthoptera; family Gryllidae; genus Gryllus; species Gryllus longicercus. Next base: position 1,353,220 of record JAZDUA010000346.1, on the reverse strand, counting down.
CGGTCCCGATTTTTTTCCGGATTATCCGAAATTTCGGATTTGCGGGATTCGGAGTACTATGCCGTCCGTGAAAAATGAGATCTCTTAGATCAGTGGCTTGAACCAGTGGCTCCGATTCCTCGTCGCCCGAGGGCGGGCTGGCGCCCGCGAGTGGGTGTGGTCGCCTCGGTCGCCAGCGTGCGGGCGCCCACGCGACCAACCCTCTGGCCTACATCGCCACGCGGCTGTCGACAGCCCAGAAGCGCTTGTCGGGGTCCCGGACAAATCGGCTCTCCTGAGTATTCATGAAACGCAGCGGCATAATTCGGCGCTCACTCACGAAAATGGAGTCTGTATTCGTGCGCACGCGGAATGGTAGATGTTCAATCACTGACTGTGCTTCATCTAGTCGCTCCGCTTCAGACTGCAGAATGGAAAGTATCATTGATTCGATCCATATGACTAAGAAAGTAGGCCTCCAAGTTAATTCATCTCCGCTCTATTAATCATAGGAATTGTGAATTAACTAACGAGAAAATGTTTGTAAAATCATTCATCATTTACATTACTACTCATGTTTTCTGAATAATGAGAATGAGATGATATTTCGGAATTAATGGCACCTTGAAACGTGCTACTAAGAAAAAGTCGACAAATAACTAAACAGTATGAATGTACCATCATTTTGACATGTATTTCTCACTAGGCCTGAGATATTAAATTAATATTGTACTAGTAGCTTGTTGCGACACGCGAAGATAACTGATTGTTGAACTCGCGCAGATTTCATCCCGTGTTTTTAACGGAGTAACGGATTCTTCCGGAAGTATTTCACGATAAACCGTGACACGACAGGCCGGCGTTGGCGTATGCGGTGACGACAGGAGGAGGAATGACCGGTCAGACAGAGCTGAGCTCCTGGCATTGCTTCCCGTCCAGCGGAGCTAAATAGGCGTCATGCGTTGATTGCAACGCGTCAAGAATCGTTAGCTTGATGAGGAATATTAATTGCTATGTGTAACTACACCTTTGTTTCAATGTGATTGGAATGTTGTAATGAACAAATGCCGACGCGTTTGGGACGAAACTGCTCAATTGAATACGTAATAGGTCTTATTGTAGATATTTATTGAAGAAGATTCTATAATATTAATAGTAAGTAGATATAAAGCCAGAATTTCTCATTTACAAGCCGTAGTCTTAAAACAAACGCTAAATATTTTGTTTACAAAACATACACCATTAATATTTCCTAGTTGCGTAGTTTGTCAAAGGTAAAACAGGAAGGCAAAATATGGAAGTGGATGAGGCTCTACAGCGACATGAATTTTTAGCATTGTAATAGAACTTGGCACATTTTTCCCCCCACAGTTTTCGCGGTTGAAATTTTTCAAATGTTATCGAACAGCTGACATAGGTATAGATGTCTGCAAAACACAGTTGATGACGTGAGAAGTAGTTCCGTCATAGTTATAAAATTCCAGGTTGGAAAAGGTAATAATACAGCAAAACTCGAACGAAAATGAATAGAGGGCCACGAAAACACAGTAGCAACCGACCAAGTATTTGTAAAAGCACCCGCAAACGTGCAATTTTTTCTGCTTCAAATCGCGTTGGAAAAAAAACGCCAGCACACGCACGGCACCTCCGCGCCGCCGGCGCGCATGAATAAAAGATGACCCCACACACGCACGCACGCACGCACGTTCGCCGGTGCGAGAGCGGCTGTGGCGTTTACCCGAGCGGCGCGCGCGACACCGACGGCGACGGCGACGGTGACGGCGACGGCGACGGTGACGGTGACGGTGACGGCGACGGCGACGGCGACGGCGACGGCGACGGCGACGGCGACGGCGACGGCGACGGCGACGGCGACGGCGACGGCGACGGCGACGGCGACGGCGACGGCGACGGCGACGGCGACGGCGACGGCGACGGCGACGGTGACGGTGACGGTGACGGTGACGGTGACGGTGACGGTGACGGTGACGGTGACGGTGACGGTGACGGTGACGGTGACGGTGACGGTGACGGTGACGGTGACGGTGACGGTGCGACGGTGCGACGGTGCGACGTCGGACGGCAAGTGGTTCGACGTGCGGCAGGACGGCGGCGTATACCTGTGACGAGGGCACACACAGCGGAGTGCAGGACAGCGTATTTCTAGGAACAATCTAAAAAAGCCTAACCGAGATGTTCTTAATACTACTAAATATACAGATACCCGCAATTTAGTGGGCTGAAAATGCTTAAAAGATACCAATAAATTTAAAAATATGTTTTTTAAAATAAAAAGTGTGTTTTTTAGCATATTATATATATATATATATATATATATATATATATATATATATATATATATATATAATGCTACTTCATTATATTATTATATAATGTATACAAGACTACGGCTTGTAATATTCATTATATATATATATATATATATATATATATATATATATTGTGCCGAAACGGGATTATACACCCCCGTCACAGCACAGTTTCGTCGGCGTTTACGCTCGCAGACGGCGAGAAGAGCAGTCGGAATACCTGTGTAGCAAAACGCGCAGCCTGGTATCCGTTGCTTGAACTAGCAGCCACGAACTTTGGAGTCACGTTTTTCCTGAAGGGAGTGAAGTAGGAGAAATTACCCCCCCTTCTCAGTAGCTGCTCAGAATTTCCCCAGCGCAGCGCTAATAAATAGGCCGACGCGCTGATGGAAAGCTCTTTTGTTGTCGACATCTCGCCTGGAGTGAACATCTCTTCTGCTAGTACGCGTCAGGGCTGCAGCTCTTCACGTAAGGCACCGCTTGGCAAGTGTGCAGATTTGATAGGAGCATTAGATTAGCTAGAAATTGCCGCAACGACTCTGTAGAATAGGAGTGTACGGCGTTACAAAACGTCTAGCTAGTCATCCGCGCAATAGTCAGGAGTTAGAGAAATATTCTGCTATTAAATAACGCGGAAAGTAAAAGTGTGCCCGTTTCTCAGAAAGCTCTGAAAGTTCTTAATTATTAGAATAAAGTTAGGAACGAGCGACGTACTTGCACTCGCAGTTAGGAAGTGCAAGGGACATTTCTGTAAATTGGGCGTAATTGGAGGCGATAGCAGCCGTGGGAGGAGAATAAATTGGTTAGTGAAGACGCAAGAGTACGCGAATCAGCCGAGAAAACGACGATTGAGCAGAAGGACGGCGAGAGCAACGCAGTACATCGAACTCGAGCATCGTGGTGCGGGGCGCAACACGCTGTTCAAGGTTGAAAGGCGGACAATATCGAGGTAACCCGTAAAGCTGAATTAGGTCAAGTTCACGACGGCAGGAAATAGAACAGTTTCAAACGTGTTAAAATTTGAGGACACGGAGATTCATAATTTGTAGCTTGGAGTGGGAGATTTAATGCATAAAGTGCTTGCCTTTAACCGTTCTAGAGTAGCAGTTATTATTCTGTTACCGGCATTTGTAATTTAAGGAGTAATTAAGAGTAGTGCGCTTGCCCACAAGTCAATTATTGAATGTAAAATTTTTAAAAGGCAAGAAACTGTAAATTAGAATTAGTATCACAAACAATCGTAATTAGAGTAAGTTCAATTTAGACGTGGTAAATTTTCAAAGGGAATCCCAGTACTGGTTTAAAGTAATTAATTCAGAAAGTGAGTTATAAACGAAACTAAGTGTTTCATGTGTTGAATAAGCTGTAGAAAGTTGCTTAGTTGTGTTTACTCAATCATTTGGAAGTGTAAATTCTATGTGTGATTAGGTTTAAAGTAATTAATTCAGAAAGTGAGTTATAAACGAAACTAAGTGTTTCATGTGTTGAATAAGCTGTAGAAAGTTGCTTAGTTGTGTTTACTCAATCATTTGGAAGTGTAAATTCTATGTGTGATTAGGTTTAAAGTAATTAATCCAGAAAATCAGTTCCAAACGAAATCAAATATTCACGTGCTGAATAGGCTGTAAAAAAGTTGCTTGTTTGTGTTCATTCAATCATTCTTTTGGAAGTGTAATTATATGTGTGATTTGTTTTCCATTATCATCAGTTCATACCACCAAATTTTAAGAGAATTATATGCTCGTTTGTGTTATTTGTGTGACTTTTATTGTGTCGAGGGTTCAGACCTTTCTCGTACCCCAAAGATCCTGCTTCCTGAGATTCTAAGCTCGCTTCACGAGCATAATATCTTATCGACGTGCTTAAAGCACCTGGAGTGTACAGATAGGTACTGGTGGCTAAGATAGTATTCGTTCGGTTAGAATATATATATATATATATATATATATATATATATATATATATATATATATATATATATGCATACATTATTTGTTACATACTGACATAATACATGCTTTTACCGACTAACATTATTTTGACAAGTTGTAATATGGAATGGACGGAAAGTAATTTACGAATGTTGTTATCTATATACATATGAATTTTCCAATCGTTTGTTCAATATTTTCGCCATTATGTTTAATAACGAAAATACATCAGAACAGTTGGCGATATTATATGCTGACTATATTGGGTAATGCCGATATTAAAGTATAAAAATATACACATGTATGAAAATGAGTAAACATTTACAATAAGGAGAGAACGTCTAAAATTAGCAAAATAAAAAATAAATTCCTGAAAATGAAAAATAATGATACAAAAGAACTAAAGTTAAAAAGCATTATCAAAAAATCAAGAATGCATATTTTATAAGACGAGACCAATTACAAAACTTCATGTATTGAAAAATTGTGATACATTTATTAAATTACCTAACTTAAAAATTGATATTCATCAAAATCTCTATCTTGCCTACAGTGCTGTAGTGCCGTTAGCAAACCATCCTCTCCTGCAACCATGTATTACTAATATAAGAACCGCCCTTTGGATCCTAGGTTACGCCAAGATAATGATAATTCATAAACGAAGGCCTTGGAACATGTATCGCGTATTCATCATCATCTTCACAATTGACAGTTTTTCCTCCACCTCCTCCTAGTTTCTTACGGCTTCTTTCTGACTCCAATTGATTAGCACAGCCGTTGTGCGTGCAAGGACATTCACTTGGTGTTGATTGGAGAAACCAGGAAAAATTACTGATCAGAGAAGCGAGCCTCTAAACTTCTACTTCAGTGATGAATTCCAGCCAGACTGAACTAGCTACTGTTGTCTGGAGGAGAATTCTAGCGCCTGCTCTGATCGGTAATTATCCGTGGTTTCTCCGATCAACACCAGGCGAATGCCGGAGCAGTACCCTAACAAACGGGTCATGAACCGCGCGCGATCTTTCCTACCTCTTCCTTCTCCTATCCTCTCTCCTTACACACACACACACTAACACGCACTACACACGCACACATGCCGGGAGACCGGTCGGGAGCTTGGAGCTTTTCCCAGCTGGGGCTGTGCCCCGCTGATAGGAGATACCTGGTTGGGGAAAACTCCGCTAGCCGGCGGTAGGTCGGCGCCGGATCTGGCCATACAGCGAGGAAAAGATCACCCCCACCTCCCGAGAAAACACATACACCACACTTACAGGACTAATGACCCTGGCAGTTGACGCGCTCGGAATCACTAAAACAATCGAACTAACGTGTAGTGTAGTGTAGTGTAGTGTAGTGAAGTGAAGTGTTATGTAAACTAGAAGTGAATTTAGAGTTAGCTAGAAATAAATTGGAACTATGATATCGACCCCCTAATTCTAATAGTAAACCCAATTGTAAATGTTGAAAATGTTTAGTAATTCTAATTTTAATTGTTATCATGTTTGCCACCGAGCATTAGCTCAAAGCGAACTTTAATAAATCTATCTATCTAACTACGTATCTATTGTCGAAAGCCCTCCACAGTGAGAACTCGAAATCTAGAACCTCACGTTAAAATACGCTGCTGGGTCCACAGCGTTACCGCCGAGCTATCGCGGCCAGAGCGCTAGTGACTCCCGGAGGTGAGCTGTCCGGCCATTCGTCTCCGCTAGCAGGTGGGCGGGCCCCGGTCCGACACGTCGTTCCCGCGTCGCCCCCCACGCGCCTTGTCCACCGTGTCAAACACGCGGCGGCGCCCGTCGCCGCGCCGACACGTGTAAAGATACCTGCGACGTATGGAAGGTCGACGCCGGCTGACGGGAAGATACCGGCTTAAATTTCAATGGTCCTCCCTTCTCCTTCAGGATAGGAGGGTCGATTACGTTGACATGACATAATGATAAAGCGGTAAATTGACAATTGATTCGTTTGTTTCAGGAACCCGGCAAACGCCAAATTCTAAAACACGCTTTAGCGGCGGATTACTGTTCCAGGAGGATACACATATAGTTCAATGCATATTTATATGAAAAAATATTTATTTATCAACTCCTTTAATAAAAAACATTTTTTGAAAATTGAAAAATTGGGAGATTTATTCCCAGTTTTCTCGAAATGAGAAATTTCGCATTTGACGGGTTTCTGAAATAAACGATTAAATTTAGTTGACTCGTTACTTTATCCAATTTAATCTTTACATTTGCGCTGAAGAAAGATATTTAATAAATATATAATGTTGCCGAATACCCTCAATATGTTTTACTTTCTACGTAAATATTGTGAACTTGTTTGCAAACTTTGAGTTATCCAAGAGGCCATAAACTCCTCTAAATCGGAAGTACATTAAATTAAGTTCTTCGTAGTTGTTTACAATGAAATGAAAATATCAAGATTCTATTCTTAGTCTCAAAAATCGTGTTACATTTTTGTGTTGTTTTGAATCCCACGCTGACCTAGATCGAAGGGCAGAGATGTTCCTGTTTTCCCCATGTGTTGCAGAAGATTTGTGAAGGTGGAGTCATGTAGGTTTTATAGTCGTTGTTATGTAAATGCTTTTTAAGGAAGTATGAATGTTTTAAGTGTGGGCTGTGCTAGTTCGGTGTTGTGTTTGACAAGCTTTTAAAAGCGTGGGATGTGAATCGTCTCTCTAGTTCCACGTGCTATGTCGAAATTCGAGTTGAAATCAGATGTGTTTTGGATACGGACATCTCGTAGGGAGAAGACATACGGGTGTAAAGTTAAATCTAGGACTACAGATAAAGTAGAAGGGTAGAAAAGTAGGTTTAAAGACTGCACATATCTAGCAATAAGTGAAACGTCTTTTGATCAAGTATTACATTTTTGAAAAATATAATATTTTTTACTCTAAATTACTAAGACCAATGTACGTAAAAGGATAATTCTGAAACGAAGAATTTGCATGTGTACAGAATGCGTATTGTCCATTTATCCAGTAGGGGAGTTCAAAAATCTTCTCGGTTGGAGATGGGGATTGGGTGAAATGGCGAATGGAATGAAAATATTACCATTGTCTCTTGCGCAGCAGTCTGAATAATCACAAAGTTCATGAAAACATATTTTTTCAAATGTAATTTAAAAGAATTCCTTAATATCGACATGCCAATGAGTGGAAATAATAAACGAATCCACCCTAGATTCGGATAAATATTTAATTTTATTAAACACTATTTTTCTATTCCTAACAGGGACAAATTCATACAATTTCAGCAGGCTCTAGAGAGGAATTGTCTCAGGCACTCTCTACACGTTTGCAATGAGTACGTATCGTTATGCTAGAAAATATAACATTAATAATTAACCACTCCGTTACAGAACATAATTTTCTGGAAGATAGAAAGCGAGAAGTGTAAAATGTGTCCCTTAATTCTTGTCTGGATATATGGCATCACTTGAATGAACACCTTTCTCACACAAACGTACTGGTTGTCTTTGTTGCGTAGACTACCACAGCCGGTCCCGTCGGTCGGTGTATATTGCTCCATACTCAAAAGCGTTGATCGTTGGTGTCGTGACAATCATATTTCTTTGACCTTCTTCGAAGATTTAATACTGAACTGGCCTCTGAAGCAGATGGCCGCACGTCACATATTACGAGTTTTCGTGCGCTTGGCTTCTACGATTAAGTCAGTCGGTAGATGTGTGGACGAACAGTAAGACGAACGGAGAACGACGTTCAGGGGTCGGTGAGTAGAAAAATACCCTTTGTTCTAAAAAAAAGCGGATGTTGCTCTACATACAGTTTTTTTTCTTTTGTTAGGGTTGTTGTTTCCATACTTCTGTAGTTCTAAGGCAGAATATGATATGTCAACAAAATTGCTTTTGCAGGAGGTGTTTTCCAAAGTTTACAGATTCTCATGCTTGTTGTTCGTCATTTTCAATTATTCAGGAAACTTATATGGCCATATGTAAGACGAACCATCTTCTCGAAATAAATTCAATAGTTTCGAGAAAATGGTTTGTCTAAAATATTAACAGATTCTCCTTTATTGGTATGGTTTTATTTACGTATACGTGACAAGACCATTAAAGTGTTTCTGACATGCACTTCAAACATGCTCTTCCTTTTTGGTAAGGCAGTTTTTGATTATGTACACAGATTTTTTTTTCATATGGGTTTTTTTCAACATAAGTATTTTATAGATGTAGTTTTTCAGGCTTATGATAATTAAAAATCTAAGCTACCTTAATCTACACATTGACGAGAATATTTCAAGGGAGCACCCGGGATTGTGCATCATGGTTTGCTAATATTTTGAGAAAGGCTTCGAACGGAAATCTATTTTTTTTTTCGGATGTGGGTTGGATTTTTCTCTTTTTTAAATTGGGATGCTGCCGGTATGTCTGTCAGGTTGTCATAGAAATTGTCAAGGGTCTATTTGGTTTATTATTGTATTGATATTACGGGCGGGCGTGCTTGGGGGCGCGTGATCCTGCGGGCTTGGGGCATCAACTGACGTCACTGCAGTGTCTCGGAGTGGGAGGTCCTAAATTCGAGTCCCGATGGTGCCAGGATTTTTAACACTACCTTGTCAGCTCGGTCGAATTCAGCCGCTGTCTGGAAGAGACTTCTATCGGACGGCTGCTCTGATCGGTAGTTTTCCGTGGTTACTCCGATCATCGCCAGGGGAATGCCGCAGCAGTACCTTAACAATCGGGCCACGGACCACGCACGAACTGTCCTTCCTCTTCTTTGACTCAACCTCGCCCCTTACTGACATACACTTACATTAACATGCATTGCATTACCAGCCATGCCGGGCGACCGATCAGAAGCTTAGAGCTTGTCCCGGCTGGGGCTGTGCTCCTCTGGTGGAAGATACCGAGTTGGGGAAAACCTTGCTACCCGATGATACGTCGGCCTAACGGATCTCACGATCCAGCGGGAGAAAACCATCATGAGGAAAATCATTCACTATACTTACGGGACTAATGACCTTGTGAGTTGACGTGCTCGGAATCGCTAAATATCAACGGACCCATCAAGCATGTGAGCTGTGGTGTGCCGGGTCGGGCGGCGCACGGTGTGCAGCGCCTCCTGGTGGAAGGCGCAAGAAACGCAAGGCCGTCGCGTCGCGTCGCTTCGCACGCCGCCGGGCGTTCCCTGTCGCTCCGGCGCGCGCGTTTTTGCCGCCGCTCTCGTTCTGTACCGGCGCGGCAACCAACCGCTCGCCGGGTGACTGACCCCTGGGAGACGTCGCCCTGCATCCCGCCCCCCTCGCAGCCGCACCTCTCGTCGTTGTCTTCTTTTCTCGGAACTTCTCTATAGGATTCAATTTTAGTCCGCCCGGGCCTGGAACGTAGTGGTTGCAGCGGCAGCCGCAAGCCGTGGGTTCTGCAAGCTGGAATTCAGCCTTGGGCATGGATCTTTGCTTTAGTTGGAGCATTGTGATGCTTTTCTAGACCACCATCAAACACTTTACTAACCCTCTTCTTTCCATAATTATCTCTCTGCTGGTATGACTATAATTGAGTACGGGAGTAAGTTCTGTATTGGACGTATAGCCCGTGAACACCTACCAAAACTTCCTCCCCATATCAAAGTTCATGTGCCTCCCCCAACTCACGAGCTGCAAGTGTCTGAATGCAGTTCTCATCCGCAAAGGCTTACGAACCACTACGATGCTAAGGAATGCAAACCTGGTTTAATGGTCCTGAGGGTGTAAATACGCAGTGGAATTATATGAGAATAGAGGTCATTGGATATTAACCGAGAGGTTAAACCAAACATTAACTTCTCCGATAATGAAAATGACGGGATGGCCGTTCAGTTTGAATCTACTTTCTCATTTATCCGCCGGCTTGGCTAGAGCTCGAAGAAACATGGATGTAGGAGACATAATTCATGTAATTAGAATAATATCTTTCAAGATATGATATTAAATTAGTAGGTTTTTTTAAGGACCTCCATTAATTGCAACTACCTTATTTGAATCGTGAATTCTAAACATATGAAACGTGAAATCTTACTTGAATGTGAACTTGAATGCTAAACATATGAAACTTGAAATCTTACCAGTGACCTCATCTCATCCATTGGAAACAAAATGGTTTGTTAAATTGATACACGCCATTCCCAAACCATAGGCATATAGACATTTAATGTACTCCTGTCTCCACACGAGCTTATCCTCACTGTTGCTCAAGAACCTTTCACCTCGACCAACAACCAACCGCTTTGACACTCGTGAGAGCTTCTAGAACAACCGAACGGACATTCTTGTGCCCCTGGAAGCGCAGCCCGCTGACACTGGTGAGAGCTTCTAGAACAACCGAACGGGCATTCTTGTGCCCCTGGAAGCGCTGCCCGCTGACACTCGTGAGATCTTCTAGAACAACCGAACGGACATTCTTGTGCCCCTGGAAGCGCTGCCCGCTGGCACTGGTGAGAGATTCTAGAACAACCGAACGGACATTCTTATGCACCTGGAAACGCTGCCCGCTGTCACTGGTGAGAGCTTCTAGAACAACCGAACGGACATTCTTGTGCCCCTGGAAGCGCTGCCCGCTGGCACTGGTGAGAGCTTCTAGAACAACCGAACGGACATTCTTATGCACCTGGAAACGCTGCCCGCTGTCACTGGTGAGAGCTTCTAGAACAACCGAACGGACATTCTTGTGCCCCTGGAAGCGCAGCCCGCTGACACTGGTGAGAGCTTCTAAAACAACCGAACGGACATTCTTATGCACCTGGAAACGCTGCCCGCTGTCACTGGTGAGAGCTTCTAGAACAACCGAACGGACATTCTTGTGCCCCTGGAAGCGCTGCCCGCTGGCACTGGTGAGAGATTCTAGAACAACCGAACGGACATTCTTGTGCCCCTGGAAGCGCTGCCCGCTGGCACTGGTGAGAGATTCTAGAACAACCGAACGGACATTCTTATGCACCTGGAAACGCTGCCCGCTGTCACTGGTGAGAGCTTCTAGAACAACCGAACGGACATTCTTGTGCCCCTGGAAGCGCTGCCCGCTGGCACTGGTGAGAGCTTCTAGAACAACCGAACGGACATTCTTGTGCCCCTGGAAGCGCTGCCCGCTGGCACTGGTGAGAGCTTCTAGAACAACCGAACGGACATTCTTGTGCCCCTGGAAGCGCTGCCCGCTGTCACTGGTGAGAGCTTCTAGAACAACCGAACGGACATTCTTGTGCCCCTGGAAGCGCTGCCCGCTGGCACTGGTGAGAGATTCTAGAACAACCGAACGGACATTCTTGTGCCCCTGGAAGCGCTGCCCGCTGGCACTGGTGAGAGATTCTAGAACAACCGAACGGACATTCTTATGCACCTGGAAACGCTGCCCGCTGTCACTGGTGAGAGCTTCTAGAACAACCGAACGGACATTCTTGTGCCCCTGGAAGCGCTGCCCGCTGGCACTGGTGAGAGCTTCTAGAACAACCGAACGGACATTCTTGTGCCCCTGGAAGCGCTGCCCGCTGGCACTGGTGAGAGCTTCTAGAACAACCGAACGGACATTCTTGTGCCCCTGGAAGCGCTGCCCGCTGTCACTGGTGAGAGCTTCTAGAACAACCGAACGGGCATTCTTGTGCCCCTGGAAGCGCTGCCCGCTGTCACTGGTGAGAGCTTCTAGAACAACCGAACGGACATTCTTGTGCTCCTGGAAGCGCTGCCCGCTGGCACTGGTGAGAGCTTCTAGAACAACCGAACTGACATTCTTGTGCTCCTGGAAGCGCTGCCCGCTGGCACTGGTGAGAGCTTCTAGAACAACCGAACGGGCATTCTTGTGCCCCTGGAAGCGCTGCCCGCTGACACTCGTGAGAGCTTCTAGAACAACCGAACGGGCATTCTTGTGCCCCTGGAAGCGCAGCCCGCTGACACTGGTGAGAGCTTCTAGAACAACCGAACGGGCATTCTTGTGCCCCTGGAAGCGCAGCCCGCTGACACTGGTGAGAGCTTCTAGAACAACCGAACGGGCATTCTTGTGCCCCTGGAAGCGCAGCCCGCTGACACTGGTGAGAGCTTCTAGAACAACCGAACGGGCATTCTTGTGCCCCTGGAAGCGCAGCCCGCTGACACTGGTGAGAGCTTCTAGAACAACCGAACGGGCATTCTTGTGCCCCTGGAAGCGCAGCCCGCTGACACTGGTGAGAGCTTCTAGAACAACCGAACGGGCATTCTTGTGCCCCTGGAAGCGCAGCCCGCTGACACTGGTGAGAGCTTCTAGAACAACCGAACGGGCATTCTTGTGCCCCTGGAAGCGCAGCCCGCTGACACTGGTGAGAGCTTCTAGAACAACCGAACGGGCATTCTTGTGCCCCTGGAAGCGCAGCCCGCTGACACTGGTGAGAGCTTCTAGAACAACCGAACGGGCATTCTTGTGCCCCTGGAAGCGCAGCCCGCTGACACTGGTGAGAGCTTCTAGAACAACCGAACGGGCATTCTTGTGCCCCTGGAAGCGCAGCCCGCTGACACTGGTGAGAGCTTCTAGAACAACCGAACGGGCATTCTTGTGCCCCTGGAAGCGCAGCCCGCTGACACTGGTGAGAGCTTCTAGAACAACCGAACGGGCATTCTTGTGCCCCTGGAAGCGCAGCCCGCTGACACTGGTGAGAGCTTCTAGAACAACCGAACGGGCATTCTTGTGCCCCTGGAAGCGCAGCCCGCTGACACTGGTGAGAGCTTCTAGAACAACCGAACGGGCACTCTTGTGCCCCTGGAAGCGCAGCCCGCTGACACTGGTGAGAGCTTCTAGAACAACCGAACGGGCATTCTTGTGCCCCTGGAAGCGCAGCCCGCTGACACTGGTGAGAGCTTCTAGAACAACCGAACGGGCATTCTTGTACCCCTGGAAGCGCAGCCCGCTGACACTGGTGAGAGCTTCTAGAACAATCGAACGGGCATTCTTGTGCCCCTGGAAGCGCAGCCCGCTGACACTGGTGAGAGCTTCTAGAACAACCGAACGGACATTCTTGTACCCCTGGAAGCGCAGCCCGCTGACACTGGTGAGAGCTTCTAGAACAACCGAACGGACATTCTTGTACCCCTGGAAGCGCAGCCCGCTGACACTGGTGAGAGCTTCTAGAACAATCGAACGGGCATTCTTGTGCCCCTGGAAGCGCAGCCCGCTGACACTGGTGAGAGCTTCTAGAACAACCGAACGGACATTCTTGTACCCCTGGAAGCGCAGCCCGCTGACACTGGTGAGAGCTTCTAGAACAACCGAACGGGCATTCTTGTGCCCCTGGAAGCGCAGCCCGCTGACACTGGTGAGAGCTTCTAGAACAACCGAACGGGCATTCTTGTGCCCCTGGAAGCGCTGCCCGCTGACACTCGTGAGATCTTCTAGAACAACCGAACGGACATTCTTGTGCCTCTGAATGCGCTGCCCGCTGACGCGGAACCGCTCCCGGGAGCTAATCCTCGCGACCGGCGACGCATACATCACGCATGCGGGGCATAGGGGAGGCTCGGGGGGAGCCTGGAGGGCCGCCAGGGCTTATCTCGCGAGCACGCAGCCGCGGGCGACGGGCGCGCGTGACGGAGCGGCTGACTGACTGCTCGCGGCCGCTTGGCGGCCCGCGCCGCGCTCGCCCGCTCAGTGTCAGCACTTCGCGCCCGCGCAGCGCGGCGCCGCACAGGTGAACGCCCTAACGCGGCTGGTCCATTCTTTCGGACGTTGGTGGATTCGTGATTTCGGGCGCGGCTACTGCTAAGGTCATTAGTCTCGTAAGTGCAGTGCATGTTTTTTCGCGGGAGTTGGCGGTGGTCATCCGTCTCTGGATGGTGCGATCCGATGCCGACCTACCGTCACCTAACAGGGTTTCTTCCAGCTGGGCACCGTTCGGTTGCGTAGGCTTCCGCGGCCGAAGTTCGTGTTATCTAGGCAATCCGTGACGAGCGAAGTCACTGGCATGGTGGTTAATGTTTCAGCCAGCGTATTGTGGCCTTTCTCAGAGCGTACTGGGCACCGCTGTAACCGGTACAAGCTATAAGCTCCCGACCGGTCTTCCGGCATGTGTAGTGCATGTAAATGTAAGTGAAAGTAAGTTGTAGGATAGGACAACGATTGAGAAGGAAAAATTGTGTATGGTCCGTGGCCCGTTTGTTAGGGCACTGCTCCGACATTCGCCTGATATTGACTGAAGAAACTACGGAAAACTACTGATCAGACCAGCCGGCTGCTAGCAATCTCCTCTAGACAGCGAGTGAATCGAACCTATCTGACAAGCTCATGTTGAAAATCTTGCCACAGTCGGGATTCGAACCTAGAACCTCCCGGTCAGAGGCACTGCCTTGACATTAGTAGATAGCCTGTGTAACTTCTTCCGGTCATTTTTTTGGAACCAACACCAACTTTTACTCGCAAGTCTTCATTTGCTTTGTTTTTTTTCAGTTGTCAATTCGAATTCCGACAATGGCAGTGATTTCGACACTAGCTATGGTGCTAGCTGGAAGAGCCGCTGGCTAGAGAAGAAATCTAGCAGCCGGCTGCTCTGATAGGTAGTTTTGCGTTGTTTCTGTGGTCACTACCAAGCGAATGCCAGAGTAGACTAACAATCGAGCCGGGCGCGATCTCACCTTCCTCTTCCTTGTCCTATCCTCACCCCTTAAACACACTTACAGAAGCGTGCACTACTCTACCACACATGCCGAGAGACTGGTCGGGAGCTTTCAGGTTCTTCTGGATGAGGCTGTCCCAATGGAGAGATACCCGGAAGAGGAAAACCCCGCAAGTCAAAGGATAGGTCGACGCCGAATTTCGGCATCCAGCAGGGGAAGATCACAATCAGCTCCTAAGAAAAACATGCACTACACTTACGGGACTAAAGACCTTAGCAGTCGACGCGCACAGAATCACTAATCAATAAACACGGAAGGTGTTGTTATATAAATTATAAATTGTAACCATCTATTCCCGTTATTGTTTGTTTTCTTTAAAGAAAAATTTTATTAATTTCCTATGATTATCTTAATTAAGTAAAATGAAACACAATAAACCCCCGGAGAAACAATAATTTCTCATGAATATCTTAATAGATTCTCGTATCTAATTAATCCTAGTTCTTATTTTTCACAAGATCCCACATTAGTTCGCTAAATACGACACACAAACCGGTTAATCAAAGCGAAGTTCAAGGACGTTTGACGTAGGAAGTTAAACATGGAATCAATATTTTCTGCAATAGTATAGTGCTCAACGAATACTCTGGATGTGGTTGTGGAGATATGACGCGACACGTATTACGTACATACTTCATAGCCACCATCTCGTTCGGCGCACAGATCTCGCGCGCGCCGACGGTTAGCGTTTCGGACTGTTATGCCCAAGTTGGCGGGCTCAAATCCGATCGAAGCCGTGGATTTTTAAGGGCGAAAAAATCCTTCGTACGCCTTCCTTCGGAAGGGAAGTAAAGCCGGCTGTCCCATGTTAGTAGATTTACTTGCATGTAAAAGATCCTCAAGCCTAAATGACTGAGCCTCTGAGGTAAATTCAAAAATCGCCTGTTTCTCGCCCAAGAAATACCTCCTTCCTCTGCGGGCCAGATGGCCCGAGTCTCGCCACGTAAAATAAGGCATTAATTTAATTCAATTCAATTCAACTCAAAAAAGGAAATATCTGGAGCTCTTCTGACTTCTCTGCACTCTATCCTATCCCCTCACCTTGTTTAACCCTACGCTACCAAAGCATGTTTTTCTATTTATTTTTTGAGAAGAGTGTCGCATTCCAAGAACACCACTTGCGCCGCAAGTCCAACCTACGGCATCGCATGCATCTTCCGCGTAACAAAAGAGGTGCACTGCCAGGCGGGTAATCGTCGCGGATGGCAACGCGAGAGGGGGGGTGAGGGGGGGATGGGAATGGAATGAGAGCCGAGTGTCGCAAAAAGCCGTTGCGGTGCGGTGGCAACGGGGCAAGTGTGAGAGAGTTCAAGTGGTTACGTTGGGTGGGATTCTAAATTAAGGGCTAATGTCTCAACTATGAGGAAAATAAAACCCATTTTCAATGGCAAAAATGAATGATTGGTAGAAGAATAATAGACTAATGGTAGTGATCTTGTCAATTAATTAAATCATTGTCCACTCATAAGTTATTTTGCCACATTCTTCGCGAAACTGAAAATGCACAGTGCGCAATGCGTTGTATTTTGAGATGCAGGTGAGCTTCAGCCCCAGAGAAGAGAACAAACTATGTTGATCACTGCATGAAGTACTTTCGATTTCGCGAGTGAGATACTTTTTATTGTACGCCATTGCAGTGGTGGATGCAAATGTGTTTTTACGATGTCCCCGAAAGACCTATTTAATGCTTTAATTTCAAACGTTTGCTTTGAACATTTATTATTATATGATATTATTATTATTATTTGTAGTAGTAGTATTGTAATAGCAGTAGTAGTAGCAGCAGCAGCAGGTTTTTCGCAGCAGACTATAACTCCCGAAAGCTTTGGACTCCCCAAGGGAGTCGAGGTCGCCTTCTGGGAGTGGATGCTTCAGCTAGCCTGAACTTCTCAGTGAAAGTTCACAGACATCACTTTAGCGTTATTATTATAATTATAATTATAATTATAAGATTAATTTTATAAATTTGTAAGTGAATCCATACTGTCAATTAAACAATTAAATCAGACGTGTATAGAACCTCATAACGAAGGTACTTTCATGACGAATATACGTTCATGGTGATTCTTAGTTGGGAAATCATGTATTTAGCAAATTAATGATTACAAAAGAACTTCATGATTTGCCTGAGAACATCTAGAAATTTCCAAAAATTCATTCTCCATCCTCGTTGTCTGTCTGTTTTTCTCTCTCTTTCACTCTCTTTTTTCTCTCTGTTTCTTTCTCTCTCTGTCTGTCTCTGTCTTTCTCTCTCTCTGTCTTTCTCTCTCTGTCTTTCTCTCTCTCTCTCTCTGTCTTTGTCCCTCTGTCTCTTTGTCCCTCTCTGTGTCTTTTTGTCTCTCGGTCTCTTTCTTTCTCTGCCTCTTTCTGTTTCTGTACCTCTCTGCCTCCTACTCTTTGTCTCTTACTCATATATACAAAAAACACAAACATTTTCTCTCTATCTGCACCATACGACTTCCATTTCGCTCAATTCCCTAACTTTTAGTGGTCAAATTCCTGTGCCTTCATTGCAAATATCAGGAGTAACTTCATCAGATATCTTGTATCCATAACCTCTCAAGAGAGCACGTGGGCAGCTGCAACCATAGCGATCGCGGGGGTGGCTGAGGCGGGGGGGGGGAGGGGAGGGGCGCGGTGGCGAACGCCCAGGATCTCGGGGCGCCTAGGGCAGAAGCCGCCGCCATCACAAGAGTGAAGGAGGTCCGGGTCGTTGACTCTTTCTGCCCCTCCGTCGCCCCTCGCAGACACACAGATTTGGCGTACGATGGAAAATGAACTTCCGCAGCGTTTCATTTCAGTAAAATGGTCTTCAAAGAGTTGCGATGTTAATCTAATTTCCCGCGTGAAAATTTGTTCTGAAGAGTAGTATCATTCCGTATTATTCCTTATGTTGTGAGGGTTATATTCACATTTACTCTTTTATACTCTCAGGTTCCAGATTTTATCTTCATATTTAAATTCGTAAATGTTAAGAAAATGGTGTAGATGACTGGATCCTAAATGGAATGAAACATGAGCTACAGTTTTGTATATTGGTGAATGAAGTTGCATAATACCAATCCAACATTCCAAACTGGTAATTTTCTCACCGTAAAAAGTATCACATAGGATAATAGTTGGGTGATTTCTTTAATCAAAATTATCAAAATAAATTAACAGGAATTGTGCTAATATACATAAAATAATAATTTACGTCATTTACACAAAATAGGATTCGGTTATCTGTATTATATTACAACGAATTTTTCTTCACCAACTTATTCGTATATATGAAACAACAATCGAAACTTACTCGGAGCCTAACTTCTCCAAATTGAACATGAGTCACAAAATAGTACAAAATTTCTACAGCTCCTATGAAATTCTGTTTAAAGTATTTGTCCTAAAATATAAGAACAAAGAAGGCCGAAATACATTTTTTGTAACAATGAAATAGTTATCTACATTTTCGAGCTCATTATTCAAATAAAAATAGTATACTTGCATCACTTTTTTGTTGCAAAGGATGCAATCCAAAGAGAACCTTGACTGTCTCCTAGATTAAAGTTATCCTCGTAATGTAGATGTCACTGAGAGTTCTTTGCAGGAGTGATAGGCATCTCTTTAGCGTGCTGTCATTGCCGCTTCCGTTGCTATTATATGATCACCAAGCTCCTGTTTCACACAGGAACTTTAGTGCAGAAAATCGCACATGCACTTTTTCAACGTCTTATTATTCTTGTCACTTACAACGTTATGAAACAGTTACGAAATTGAAAACAATATCTCGTAATTAGAGAAGATTTTAATGTTTTTTTTGAATAACCATTAGATTCCTTAAAAAGAGTCATAAACCAACAAAATCCATGTTTAAATCTGTTAGATAGATTTTCTATTGTTTTTTAATTTTGCAATTTGTTTATGTGTATGGATATATTGGGTTTGTTTCATATTTTATTAAAATGCATACAGTTCTCAGATAAAGAGAAGAAGAGAGAGGAAGCTATAAATATAGGGATAATGATACTTCTAGTTCATTTACAATTAAATAGCAACAATATAATATGATTATACACAATATATACAATATGATAGCACAATTAAAATGTAAAACTCACTCTCACAACTCTGTCTCGTAGACACTATCACATGATTGTGGCAGTGAGTTATAGTAAGCGGGATAAAACTAAGATAGTGAGGTGGGATTTAAAAACAATATTAATATCTGAATCTCTGATAAAGATGCTGACAAAATGTTGACCAGAAGATGATCTAGTTATTTGAATTAACCCTCAATGAAGACCATAAACACATAACCGATAATTTTGCTGAATAAATTTTAATATACGTCGTATTTTACAATACTTTCCGTCTGTACGTTGTCATCACATCTTCAACGATTCATGACAGATCTTAATGTATCTTGATCCATTTTCAGATAGTTCGAATGGTATCCATGTAATCACATAATAGGATTGAAATTTGTTGTAACACAAGAGCAGACGACTGACACAACTACCCTTTAACAATCATAGAAAGGTTAGGAAAAGTTTTACTTCCCACTCATCATTATCCCTGGGAAAGGATCCGAAGTAGTTAAACGACGATTAGTGTAAGTCAGACCGCCCGGGAAGGAATGCAGCGCTCGCAAACAGCCCGTGGCGTCCCCTGATGTTCCTTGCCTTGACGCTATTAGATCAGAGGCGCGACGGAACGACAGGGTTCAGACGTCTGGGGTCGAGTACCATACCTCACGAAGCACGGAAAACAATTTCACGCATCACTGAATTTCTAATGCGAGAAAAAAATTAAATTATGTTCTTCATTGTTTTAAGAGCGCGTTAGGAGCCAGAGTTAAGTGGAAAGCATGGCGTTTAACACGATCAAAATGTCGTGAAACCATCTTATATACAAGCACCTTCCAAATTAATACTGTTTTACTGATAGCTTTCACAGTTGTGTCACACAATGGCTTGATGATTTACAGAACTTCGGTTGAAAACAGTGATTTTATTTAATATTAAAATGAAAGTAGCATGGTAATATTATAACTATTCGTAATAATATTATTAAATAAAAGTGAGATGGTACTGTATTAATAATGTTGTAATAATAGTTTGAATTGGGGCTTAATTGCGGTAATGGATTTTTTTTCATTTCCAGAAACCTGACAAATATTTTTGTCTCCGTTTTTAATGACCACATTTAAAAAAAACCTTCTCTCTAGAAGATTTTCTACAAGTTTTAAAATAAAACAGTAACTAATTTATAGAAAAAATAAGTGTTTATACGCTGTGTCTATATTTCTTCAATCCATCTAAGTCACCACTTTCTCATTTATAACAATGATCTGAACTAAGGGGTACGTAAAAAAAATAAAAAAAAGTGAACACGTCATGGAGCTTGAATGTGGCTTTGTATGAATTGCGGCCAGATTTAGATCGTTCTTCGAATTCTCCATAGAATCTAAAATATATTGTTTTTTGAATCTATATATATTGTGTACAACTACCAATGTTTATATTAATCCCACTTACCGTTTAAGATTATTTAGTGTAATATTTTTAAAAAGTGTGCCGTTAAAAGCAGTTCATATTCGTACGAACGCTGTAATGCGCAATGGAATTCTTTAAACGATTTAAAATTAGAACGACTATTCCAATATGACTATCAGAATGACTATTGAGACATACGCTCCAATCAGGGTAGTGTATCTACAAGAAAATTTATTTTCATCCAATTAGTCTTCCCCATTTCTTTCTACTCACCCATTATAAGTTGCGAAACATTAACATAGTGTGTCAGTGTGCGCTGGAAGCGTGAGTTTCATTCGCGGAATTAATATTAGACGCATTATATAAGAGTTATAGAATGCGTCTAATATTAATTCCGCGAATGAAACTCACTGGACTTAATTTTGCTAATAGAATATTTGGCCTTATTAAATAACCCTCGCAGTTTTATTAAATATCACTCGCGCATCGTAAATTTGCAAATAATTTCCGCTGCATCCCTGGAATTCGCTTCGATAAGATCCCCTTCATTAACAAAAGCCGGGCTCCAAAGAGCGTGCGGCGGAGCGGGCGCCGCTGGCTTCGCGGTCGCCTGCGCCGCACCGGAGACGCGCCAAGGCCCCCCGGCGGCCGCGGCGACGCTACAGGGAAGGCGGTTCTGCGGCGGCAGCTGTTTATTGCACGCGGCGGCGTCCACGGCCCTGCAGTGGGGCCGAGCGCCGGCCCCCCCGCCAGACAAGTCGCGTGCGCTCCCTTCGTGCTACCGCCACGCCGCGCCGCGCCACGCCACGCCACGCCACGCCACGCCACGCCACGCCACGCCACGCCACGCCACGCCACGCCACGCCACGCCACGCAGCGCCACGCCATCGACTTCGACTTCCACTACGTCTTCGACTTCCACATCCACATCCACATCCACTTCGACTTCAACTTCGACTTCCACTTCCACTTCCACTTCGACTTCACTTCGACTTCACTTCGACTTCGACTTCGACTTCGACTTCGACTTCGACTTCGACTTCGACTTCGACTTCCACGTCCACTTCCACTTCCACTTCCACTTCCACTTCGACTTCGACTTCCACTTCCACTTCGACTTCGACTTCCACTTCGACTTCAACTTCGACTTCCACTTCGCTACTGAAGTTTCACATCCCGACATCCGCTGCAACGCGAATGGTTCCGGCTTCTCGATACGAGGATTTTGGTTTATATTTGGAAAATTAATTGGTGGTGTGGGTTTTGGCGGCGATCGCAAAACACGCTGGGCGAGGTTCATAGATCATATCACAAATTTAATTTGATATTAATCTTGTTTGTTTGTAAAATAATAGTAATTATTGAACAGAAAATTGACAGTACATACTTTATACATTTGTAATGATGTGAGTCGTTGAATGGAATTAAATTGATGCCTTATTTTACGTGGCGAGACTCGGGCCATCAGGCCCGCTCTTCCATCTGACCACGCAAATTTCGCTACGCTCCTTTCACCTACTAGCGAAGAGAGGAGGTATTTGTTGGGCGACGAAAAGGGGATTTGAATTTATCTCAGAGGCGTCATTTAGGCTTGAGGATCATTTACACGCAAGTATATCTACCATCATGGGACAGCCGGCATTACTTCGCCTGCGAAGGAAGGCGTACGAAGGATTTTTTCGCCCTAAAAATCCACGACTTCGATCTGGTTTGAACGTCAACTTGGGTATAACAGTCCGATATGCTAACAGTTCATCGCTGAACATCGCCGTCGTTCAGAAATTGCTAAGAAAAATATATGTTAGATGTCGGGTTCTCAATAAAAAAAATACGTCTAGACCGTGATATGGAAGAAAATAAATTGAAATACTTGACAGCTCCAAAGGAGACTCTTCCTCTTGAAACGAGTAATAATGGCGTCATCTGGGAGAGAAATTTGATGGAGATAATTCGGTTGGTTTAAACAAACGCTCCATTTTGGAATAAAAAGTAGTTGAAATATAAAATGAATTAAGATATTATGATTCACTGGTAGAATGAAAAACAAACCCTGAAAATTTCTGCAGTAAAATCCATTCTGATAACAGTAACAAAATAATTTGTATACGATTCTTATTACGAGGTGCGTACTATTTTCAATTATTACGTGACTTCAAAATGAAACACTATTACCTAGTGACATTTCTGCAGAATACTGCACACAACAAAAAACAAAGATACAATTATGCATCATAAAAAATATCTCCATCCTCGCCGCAGAAAAAAAATAATCTGTTCTATTTCTTACCAGTTCAGATATTTGTGTCTCTGTGTCACGTTGCCGTAGAGCAAGCCCTTTCACTTTTTCCTCGAGAGAAGTTTCCCCTTCGTGCCACACTGATTGTCTCTCACCACAACCACTCTCGCATTCTTTGAAGGAATCCGAACCTTCATTATCCCCGCCGGTACTGCCATCTCCGCCACAATAACCAACATCTCTACTTTTTTTTCGGCACCACCACAAAATCCCAAGCCGCAATTGTCTGCCACCACAGTTGGACCACAGAAGGTGCTACCGCCGTTCACACATCGATTGCAATTGCAGCCTGCGGCCAGGAACCTAATAAGTGCGATAGCTTTCAGCACCCATTTTGAAAGAGATTCTTTCCTTTTGTAATGTATTCCGTGAGTTTTTTCATGCCTTGGGAGGGTCTTGGAGTTTGAGAATCTAATTTAATTCTATACACATGAACCATTTGTCTGCCGCTTCACGGCGTCGAGAAGTAGATATAAAGATAATCAATGTGAACACCTCCTCCTGAAGAACTGAATTCCCAAGATTTCTGTGTTAGTTAGAACTGGCTGCCATCGAAACATCTACTAACTCCTCGAAGCTTTGTCTTGTAACCACGACGTTTATTACTGGGTTTCGTTTCGTTTGCTAAAGAGCAATCTGGTGGTAAAGTAACGGCCAATTAAACTGGAAATACAAGGTGGCAAACTGCTACAAAAGGACTTCTTCAGCGTACAGAACAATGCACAGTCTTTATAACGTGGCATGTAGCTAAATTCTCCGAGGTACGACACGAGAAGCTCATAATAATAATGATACATTTTTATTTTTTGGGAATGTAAAGAAATTAGGTTTTTTTAAAAACATTCTACATTTGACCCCGTTCACATCTTACGAAAGCTCTACGAAAAATTGAGCGGCTATTTGATTCTCGAAGAAATAAACAGGTAAAAAATCATTTAAAAAAAAAATGAACAGATTTGCATGTCAGAAAGTAGTTCAATAATTAAATTGAAGTTTATCTCCGTTAATGCAAAATCGATGCATATTTTAAAACCAAGCGCTGTAAATTCAAACAACATAACTCGTCGATGCAACTCATTCATGAGGATGCAGACGCGCGAAATATCTACTTTTAAAATGACGCCATTAGTCTGTGATTGGTCCAGAAAAATATTTCTCGCGTCTCGTGAGAAACGACCGGGCGAAGACACGCTCGGCGGCCTGCACTTTGCATGCTGCAAGCCGCGCGACGAGAACGAGTCGTTCGCGTCTCGCGATTAAGCGGCGCGCGAACCGGATCGGTGGGCGGTTCCCGGCCGGGGTGCCCGCACGTCGCGCCGCGCCGGGGTCCTCGACCGCCGGGAATCGATATTCAGATCGACTTCGGTAATTCTGGAACGTGGAGCTTTGGGTATGTTGGCGTCGGAACCCGGTGCACCGACCTGCTTAAGGTATTCACAGACGATCTGTGAATTAATGGGGCGAGTGTGAATACCGAACTGTAGGCATCAATAGGTTCGTGGTGATTGCAGATATCTTGTGGTAATCCATTGTGTGAGAAAGGAAATAATCGTCCACAATCAAAGAATAATAATTTTATTAGTTATTACATTCCCAGAGGAATTTCGGGAAAACACTGTTCCCGTCTTCAGTGGGCCTTGCCCAAGCAACGTGGATCACTTAGAAATGTTCACAACATGGTCGGATAAAATACGAAAGCTGACAAACATGTTGGGAATGACTAGGTGGCAGCCATCTTTTGAAATAAGCAACCATCTTTCCGTTTCCAAAAGATGGCTGCCACCTAGCCGTATCTAGCTTGTTTTTCAGTTTTCATATATTTTCCGACCATGTTGTGAACGTTTCTAAGTGATCCACGATGCTTGAGAAAGACGCACTGAAGTTGGGAAAAGTGATTTCCCGAAAGTTGACTCTTGGAATGTGATAATTAATAAAATTATTATACTTTGATTGTGGACGATTATTTCCTTTCTCACGTCATCAATTTCGTTCAACTTTTGGAACTGTGTGTAACTAATTCACAAATATTGCTGAAATATTCTGTATAATCAACAATTTTCTGCACTAACTGGTAAGTTTTAAATATGAAAACGAATGTTACACGATTGCAGGGGTTCTCTACACTTTTGTGACTAATAATGTAATATTCGTACATTATCAATGTAATCGTCGATCTTCAATTGAATGCTGTCGTTTTCTTGCAACCAGTTGCTTATTGCAAAACAAATTCACAAAAAAAATCTGCGCAATATGATCATGTAGTCATTTGCTATATAATTTATTTCCACAAGGAAACAAATTAGTACTTTTTCTCTGGGTTTTTATACGTGGCGTGTTTTCAAATTATGGTAGAAGTAGCAATTTTAATATTCTACCATTGCTTTGGGTGAAGGAAATAAGTGTTGTTATTGCAAGGTAACAACTAGGTAACCAGTTAATACACGACTGCAACATTTTCCCTTCTGAATTACGCTCCATAATAAACTTCTTGCTTTACACGATTATTAGCTGTGTTACTATAAAATTAAGAAGTACCCTAAATCTTTGAATAGAATCAATATATGTGTAAGCTTTTTGAACTTTTATTAGGGTTTTATAATGTGATCAGCTCGAATATTTATGTGCCGCAGTCACGCTAGATTACCTATCAACAAGGAAAAAAGTTGCAATTGTCACGAAAGTCCAGCATGAATCTGCATAATGAGATAGTATCAACTCTGCGTACAGAAATAATCGATTACAATAAAAATGAACAAAACTAAAAATCTCTTTTAACATTAGATTGTCTCGCGCTGTGATGCAAAGGTTTCCATGATTGTTCTTTATTTCTCTCAAACATATTTTGAAAGAATTTTACTTTCAATGATATATTTTGGGAGTCTGTTAAATCCAGATGTGGATACATAAAAAATTAATATCTAAGTTACCGTTGCATGTAGTACAGTCATTAGTCATTCAAATGTAATCTGTTTCTCTAATGAAATCTGTTGTACTTTTGTACGCGGAATCAGTCTTTGTTATTACTAACCTTGGTTTGAGGTACTCAAATACTCCGTTTCCATCCTTATTAGTCATCATTTTTTTTCTGCAATCAGCAATTCTGAACTTGCAAGACAGCACGTATAAAATAAGTTCAAAGCACCCGAACAGTGATCTCGTAGGGGCTCGTTAACATTAACTGACCTTCTGGTCTATCATAATTCGTCATTCGCAAGTTATGAACATCGCGAAACTGCTTCTTAAGGTACAACCTTAAGGTTCTGTCTATACTTCCTGCTATCCTGCACAACACAGGACATTTTCTCATCTAACACAGAACCATTTAACATTCCTGACACTCATTATTTTACCATTTCTCGAATGCCTCGAGCTATAACTTCTCACCATGATAAGTTACCGCTTGTTTCAGGCTCGTTGGCATGATCAGTGTCCTTCAACTGCGTCCATAAAACATTTCGTGTAGTACTGTCTGGCACAACGCAATGAGCTTGGACCTCCAATTAACGAAAACTGTAAGCGAGTTTGCACTTAATTACATTGTGCCGTCGTCTCCATTTAACTATTCAATCTTGAATTACAAAATTCCCACATTTATCGTTTGAGAACGTTGGCTCTACAATTGCGTGATAATTATTTAGAGAGGCGTTCGAGGCGTCATAAATATGCATAATTTTACATCAAAGCAGCAATATTTGTTTCCAAGAAAGAGTTTTACATAATAATATTATTGGTTTACAAAAATGAAATGATGATAAAACATGAGATACATGTATTAACAGAAATACTTTTGTATATACAGGGTCATTGTACATCGTACACGAAAGGTAGCATGCTATAGGCCATTCATAGTGGAGTAACGTTTTTTATTGGCTTGCCAGTAAGTATACAATAATAATAGTTTATTCAATTAGTTTATAGTGTTCGGCTATATTGTATGAGTATGGGTTTTGGAATCGAGCAACGTTAGGAGCGAGTTTTCAAATTTGTTCGAATGCAATAAAGCAACATTATAAACGAATTACATACGCATTTTTTTTTGTATAACAGCATTATGAATTTGTAAGAGAATCAAACTTAATTTTGGGAAACAACTTTCTCGTGACATATTGGGTATTTGAGATCTGTGCGAGAAAAAAGGTGTTGTCGGCTCTTCCGTTTACCGCTACCTCCTCTCGATTCTCGCGCTGTGATTGGCTGAAAGTATGATGACGCAATAATTCGTACCGAAAAATTATAATACGTCATCATTTGTACGGTAAAAGCTCTTTTATGAACGATTTGTTGCAATAAAACGGTCGTTTATAATGCCGGTATACAAAAAAATTATTTTAAATCCCTCCCTGTAGGTTTTAAGGCTTAAAGATGTAAATTCAAACCAAAAAAAAAAATGATATTCAAATCGTATAGTAATAGCGCGGAATATCACCAGCTTTCTACTCGTACAAAGGCAAAAAACACGATTGACGTGTCTGCACGCAGAAACTTAATATTAGGCTGCACCAGAGAATGGTGCAGCCTAAAGGATGTACCTTAAGGATGGTCGCCTTAAGGATGTACCTTAGGAAGCAGTTTCGCGATGTTCATAACTTGCGAATGACGAATTATGATAGACGATTTCTTTCAATAAAACGGTCGTTTATAATGCCGGTATACAAAAAATTATTTTAATTTTTTGTCCGTTAATGTTAACGAGCCCCTACGAGATTACTGTTCGGGTGTTTTGAACTTATTTTATACGTGCTGTCTTGCATGTTCAGAATTGCTGATTGCAAAAATAGAAATGGCTAATAAGAACGGAAACAAAGTACCTGACACCAAGGTCAGTAATAACTAAAACTGATTATGCGTGGAAAAGTAAAACAGGTTTCATTAGACAAACGATGCCTCGCTCGGGGGACCGACGTTGTTGCTGCAACACTCGTGAAATTAAAATCAACAGTGTTTAACTATACATATAAAATGCTCCAATCAGGGCGGTGTACTTCAAAACGTTTATCACTTTTTCTATCCGATTTTTCTTACCGCTTTTTCCTACCGGCCAATCGTAAACTGTGACTCATCTATTTTAGGAGGCGGAATACATCAATCGCCATGTCGCTGTCCAATAAACAGCGTATGTACTATAACATAACCTCTATTTCTAACATACGCTTGCAGTTATTTTCAATATTTGGGGCATTTTGGAACTCTGTTGGGAATAATCCCACTAGTGGAATAGTCCTATGAAATACCACTCGTGCTTTGTAAATTGTCTGATAAATCCCCTCCTCGCTTGGCGAGTCGGGAATTTTTTTCGAAAATTTCCAAAGCACTCGTGGTATTATCGATGATAATGAACGTCGCTGACTTTCCGAGGCTCAATACATCGGTCGCTATGTCGCTGTCCAATAAACAGCGTATGAACTATAACATAACCTCTCATTCTAACATACGCTTTCAGTTATTGTCAATATTTGGAATTCTATGAAATACCACTCGTGCTTTGGAAATTTTCAGATAAATCCCGTCCTCTCGTCGCCAGTTGGGAATTTTTTTGGACAATTTCCAAAGCACTCGGGGTATTACCTATGATAACGAAACTGACTTTCCGACGCTGAATACATCGATCGCTATGTCGCTGTCGAATAAACAGCGTATGAACTATAACATAACCTCTCATTCTAACATACGCTTTCAGTTATTGTCAATATTTGGAATTCTATGAAATACCACACGTGCTTTGGAAATTTTCAGGTAAATCCCGTCCTTTCTTCACCAGTTGGGAACTTTTTGGACAATTTCGAAAGCACTCGGGGTCTTACCTATGATAATGAACGTCGCTGACTTTCCGACGCTGAATACATCGATCGTTAGGTCGCTGTCGAATAAACAGCGTATGAACTATAACATAACCTCTCATTCTAACATACGCTTTCAGTTATTGTCAATATTTGGAATTCTATGAAATGCCACTCGTGCTTTGGAAATTTTCAGATAAATCCCGTCCTCTCTTCACCAGTTGGGAATTTTTTTGGACAATTTCGAAAGCACTCGGGGTCTTACCTATGATAATGAACGTCGCTGACTTTCCGACGCTGAATACATCGATCGTTAGGTCGCTGTCGAATAAACAGCGTATGAACTATAACATAACCTCTCATTCTAACATACGCTTTCAGTTATTGTCAATATTTGGAATTCTATGAAATGCCACTCGTGCTTTGGAAATTTTCAGATAAATCCCGTCCTCTCGTCGCCAGTTGGGAATTTTTTTGGACAATTTCGAAAGCACTCGGGGTCTTACCTATGATAATGAACGTCGCTGACTTTCCGACGCTGAATACATCGATCGTTAGGTCGCTGTCGAATAAACAGCGTATGAACTATAACATAACCTCTCATTCTAACATACGCTTTCAGTTATTGTCAATATTTGGAATTCTATGAAATGCCACTCGTGCTTTGGAAATTTTCAGATAAATCCCGTCCTCTCTTCACCAGTTGGGAATTTTTTTGGACAATTTCGAAAGCACTCGGGGTCTTACCTATGATAATGAACGTCGCTGACTTTCCGACGCTGAATACATCGATCGTTAGGTCGCTGTCGAATAAACAGCGTATGAACTATAACATAACCTCTCATTCTAACATACGCTTTCAGTTATTGTCAATATTTGGAATTCTATGAAATGCCACTCGTGCTTTGGAAATTTTCAGATAAATCCCGTCCTCTCGTCGCCAGTTGGGAATTTTTTTGGACAATTTCGAAAGCACTCGGGGTCTTACCTATGATAATGAACGTCGCTGACTTTCCGACGCTGAATACATCGATCGTTAGGTCGCTGTCGAATAAACAGCGTATGAACTATAACATAACCTCTCATTCTAACATACGCTTTCAGTTATTGTCAATATTTGGAATTCTATGAAATGCCACTCGTGCTTTGGAAATTTTCAGATAAATCCCGTCCTCTCTTCACCAGTTGGGAATTTTTTTGGACAATTTCGAAAGCACTCGGGGTCTTACCTATGATAATGAACGTCGCTGACTTTCCGACGCTGAATACATCGATCGTTAGGTCGCTGTCGAATAAACAGCGTATGAACTATAACATAACCTCTCATTCTAACATACGCTTTCAGTTATTGTCAATATTTGGAATTCTATGAAATGCCACTCGTGCTTTGGAAATTTTCAGATAAATCCCGTCCTCTCGTCGCCAGTTGGGAATTTTTTTGGACAATTTCGAAAGCACTCGGGGTCTTACCTATGATAATGAACGTCGCTGACTTTCCGACGCTGAATACATCGATCGTTAGGTCGCTGTCGAATAAACAGCGTATGAACTATAACATAACCTCTCATTCTAACATACGCTTTCAGTTATTGTCAATATTTGGAATTCTATGAAATGCCACTCGTGCTTTGGAAATTTTCAGATAAATCCCGTCCTCTCGTCGCCAGTTGGGAATTTTTTTGGACAATTTCGAAAGCACTCGGGGTCTTACCTATGATAATGAACGTCGCTGACTTTCCGACGCTGAATACATCGATCGTTAGGTCGCTGTCGAATAAACAGCGTATGAACTATAACATAACCTCTCATTCTAACATACGCTTTCAGTTATTGTCAATATTTGGAATTCTATGAAATGCCACTCGTGCTTTGGAAATTTTCAGATAAATCCCGTCCTCTCTTCACCAGTTGGGAATTTTTTTGGACAATTTCGAAAGCACTCGGGGTCTTACCTATGATAATGAACGTCGCTGACTTTCCGACGCTGAATACATCGATCGTTAGGTCGCTGTCGAATAAACAGCGTATGAACTATAACATAACCTCTCATTCTAACATACGCTTTCAGTTATTGTCAATATTTGGAATTCTATGAAATGCCACTCGTGCTTTGGAAATTTTCAGATAAATCCCGTCCTCTCGTCGCCAGTTGGGAATTTTTTTGGACAATTTCGAAAGCACTCGGGGTCTTACCTATGATAATGAACGTCGCTGACTTTCCGACGCTGAATACATCGATCGTTAGGTCGCTGTCGAATAAACAGCGTATGAACTATAACATAACCTCTCATTCTAACATACGCTTTCAGTTATTGTCAATATTTGGAATTCTATGAAATGCCACTCGTGCTTTGGAAATTTTCAGATAAATCCCGTCCTCTCTTCACCAGTTGGGAATTTTTTTGGACAATTTCGAAAGCACTCGGGGTCTTACCTATGATAATGAACGTCGCTGACTTTCCGACGCTGAATACATCGATCGTTAGGTCGCTGTCGAATAAACAGCGTATGAACTATAACATAACCTCTCATTCTAACATACGCTTTCAGTTATTGTCAATATTTGGAATTCTATGAAATGCCACTCGTGCTTTGGAAATTTTCAGATAAATCCCGTCCTCTCGTCGCCAGTTGGGAATTTTTTTGGACAATTTCGAAAGCACTCGGGGTCTTACCTATGATAATGAACGTCGCTGACTTTCCGACGCTGAATACATCGATCGTTAGGTCGCTGTCGAATAAACAGCGTATGAACTATAACATAACCTCTCATTCTAACATACGCTTTCAGTTATTGTCAATATTTGGAATTCTATGAAATGCCACTCGTGCTTTGGAAATTTTCAGATAAATCCCGTCCTCTCTTCACCAGTTGGGAATTTTTTTGGACAATTTCGAAAGCACTCGGGGTCTTACCTATGATAATGAACGTCGCTGACTTTCCGACGCTGAATACATCGATCGTTAGGTCGCTGTCGAATAAACAGCGTATGAACTATAACATAACCTCTCATTCTAACATACGCTTTCAGTTATTGTCAATATTTGGAATTCTATGAAATACCACTCGTGCTTTAGAAATTTTCAGATAAATCCCGTCCTCTCGTCGCCAGTTGGGAATTTTTTTGGACAATTTCCAAAGCACTCGAGGTATTACCTATGATAATGAAACTGACTTTCCGAGGGTCACCTACCACTCGACCCCACAAGCTCTTCGCAGATCGCCAGATTGACGGCAAAGGGGCAGTGACCTATCTCCCACAATGACGTCCCTGAATTTATTCTTCTGGAGCTACGACAGGCATCGCGTAGGACGGCGAAGGAGAGCAGTGCGTGTAACGGCACACATGGCTATGCTCACCCGTAGAGCAGAGGCCGAGCAGCATGTGAGACGAAGCATTGTGGTTCTTGCGCAGTTTCGTTGCCGAAGGCGTCGGGGACATTTTTAGTAAGTGCTCTGACAACTGTGTTTTGCGACAGTAAATGTAGTACATGTGTTAGTAATAAAGAGGGTAATTATATTCTTAATTTTTTTGACCATCGTTACGGCCATAATCCTGCATTAATTCCGACAAGTGGGGAGCGGATACTGAGTACTAAAACAGTGGAGCTTTCTACTCTTCATTTTGTTCTCCATTGTTACGGCCATAATCCTGCATTAATCCCGACAATTGGGGAGCGGATACTGATTATTAAAACAGTGCTGATCTCGAGAGGGGACCATCGTGGGACTCGCAGCGACTACCGCCGGGAGCTTCCACGCGTTCGCAACGAGGGTACGCCTCGTTGAGTGCGCGGCGGGGGCGGGGGCGGGGGCGCCGGCGGCTATCACGCCGCGATCTGCCCGCCCCCAGCTCCCGATGCCCTCGCCCGCCCCGCCCTGCCCCGCCCCCTGGCGAGCTGCCGCGGCAGATTCGTGGCCGGAAACACCTTCGGTGCCCCTTTGAAGCGCCTTTGTTTCCTCTGAGAGCGCATCTCACGTTTAGGTACCCGGACGAGGTGGGGGAGAGGGTCGCGGGGCTGAGGCGCGGGGCGGGGTGGGGCGGGGAAGCGCGGAGTGGGGCGAGGCGGCGTGGAGCAGCGTGGGGCTGATGGCTGGGCAGCGCAGGGTGGCGTGGGTGGCGTGGGGAGGGCGGGGCGGTCCGGGGACGGGGCAGGAGGGGCGGGACGGTGCGACGGGGCGTGGCGTGGCGGGGCGTGGCGGGGCGTGGCGGGGCGTGGCGGGGCGTGGCGGGGCGTGGCGGGGCGTGGCGGGGCGGGGCGGCGAGGCGGGGATGGGCGGTCAGGCGGGGGCCTGTGGCAGAGTGGGACGGGACGGGGAGGCCGGGGGGGGGGGGGTCGCGGTGTGGCGCGGGACTGAGGCACGGGGCCTGGTGGCGCGGGTAGGTTAGTGCGGAGCGGGGCGAGGCGGCGAGGAGCAGTGTGGGGCGGCGCTGGGCGGCGCCAGGATGGCGTGGGAGGGCGGGGCGGGGCGGCGCGGGGCGGGGCGAGCGACGCGGAGCCGGACGGGGCAGAGGGGGGAGGCGCGGAGCGGGAGAAGGAAAGCCGCGTGGCGGGGTGGGGCGGGGCCACGCAGGGGCGGCGCGGGAGTGGGGCGGGGAGAGGGGATCGGGGCGGCGCGGGAGCCGGACGTGTCGTTGCTCCTCATGTGCTGATGCGGTCGAAGGATGCTAGATTGCCGCTTGTGTAAGACCTGCGGTAGACGTAATTAAGGGCTTGGGTTGACCGCAAATGGCAGTGGTGCAGTCGCTAAAGAAATGTACATATTGTACTATTTGTGTGCAATCATTAACGAAATAGTTTTCAAGTTTCTGGAAAGTGGAGTAAATGATTACCTTGAGATAAAAATATGGGCGTCATAATCATTTGTTACTTCCTTTATTCAGAGAGAAGGAAGAAAGAACAAATTATTCGTTTTCATGTTGTCGTATCTGATTCAAGTTGATGTCATCCAAAGATTGAAGTGCTTTTTTTTTGAGTTGCTGAAAACTATCCATGTTACTCCTGCGTTCATATATTATTTCTCTCGTCTTTTGGTGGGTCTAATTCAGTGTTTAAAGAAAAAATCTTGCAATACGAACATCGGATACAAAGAATGGCGGTTTTGCCTTCCACCTTATTGCAAAAAATATGTTAAGGGGATGTGCATTAAATACAAAATATAATGAGATCACTAAGAATAACATGTTATTAATCTTTTCCGTAATTTAGAGTAAATAGTTTAGGGGAGTGCTAGGTTTAGTTAACCAATGAAAACAGGGAAGAATAAACGACATACCGAAGGACAGGTTTCTAATAACGATGCTATGCATTCTCATAATCTTGAACTATTGCTTTGTATGCTTCTAGGAGATTCCTAGTATTATAGCGATTGGCAGGAGTTTATAGAAGGAGAATTGTAAGTCCCTCTCTTGTTCATACGTGCAGTAACTAAAATTAAGCAGGCCCATTCAAAATTAATTAGTACATATTCGAAATAATGTTCTTGATTATTAATGCTTACTGCTACAATCTTATAATTCTTGATCAATTTTGCTCTTAATAATGATTGTTTAGTTTCTCATACAGTACCAACTCCGGCTATAAATTATTCATCAATAAAAAGAAAGATTAATGATATTTTCCTGCCTGACAGGTTCTCCAGATTTAAGAGACTACTAACCCCGGATATTGGTGGACTTACATGAACAGTCGGTCTGAAACTGAAACATGCCTCCTCCTGAAAGGTCCACTCTGATGAAACGGGATTTATCAGCACTCAGCACACTTAAAAACTGATCATATTAGTTCCTAAACCAATCTTGAGCTCAAGCAACTCTTTAATTTTTTTTGTACTTGCCATCAAGTGGTCAATTTTTATCAAAAAACTCATGTCAAATATTCCATTTTACAGTTACTGGGAACTTTTTTTCTTATTTCGTTGGTAAATTGCCAGAAAATTCATTTCTTTTCTTTTCCCACTATGAAAACATTGATCTGCGTTTCGCTATGTAGGTAAAGAGTAAAATATTATACTCTAATACGCGATGTAGATAAAGAGAGTAATATATTTTACATCACATACATCGACTAATGAATATTAGATTTGACTGATTTATAAACACTCGAAAGCGTCCGAAGGGTCGCGGATTTGAATCCCGCTTTGTGCATAATTATTTGTCACTTTTCTCTCATATGCTTACTGTCGCGGAGGGGCTCAAGTTCTGCTGACCTCAGCTAAGCCCGCAAATGAGTTAGTGTCTAGTGTATGGCCGACTATGCGTCCCATCGGAACGTAAAGGATAACCGGCTGTAAGCTGGATAAAATCCTAGGTAAAAATATAAACACTCCAATGCTTGAGGTGAATATTTGTGGTGGAAAAAAACAGACTCGAAGTAGGGACTCGTGCTTCTCACTTCATGAATGAATTAAATAAAATATATTTCCAAGAGCTTGACAAAGAGTTTGACCAAGAGCTTGACTTGATTCATCCCCACCAGCTTGACTACCCATTCATCCACACCAACTTGAATACCCATTCATCCACACCAACTTGACTAACCCCATTCATCCACACCAACTTGACTACCCATTCATCCACACCAACTTGACTATCTATTCATCCACACCAACTTGACTACCCATTCATCCACACCAACTTGACTACCTATTCATCCACACCAACTTGACTACCCATTCATCCATACCCATTCATCCACACCAACTTGACTACCCATTCATCCACACCAACTTGACCACCCATTCATCCACACCAACTTGACTACCCATTCATCCACACCAACTTGACTACCCATTCATCCCCACCAACTTGACTACCCATTCATCCCCACCAACTTGACTACCCATTCATCCCCACCATCTTGACTACCCACTCATCCCCACCAACTTGACTACCCATTCATCCCCACCAACTTGACTACCCATTCATCCCCAACTTGACTACCCATTAATTCACAATAAAACCTGGTGTAATTGAAATGATCCACGTCCGAGCAACATATCAATACAACAAAGCAGCGGGGACGCGATTATTCCACTCCGTCTGCGACCAACCTCACGAACAGCGGGGCGCGTCAGCGGCACCGGACGTCGCCTTCGACGCCGGCGATGAAGGCGACGCGCAGGAGCTCCGGAGCATCGACGCCCCACAATGGAGGCCCCGCGAGGACAGACGCCGCTCGGGAGCCAGCACCGGAATTCCCCCGGCGCCCAAGGACGGCCCACCGCACGCGCAAGAGTCTCACTCTGCTCAGGTCGCCCTGCGCTAGGCTGGTTGACTGCTTGATGTTTCTGAAGAGGTCAAATTCGATCGATTTTGGTCCCGTTATGGTAGTGAATGCTTGGTGCCGGGAGGTGGCGATGTGGTCTTACTCCGCTGGTTGAGGTCGCACTGCGCTAGGCTGGTTGGTTGACTGCTTGATGTTTCTGAAGAGGTCAAATTCGATCGATTTTGGTCCCGTTATGGTAGTGAATGCTTGGTGCCGGGAGGTGGCGATGTGGTCTTACTCCGCTGGTTGAGGTCGCACTGCGCTAGGCTGGTTGGTTGACTGCTGGATGTTTCTGAAGAGGTCAAATTCGATCGATTTTGGTCCCGTTATGGTAGTGAATGCTTGGTGCCGGGAGGTGGCGATGTGGTCTTACTCCGCTGGTTGAGGTCGCACTGCGCTAGGCTGGTTGATTGACTGCTGGATGTTTCTGAAGAGGTCAAATTCGATCGATTTTAGTCCCGTTATGGTAGTGAATGCTTGGTGCCGGGAGGTGGCGATGTGGTCTTACTCCGCTGGTTGAGGTCGCACTGCGCTAGGCTGGTTGATTGACTGCTGGATGTTTCTGAAGAGGTCAAATTCGATCGATTTTAGTCCCGTTATGGTAGTGAATGCTTGGTGCCGGGAGGTGGCGATGTGGTCTTACTCCGCTGGTTGAGGTCGCACTGCGCTAGGCTGGTTGATTGACTGCTGGATGTTTCTGAAGAGGTCAAATTCGATCGATTTTAGTCCCGTTATGGTAGTGAATGCTTGGTGCCGGGAGGTGGCGATGTGGTCTTACTCCGCTGGTTGAGGTCGCACTGCGCTAGGCTGGTTGGTTGACTGCTGGATGTTTCTGAAGAGGTCAAATTCGATCGATTTTGGTCCCGTTATGGTAGTGAATGCTTGGTGCCGGGAGGTGGCGATGTGGTCTTTCTCCGCTGGTTGAGGTCGCACTGCGCTAGGCTGGTTGGTTGACTGCTTGATGTTTCTGAAGAGGTCAAATTCGATCGATTTTAGTCCCGTTATGGTAGTGAATGCTTGGTACCGGGAGGTGGCGATGTGGTCTTACTCCGCTGGTTGAGATCGCACTGCGCTAGGCTGGTTGAGATCGCACTGCCCTAGGCTGGTTGATTGACTGCTGGATGTTTCTGAAGAGGTCAAATTCGATCGATTTTGGTCCCGTTATGGTAGTGAATGCTTGGTGCCGGGAGGTGGCGATGTGGTCTTACTCCGCTGGTTGAGGTCGCACTGCGCTAGGCTGGTTGATTGACTGCTGGATGTTTCTGAAGAGGTCAAATTCGATCGATTTTAGTCCCGTTATGGTAGTGAATGCTTGGTGCCGGGAGGTGGCGATGTGGTCTTACTCCGCTGGTTGAGGTCGCACTGCGCTAGGCTGGTTGGTTGACTGCTTGATGTTTCTGAAGAGGTCAAATTCGATCGATTTTAGTCCCGTTATGGTAGTGAATGCTTGGTGCCGGGAGGTGGCGATGTGGTCTTACTCCGCTGGTTGAGGTCGCACTGCGCTAGGCTGGTTGGTTGACTGCTGGATGTTTCTGAAGAGGTCAAATTCGATCGATTTTGGTCCCGTTATGGTAGTGAATGCTTGGTGCCGGGAGGTGGCGATGTGGTCTTACTCCGCTGGTTGAGGTCGCACTGCGCTAGGCTGGTTGGTTGACTGCTTGATGTTTCTGAAGAGGTCAAATTCGATCGATTTTAGTCCCGTTATGGTAGTGAATGCTTGGTGCCGGGAGGTGGCGATGTGGTCTTACTCCGCTGGTTGAGGTCGCACTGCGCTAGGCTGGTTGGTTGACTGCTGGATGTTTCTGAAGAGGTCAAATTCGATCGATTTTGGTCCCGTTATGGTAGTGAATGCTTGGTGTGGTCTTTCTCCGCTGGTTCAGGTCTCCCTGCGCTAGGCTGGTTGATTGACGTTTTGATGTTTCTGGAGAGGTCAACTGCTACGGAATTTATTCCAGTTAATGAAGTGAATTCTACATACCGGGGCGATGTGGTCTTTCTCCGCTGGGTCAGGTCGCCCTACGCTAGGCTTATTGATTAACGTTTTGATGTTTTGGAGAGGTCAACTGCTATGGACTTTAGTCCCGTTAATGTAGTGAATGTTTTATACGGGGGGGGGGGGCATGTGGTCTTTCTCCGCTGGTTCAGGTCGCCATGCGCTAGGCTGGTTGATTGACTGCTTGATGTTTCTGGAGAGGTCCAATTCGATGAATTTTAGACTTGTTATGGTAGTGAATGCTTGGTGTGGCCTTTCTCCGCTGGTTTAGGTCGCCCGGCGCTAGGCTGATTAACTGATTTTTTAATGTTTCTGGAGAGGTCAAATTCGATCGATTTTAGTTCCGCTATGGTAGTGAATGCTTAGTACCGATGTGGTCTTTCTCCGCTGGTTCAGGTCGCCCTGCGCTTGGCGGCCTGATTGAGTGCTTGGTGTTTGTGAAGAGGTCAAATTCGATGAATATTAGTTAGTGTCTTGATGTTTCAGGGGAAGTCAACTGCTATGGACTTTAGACTCGTTAATGTAGTGAATGCTTTATACCGGGAGGCGAAGATGTGGTCTTACTCCGCTGGTTGAGGTCGCACTGCGCTAGGCTGGTTGGTTGACTGCTTGATGGTTCTGGGGAGGTGAACTTTAGTCCCATTAATATAGTGAATAATTTATCCCGTGAGGTGACCGGGATGTGGTCTTCCACAAGTGGTTGAGGTCGCCCAGCGCTAGGCTTATTGACTTTCTAATGTTTCTGGAGAGGTCAACTGCTACGGATTTAACTCCCGTTAATATAGTGAATGCTTTATACCGGGAGGCGGAGATGTGGTCTTACTCCGCAGGTTCAGATCGCCCTGCGCAAGTCTGGTTGAGTGACGTTTTGATGTTGGTCAACTGCTATGTACTTTAGTCCCGTTAATGTAGTGAATGCCTTATATCGGGTGGTGGCGATGTGGCGTTCCTTCGCTGGAACATCCAGCACCGACCCATTCATCGATTTGAGAGGATCCCCCCCTTACGCCAGAGCACTCCCATTCTGGCTCAAGCTATGAGCTTCCGACATCTGCAAGTGTGTGTTTGTAAGGAGCAGAGGACAGGACAAGGCAGAAGAACGAAAATTCGCGATCTGTAGCTCGTTTGACTCCGACATGGTATTGACCGAAAAAAACACGGAAAGTTACGGATCAAAGCAGCTAGAATTCTCCTCTAGCCAGCAGCTGAATTCTACCTAGCTATCTAGTGAGTGTCGAAAATCTGCCACCATCTGGACTCCGAAACCTAAGACTTCCCGGACGAAGTCACTGCAGAGACAACGGAAATGTTGGCTCTGACGTAACTCAGCCGGTTATTGGAGTTTAAAAGAATAATTCGCAGTAGTATAAGTAAGCGAATGAATGTGGAAAATTGCACACCTTCTTACGGTGTACACATTACGGTTCACATATTCTTTGATTGGATAACGTCCGATCTAGTATGGACAAATGGTCATTTGCAATGACAGGTACAACGCAGATGGTATTTTTTCCGTTTTCTTGAATTTGCGAATTTGAAACCACTGATCTAAATTTTACATAAATTTTTAAGTAAACTGAATTCAGCCTATTATAATCGGTAACGCCCGTTCTACAGTAGGCTATTGGGTGCCATGTCGTAGAGGCAAATTATTTCTTTTTGGGAGTGGGAGTGCTTCTAGCATTAGCCAGTGGCAATAGTTCGAGGAGAGAGCTTTACCTTATGAGATCTTTGTATGTTCAAGCAGCATCGCTTCAATGTATCTTGTAGCATACGTAGGACACGTGTTCAAAATGTAATCATTAGATTTGCAGGAAGATCATTTAGAACTTTTGTAGTGCTAGAACTTTTTTTCAATTACATTTCAGTTTTTTCAGTCTGCGAAATCTCTTGGTCCCTAGATTTCGTGTGGGTTGCCGCATTGGAACTAAGATAATCCTACTACGGCAAACAAATACATATAAAAGGGAAATAGAAATAACAATAACAGTAAATGCTCTATTTAAAGCTCATTTGTAAATTTTCAATTCGTAGACGGATAACATATACCTAAAAACTATGTTTCTGATAACACTTGAAGATTGCTGAATTAGAATTAAGATTACAGTAATGAAATGGCGCTCTACGGTAGAGACCAAGGGAGAAAAGCAATTTCCAACTAAAAGATAGTTGTAACTTTTAGTTAGGTCCTTCATCAAGGCTGTCTTTTTATCTGGTAGTATCGCGGTAGAAAATGAAAGGTTCCAAAGCTGAACATTCATTCAAATGATAGTACCATCAATTCATTACTGCACACGCACGAGAAGCCGAGCAACCTCCATTAGAGAAGATAGCGTTCTCTGAAGTAAACCACCCCGCAACGCACTTCAATATTCTTAAAATGGCCGAAGGAATGTTGAACTAGCGAGGAACCGGTCAACTTATCTTCCTGGTTTCGGAAAGCCCAATTTATTGCTAGGCGTCCAATGAATGGCCAAATCCACGGGGCTCCTCAACGGAAGCCTGGTTGGGGAACGCAGTCGCGGCTAGAATTGCCAACCTCCCTTCATCTGGGAGGACAGTCCTCCATTGACGTCGATTGTCCTCTCGTCCTCCTTTGTATTTTAAATGTCCCCATTTTAGTAAATTATTAGCACATGACTAATATGTGCTACGTTGTACGGATTGTTGTTTAATTTCGAACAAAAAACGTGAATATCTTTTCTCTGAACGCTGACACACGTATGCAAGACAGTGTCTCTCTCTAGGAACTGAAATTAAAAAAAGACGTTGAGATCACCTTCATCTGGATTTTGTGAACGAATCTTTTCACCTGAATCGCAAATGGCGAGAAGAAAGAAACAAAGCTGGTGTTAGTCTAAGTTTTATATTTATAAAAAGAAATTGAATTGAATTGATGCCTTATTTTACGTGGCGAGACTCAGGCCATGAGGCATGCTCTTCCATCTGACTACGCAAATTTCGCTATTCTCCTTTCACCAACTAGCAGAGAAAGAAGGTATTTCTTGGGCGAGAAACAGGGGATTTCAATTTAGCTCAGAGGCGTCATTTAGGCTTAAGGATCTTTTACATGCAAGTAAATCTGCTAACATGGGACAGCCGGCTTTACTTCCCCTCCGAAGGAAGGCGTACGAAGGATTTCTTCGCCCTTAAAAATCCACGGCTTCGATCGGATTTGAACCCACCAACTTGGGTACAACAGTCCGGTACGCTACGCCGCGTGCGTGAGAAATGAGTTGATGCGGTTTTTTTTGGTATCTTCTTGAGAGTCCTCCCTTTTACATGAACATAGTTGGCAACCCTAGCTTCTGCACATGTGGCGGAAGGGTGACGGCGCGGCCGTGGTTCGTGCGGGCGCGTGCTGTCACGTCCCGGAACCATCCTTCGACGCCCCGGCGTCCTCCGCTTCAGTCAGGCGAAACGCGAACGACACCTCGGTATTCTCACGCGTCACTGTCGCCAACCACACAGAGAAAAAGTTACATAATGTCCGCCGGTCGTTGCAGTCGCCGTGCGCGATTTTATTGATACGGATCTCACTGAACTCGTTCGCACGTGTATTTCTTTTTGGCGTGACGATAAACGTATGTCGTTCGGAGGAAGAGATGAAGTTTTTTATCATCCCTCGTCTTACACTGTGCTGTTACGATGATTGTAATAATGGTGAATACTGGTTGCAAAAAAATGACGTACTGACCATGTATTAAACTTTTGTTGGCCTCGTTTCTGAGTAATTGGATTTTATTTACGGTTAGTAGGTACTGTATCCTCTGTGGGGAGTACGCAGCACTCTATTTCTAACAGCACACTAAGGAAAAAAAATAGACATGATTGTACTCTTCGGTGCAAACGTACTAGCGCCTGATTCGCTAGAATAAATTTCGGGGGTGACTCGGGAGAACTTACGTACTTGTTATTCGCTAGTGGAATATAATTTATTCCTCCTGCTACGAGAATTAGTGTCGTCAGCAAAAACCCGCTATTTATTTCGCACGGCGAATGAATCGCTTATTTATTGCAGAAACGAGAGGCTGGCGATTACAAACTCGCAGAGTAGTGATGAGCTTGAGCTCCTTCTCAAACACGTACGAAACCGGTTTTTCCAGGGGACGTGTCATCAGTAGGCTGGCAACTAGAATTATCCCAACTCTGATGAGTATTTATTTAATACGGGGTACTAACGTTGACATTGATATATAGCAGCGAAGAGAGTTGTGAATCCCAGTTCCCAGAGCGATAGTTTGGCGAATTCGTTGATTTCCTACTTCGCTTGTTTTGTAGTTCACTGAGCACCAAAGAAGGTTTAGAATTTATTTTTTATGAATTTTGAATTCCGTTAAGGATTATAATCGGTGATTTAAATACGTAGGGTCTCAAACATTTAAGAGAGGAACGGTAAAAAATCCTCAATAGCACACAAGCAATTAACGTAAGCGTAAAAAGCAGAAGCGAAACATCCGTAAGAAGAGACAATTTATGAAAGGCGATAATAGAGAAATCAAATGTTGAAATGGGAGTGTAAGAGTTAGAAGAAAACTAATTAGTGCGAACTGCGCATAAGCGAGTGATGCATGATAATACGTCAGCGTATGGGGAAAAATATGCGAATGTGTGCGAATTTGTGTCAGAATTACTTTTTGTGATGTTTAATTATTGTTGTCTTCGTGGTCGTCGCTACTGCGGTCTGCAAAGGATATTCAACTGCTTGTAAACTAGAAATCTGAATCATATCTTCTACCTCCACAAAGTTAGTTTCGTATCCAAATGTAGGCACGCTTTTTGTGTGTCTTATACGGGTGGTTACAAACTTTATAATTTATTCAACTTATTAAAATTTTAAAGTTATTAAATAGAAGTATAAGAATTAGAAGAAAACTAATTAGTGCCAACTACACATAAGCAAGTGATGTATGATAATACGTGAGCACATACGAAAGAAACCTCCGGTAAAAATATGCGGGGTAACAGAGAAAATAAAAATTATTAAAATTTCAAAAGACGTCCTCGTAATTTAGCGACGCAAATTATCTACATATACGACAACTGTACACACGGAAGCGTACATTTAAAGCTCGGCTGCCAATTAAATTTCGATTTCAAATGAGAGCGTATCCATTATTTAATCAGATGTATTCAAATCGAACTCCCCCCGGTTGGGTCCCAACAAAAATAAACACGGTCCCGTTACTCCGCCACGAGGCCCTTTCCCACCGGCGGCGGCGCGCGTGGTCAGTTTCCTGGGCCATCCCTCTCCGCCCGTGGGCGTCAGTTGGCTGCCACCGCGCCCACCGCCGCCACCGGTCCCGTGCGGTCGCCGCCGACCGCTCGCTGAAATCGATATCGCTTGACATTCCCGATCGGCAGCGTAGACCTTCCTGCTTTCAGGGCGGCCGCCACCGCCGTCACCACGCTTATCGCCTCCCGACTCTTGACTTCCTCCTCCCGCCTCCCGCCTCCCGCCTCCTGCCTCCCGCCTCCCGCCTCCCACCTCCCGCTTCCGCCTCTCGACTCTCGACTCTCGACTCCCGCCTCGCAACTTCCGACTCCCGACTCCCGACTCTCGACTCTCGACTCTCGACTCTCGACTCCCGACTCCCGACTCTCGGCTCCCGACTCTCGACTCTCGACTATCGACTCCCGACTCCCGACTCTCGACTCTCGACTCCCGACTCTCGACTCTTGCCTCGCAACTTCCGACTCCCGACTCCCGACTCTCGACTCCCGACTCTCGACTCTCGACTCCCGACTCTCGACTCTCGA
The DNA here is from genome assembly GCA_038098605.1 of Gryllus longicercus. Lineage (NCBI taxonomy): Eukaryota > Metazoa > Arthropoda > Insecta > Orthoptera > Gryllidae > Gryllus > Gryllus longicercus. The sequence continues at coordinate 1,309,774 of JAZDUA010000346.1, read as the reverse complement.
CTGTCGACTCGCAACTTCCGACTCCCGACTCCCGACTCCCGACTCCCGACTCCCGACTCCCGACTCTCGACTCTCGACTCTCGACTCCTCTGTCCTCCCTCCCCCCACACATACGCACACCAAAATTTGCACTTACATGCTCACTATCGCACTACCGGAAAACCGGTCGGAAGCTTAAAGTTTGTCACAGCAGGGGCAGTGCCTAACTTAGGAGATACCTGGAGAAGGGAAACCATCAAACTACCGAAACCAAGGTGTAAGTCGTTGTCGGATGTCGCATTGTAGAGGAAAACCGTTACCTAAAATGCAACATGCGCTTTACGTATAGGATTAATAACATAGTATGCTCCGATTTAAACTTAGTGACACTTCAAGGTCACGAGTTCAATAGAGAGGGGAACGTCATCCAATCGGGAGCCCCAACACCAAAAATGTAAGTCGTAACGAAGCTCTCAATTGGGTGACACTGACCTCTTCATCTAGCTGGTGACCTTGAAGTACCACTGTGGTAAAATCGGATTGTAGTTAACACATCCGGTAACATAGTCATCACAAACGGAACAATACAAGTTCTCGAAGTAGTGAACTAATTCCTTCAGATAATGCCTGATAAGAGACAAGAAACCCAAGCTTCTTTCTGTTTTAATTTCTCCGTGCTTCGCGGTCTGTGGTTCCACAGCGAGGCGGGGCGGGCGGGGCGTGGCGTAACGGGGCGGGGCGGGGTGAAACGGGGAGAGTGGAGCGTGGCAGCACGGGGCGGGGCGAGGCGAAGGGGTGCTGGGTAGTACTGGGCTGGGCGGTGCTGGGCTGGGCTAGGCTAGGCTAGGCTAGGCTGGAAGGAGCGGGGCGGGGTGGGGCAGGGAAGGGCGGGGCATGGCGGGTCGGGGAGGGTCTGGGCGGGATGGGGCTACGCTGGACGGTGCGGGGCCGGTCGGGGTGAAGCGGGGAGAGCGGAGCGTGGCGGCACGAAGCGGGGCGAAGCGGGGTTGTGTGGTACTGGGCTGGGCGGTACTGGGCTAGGCTGGGCTGGGTTGAGCTAGGCTGGGCTGGACTAGGCTAGGCTAGGCTGGGCGTGGCGTGCTGGGGCAGGGCGTGGTGATGCAGGACGGGGCGTGGGAGGGGGGGCAAGGCTAGACGGGGCGGGGCCGGACGGGGCGGGGCGGACGAGGCGGGCTGAGGCGGGGCCGGTCCCGTCGGGGCGGGGCGGACGAGGCGGGGTAGGGCGGGTCGGGACGGGGCGGGGCTGGACCGAGCGGGGCGGGGCGGGGCGGGCGCTCAGGAATGCTTTTGGCGCGCGGCCACGCGGGCGGAGGGCGCCGCGGGGCGATGACTCCGCAGTCGCCCTCACGCGCCTCATTTCCGCAGAAAAGGCTGCTGCGCTGCGCAGCCCCAACGCCCTCCGCCGCCTCTGCGCTTAATCGGACCGCGAGGGCTATTGAGGCTGCCGGCCCTTCTCGGAAGCAGCCAATAGATCGCTGTCCGGTCGGCTTCTTCCACAAAACCAGGCGGATTACTTGTGGAAACGTTTCAAGAGCTCTAAGAATGTATATTGTGATTCTTACAAGGGAGCGGCCTGTAGTGGTATGTCGAAACACGCCATGAATTTTTCGGAAATAATTAATATCACATTTGATTCATTCGGGACATGTTAGCAGCGGAAACAAGCTTGACGCTACTATAAAAGTCGCTAATATGGGTATTAATTCGAATGGCGTCTACAGGGTGCGGCATCCTTCTGCCGGTATTTACAGATGACTGTCCACCTCGGCGACCGATTTGTGCTCATGTGACAGTAGAGCAGGATTGTACAAATGGAAGATTCAAGCGCAAAAAATACATGCAAATTTTTATATTTTATTTATTTATCAGAGTAATTTCCAATTGGTTTCGGCAGCTGATAGTATAAGAGCATGTGATGATAATTCAACCAACACCGAAAAAAATCATGGCATGTATCGATATGACGTGGCATATCATAACGTATCCTTCTCATGTTAGAAGACTTCTCAAACTGTGATGTACACCGAGGAAGGTGTGTGGACGCCGTTGGCCCCTCCTCTGGAACACTCCAGTAGTTATAATTCATTGAAAGTTCAGGTGTTTTTTGACCAGATCGAAAACCTTACCGAACGGCTTTAAAATTGATTATTAATTGGGAATTAAAACCTTTCACTGCTGATGGCATCGAGTGATCTAGAAAGCAGAAGATAGCGATATTGATGGTGAGATAAAGAATTGGTTGAATGCGAGGCAGAGAAATCTGGAAAACCCGAGAAATCTTGTCTTCATCCACTAGAATTCGGAATGGATATGCGGGTTTTCGTACCAGAGTCTCAAATGTGAACGACCTAAGCGCTAGCTATTATGTCATGAGATCCTTCTCACTTTGAAATTGAAAACGTAATAAGCGTGGAAAAACTTCTTCCTAAATTTGTATCCGGATCATCCAAAGACTGGATAGATTTCTGCCTCACCAATTCGACTACATAAATTAGTGAATTCGGTCAACTGTTCATTCGATTTTATAACCCAGAACAAAAAAAATGAATAATGTCCCAGTTCAATATCGTAAGAAAAATGGAAGTGATACTGTGTTATTTTTATTTGTAACCGAACACAATATCCTACCAAGAATAAAATTCAACAAAATACAAGTGATGCAAAAGAAAAAACGGAATAGAGATAACTTCCAATTTTCTTGTATCACTTCTTGAAAGTGGTTCTACAAGAGGGAGCTGATACTATTTGAAAAAATTCCGAGGTAATTGTATAAAAGCATTTTAGTTGATCTCCCTAAGAGTTATTGTGAGAAAAATGTCAAATATCTTTGAGAATAGAACACTACGAAACTAGCAACAGACCTTTTTTATTGTGTAAAAACTGTTAAACAACGCGTCATGTACAGGTGAGGATATTAGCCGTTACTCCGAAGCGTTGACGTTTAATCAGGTGAGGCAGCTATTTTCGCTTCGGAAGCTGGTGAAAAAGACGTGCTGCATCTGGGTGGCCAATCTTCTGGAGGCGTGCATCTTGAGATCATTTCATGCAACGTGGCAGTTTACGTCAAGGCTCATTTACAGCCGTCCTCCACAACTCGTTGGGTGGATTTGAATATCTCAACGTATAATTAACATGCAAATAAACAAACGTCTGATACTTACATTATATACATTGTGTGTTCCCTCCCCCCTCGCAAAATCTGAAATATTATTTAGTTTCTTTTGGAAACGTATTGGGAAATATTCTTTTCGATTCTTTCAGATAAATAAATATTATTCTCCTTCTATTGAATGACGTACTAAAGGAATGTTATCGTGGTACGTAATGTACAATTAACAAAGACAGTCAATAACAATTTATAACAAGCAATTTTAATTGAAACGCATGGACATCTATTCAATTGTCCAAAACGTCGTCTGGAAAAAACGATTATTAAACATTTGTTGTTATTTTTTAGAAAGAAAACAATTTCCTTAGTAGGGATAATAATTTTGTTGAAATAAATCTTCTCAATTATATATATATATATATATATATATATATATATATATATATATATATTAATATACTTAAAACAGACTAAATACGAATCATCTTGCGGTCCCTCAGTAAACTCAGATGGTAAAAAAATGTGTCTACTCACATTCCATTCCATTATATTTGCAATAAGATGTTATAAAATTCAAGTTACCGCAGTGTTTTCACGGCCATTTACCTATGCCATCAATACAGATCTCCGCTCTTAGCGTTTATTTAACCCGCCGACGATGCCTTTTGCGCAGTTTCTCGAAGTGGCTTCGATGCCTTAAATGGAGACACCACCTCGATTCTGTTCGTAACATTCATTGCCTGCGGTCTCCGATCTCCAGGCAGCAGTGCCCGTTCCAGCGCCCTAACTGGTGCATCGACGACGCAGGGTTGCCGCATGTCCTTTTTTCGATCAAGGTTTACTTTATGCAGTGATCCCACAGTTCTCCATATTCTGTAAAAGATGCATTCGTTGATTTTTTTTGAGGGCGAGATACGAACGTGCATTTTAACGCAATAGCATTGGAAGATAAATATCCAAAAAGTTTGGAACACGCTCGTAAGAATTTAGTAAAAACTAGTCGCTTTCGTGGAATGACTAATAATAATAATAATAATAATAATAATAATAATAATAATAATAATAATAATAATGGTAATTCATCTGGGCAGCAGATACACAAAAATTAAACTTATTTCGTTATGTAATCGTATTAAGAATGCAATGAAATTTGTATAACATTTATGAGTAACGTTAGTAAACTTTTCTGAAATTAAGAAAATGAAGGTAGAAAATGTAACAGAACACATTTTAAAAATATATAATAAGAATCTATTGACGTATATATTTGTTCGCTGATTTTATAATACACAAGCAGAATCATAAATTTAAAAATAAACATTTTAATTCTTCAGCTTTTGATCTTGCTCAACGAATAGTGCGAAGATTCATGGAACAAAAAATGTTACTAAATATTCCCAGGTCACAGTGCATAAGCCAAGTATCAAGTATACATTTTGATTTGTTACTGACAAGACGCATAGCGACAATATTACCTTTATAGGTAATGCTTTTATAATACACATGCAGAATCATAAATTTAAAAATAAACATATTAATTCTTCAGCTTTTGATCTTGCTTAATGAATACTGCGAATATTGACGGAACAAAAAATGTTACTAAATCTCTCCAGGCCACAGTGCATAAGCCAAGTATCAAGCATAGATTTTGATTCGTTAGTGACAAGACGCATAGCGCCAATATTACCTTTATACGTGGAACTGGTCGCACCGTGGGGCACAGTGAGTGAGTGCATAGTGAGTGGCGCGGGTGGCAACCCTGGCAGCGCGTGGAGGGTAGGGCTCGACCTTCGCGAACGACGCGAATCGCGCTGCACGCCTCGCCTTCCCCACACCCTCCCGCTCCTCCTCCCTGCACCCACCCCCTCCTCCTCCCTGCACCCTCCTGCACCCCCTCCCTGCACCCTCCCCCTCCTCCTCCCTGCACCCTCCTGCACCCCCTCCCTGCACCCTCCCGCTTCCCCTCCCTGCACCCTCCCGCTCCCCCTCCCCACACCCTCCCTCTTCCCCTCCCTGCACCCACCCCCTCCCCGCCCCGTGCCGAGAGCCGGCGGACCGCCTGCACGCCCAGGAATCTGCGCTCCGAATACTCAGCATCTACTCCTTAGCAAAGGAACCCCCACGCCTTGCGTAATGGTTACAATTGTAATATTAAACTAGTGGAGAAAAATAAGGGATGTAAAAAAAATGGGAGGTCGCAGAAATTAATTAAATACATTATTATTGCAATTACTAAAGAAAATGTTTAGAATAAAATATTTTGTTGTATTTGGTTGTTTATTTCTTTATTAACACTTGAGGTATAATAAAATATTATTTCTTGATTCTCTTTAGTTGCTTAATATTTCTTAATACACTGATTTCTGAGTAGTATTTTCATTATTTCCTTGATTTTGTTAAAACGTATTATTTTTAATTTCTTCTATAATACCAGAATGCGATTGCAAACAAATGCTTTTGGCATTTTAATGTATAACAGTAGTCCTTAATAATCCTTAATGTTTGACTATAATGTATTTCGAAATAGTGATTTTTAGAGATGGCTCTGTAAATAATGAGAAATATTTATAATTTTCCGCTGAAGTCATTTGCCACTAATAGAATTATGTTATGAAGACAATAATGAATCGTACTTGAACACTTTCTTATCTCATTAAATGTTGATAAAATGAGACAAAATAGAAGGAATCTCGTGAAATTTTCTTCTTCATGGGGTCAAATTGAACGATCAGTCACGTTTGGTCATTTCTTGACGTGAAGATAAATGTTGAATGTGAACGAAAACGCTGAAAACGTAATGAAAGGCGTCACGTAGTCGTTATATAATGCGGTTCTTATTTGTTTTTGAATTTGCAGATTTCTATACATGGCGAAAGAAAATATTTGTCAAGATGATGTACAATAAAATGACAGAAGGAAAGTGAAGTTGTATGTAACAACTCTTCTTCTCCTGCTATTCCTCGTTGATCGCTGAGATACCTGATGCCGACAACATACATTCCAGTTATTATATTAGAATCAATAACAGTCACTATTTTGTTCAGTACCTTATTCACTACCTCTAGTACTTCTAGTTTGAATACCAATGGGCCATCTGAATGTCTTCAGAGACTTAAATTATAAAATTAAAGATGTTTTTTTAAATTAATCATTGAGAAATGTTTCTTACGGTTTCCCTTATCAACACGACCTAAACCAATATTAAAATAGATAAAATATGACTCGCTTGGAGAAGTGTCGTTTTATTTTAATTTTAGAGAAAATATACAACAATAGATTTTATATGAAGGGTTTATAACCTACCGTATAGAGTCGATCTTTTTATTCACTTTATTATTGTTAGTTTAGCTCAAAAAGACTGTTTTGATAGAGCTTACTTCTTTCATATTCTGCTCATAGCTCCTGGACACCACCAGGAACTCTTTTCTTGTTGTTAGTCTGTCAATGGAGCTTTGAGGCCAGAACCCCGGCCTTGCATCCTCATCTTTCTTCCTTTTACTGCTGCGTAACATCAGTGCTTCGTCATCGGCTTCATAGTAAATTAACTCTCAGCAGGCTATAAACGGCACAGTAATACAAAGGCAGTAAGATGGTAATTTAGCACAATGTGTTCTTTATACCTTGAGGATGTATTATAAATGGGCCCTAGTGAATCATTTGTTTTTCAAGAGGCTCTGAAAGAGATGACTGTAGAAACTAGTGATCCGGAGAAGGCAGAAAAGTACAATGGGATGCCATCGCACCTTGAAGTTCTGCATCCCAAGCATTTCACCCTAAATAGAAATCACTTTTTGGTAAAAAATGGAAACAAAAATTACGTGTGGTATTTTAACTGTTTAAAAATGTAATTAAAATTTTAAATATGGCTAATGTTGTAAGTAGTTGGTTTATTCTTTCATTATCCAGACATAATGGATAAAGCTGTGTGAAGTACTTTATTCGGATAATTCTGATATTAGCTTCTAGGCTCTAAGTAAAATTACGCCATTATGAACTGAACTGATTGTCCGATTGTGAGGCGTTATGTGTGTTCGCGAGATTTATTTTAGCAAAAAATTGCTTTGGAAAGTGCGAGTTGCACATACAGAATTTTATTTTTGGTAAATAGAACAGAAGGATCTTCGTCAACTCGTAGAATATCGAATATAATTACTTTTATTTTAAACAAAAGCTAGCTGCTAGCGAAAAATCTTTCGAAATGAAATCCACAACTGTTTGTAGAACTTCTTACATATTGATTATCATTTAACTCAGTCTTTGTACAATGATGCAGTCTTGGTAAGCTGCAGTTAATTCGTATGTAAAATAGTCAGGCCGCTTCGTCGGAATCCTGAATGATTTTCCTGTGTTCACTGCTTCTGACTTCAATTTCTTCAGAAAGAAAAAAACATCTCATTGCATACATTTGAAGCACAAAACATTGCATATTATATTTGCCCAAAAAATTATCAAAAGAAAAGAAATTGCCACCTTCCACTTAAGGCATCTTTCATTTAGATAGAGTAGTAATATATCAGAGAAATTTATCTCGATATTGACTTTCAAAACTGTAAAGAATTTTGTATTTAAGTAAATACATATACAGTGTATTTAACTAATTATAGACTTTTCCGATCAAATTAAATGTATATTAGTTGACTATTCTGGTTCTTGGTGACAGAGGAGTAACTCTAAAGGCTGTAGCAATGTTCTGTTGGTACTTTAGCCTTCATTGCGAAGGTTTCTGTACTTGTACCGCGACGTACTGCCCGCCTCTGCTGATGTGACATTGGTTTAACCACCGTGAGCTCTTTCATCAGTTCCGGAAGAGGGTCGCGACGGCGGGACTATGTGCTTCTAATCTACTTAGCTCCGTGACCATTTTAGTGAAACCATGTAAGTTTTCTCGTTTTTATGATGTAGGAATGGTCCGCAGTATTTCTTTTACGATAAAGTAACAACGTTATTTTATAAAATGATTATCATAGACATAGACGAATTATGTGATTGTATTTAATTTCAGAAATTACAAAAAATTATAAACTAAATTACTCTCTATTGAAAGGTATGTAAGATGTATTATAATAAAAATATCAGAGATTTAATGAAATGTATTTTCTGTTTGATTTGAAATGTTCGAACAAGTTTCATTCTGTCAGAGGATTGGTATTCTGAATACATATATTAAATTCTGTGTACAAGCTCATATGCTGTATTTTCGTAATGCCCACATTTTCCTAATAGTACGCATGAAAACGACATGTTGGATCTCAAGAGGCGTTTGTAATTGAGAAAGAGTTCATTGCCTGCAGAAGGTTGCACGAAAACTCTTCCGGAAGAATTGTTTTTTGATGACAGACACGAAACTAAAAAGCTTTCGATATTTGAGTTCAAACTCTTCAAATCCATCCAATCCTTCCATCAAACTCTTGCGAACGAAAGAAACTCGATTCGCAGTGCAGAATTCGACTCCTAAAACTTTCAGACAGGAAGCCTGAACCTGCGTTTATTCCAACTGCCTTTGCTATCGTACATGTAAAAATATACTTTTCACGAGAGGAATTGTTCTGCCCTAAAGTATAGGAAGTATTCGAAAGAAAAGCCCACGGAAGAACCGTGGCCTGTTTGTTAAGGTACTGAACTGGCATCTGAAATGGAACTCATTGACGAAAACCTACAAAACAACCGATCAAAGCAGTGGAAATCAAAAATTTTCACAAAGAAGTACATTTAGTACAGTACAGAACAGTACATTCTATTTGAATTGTTTCAACCGTTTGGAAAATTATCTACCATTGAGGTTGGACGTGGGAATGCCTAACCGATGAATCTCCAGCAGCAATCTCGTAACCGTGTATGCAAACTAACCTGGTCCAAAAAACCTCTCAGATGTTTTGATTACCTGGAGGCGATTAGCCTCTGATGCGACCTACAACGGGTGGCCCCCCAGCGCAGCCAAGTTCAGAAACCCATAAATGCCACGCCGGGGCTACTGAACCCGAGTAGCGGTCGGTCCCCGAATAGCGTCGCCCCCGCATCGGCCTGGAAACCGGCCTCCGCTGCATCGGCAGGCGCGCAAGGTCCCCGGGCGGCGGCGGCGGTGGTGGTGGCGGTGGCGCTGGTGGAAATGATGGTGATGGTGGCGGTGGTGACGCTGGAAGCAGTGGTGGTGGATGCGGAGGCGTTGGTGGCGACGACGGCGGTGGTGATGGAGGTGGCGGTTGCGATAGCGGTGGCAGTGGCGGTTTGTGATGGCGGTGGCTACAAAGGTGGCGGTGGTGGTGATGGTGGCGTTGGTGGTGGCGGTGGACTCGATGGTGGTAGTGGTGGCGGCGTTGGCGTTGGCGGTAGCGGTGGCGGCGGTGGTGGCGGCGACGGCGGCAGTGATGTGGTGATGACAGTGGTGACAATGGCGGCGGTGGTGGCGGTCGACGCGTGGGTGACGGTGGAGGAGGCGGCTTTGGCGTTGGCGGTGGCGGTGGCGGTGGCGACGGCCGGAGTGATGGAGGTGGCGGTTTGCAATGCGGTGGTGGAGGCAGCGGCGGTGGTAATGACGATGGAAGCTGTGGCGGTGGCGGTGGAGACGTTGGCAGTGGCGGCGGTGCAGGCTGTTTCGGTGGTGGAGGAAGAGGAGGTGACGGCGGCAGTGAGGGGTGGGCGCGTTGGTGACGGCGGTGGCGGCGGTGGCGGCGTCGGTGGCGGCGGTGGCGGCGGTGGTGGTGGCGGCGGCTTCGATGGTGGCGGCGGAGGAGTTGGTAGCAGAGGAGGTGGCGGCGATGGTGGCGGCGGCGGCGATGGTGGCGGCGGCGGCGGCGGCGGCGGCGGCGGAGTTTCGTAAGGCGTCGTAAATCGGAGGAGGGCGGCATCGCGGCGCTGGAATTTTTATCCCGCTGGCGCCGCACTCGCATTTCCTGGACCGCAGGTGGCCTCGGTCACGGCCGTCGCCGAGCCCCGAGCGGGCGCCAAACACGATACAGCGCCAGATTTATTAACACGTCGGAGGGCAGACGCTCTGGCTAGACAGCGCTAGCTACTGTGTGCTAATGATTCGGAAACCTACACCCTTTCCAATGGGGCCTAATGACTCGTTTGTTTCGTTTTGACTAATGTGAATTCCGAAAAGTCCTTTCCATTGAGTTAGGAAGTCTTGTATAACTTAGTTTCCTGTTAGGTTTAATGGTCGAGAGCCTAATCTCTTGAGACACGTGACTGCGCCCTTCACGACTAAGTAAACACCTGAGAACGCTTCCTGCGGACTGCGTGAAGAAACTACAATTGGCTAAATTCTGTAGCTTTACTGTAAATCAAAGATCTTAATTGTAAGTTGAAAATTAGAATAATTTTACTATAATATGTATTTCCTAACATTATAATGATCATTAGACTTAAATATCGGTGGACTGGATAAGATGGACTGAAATGGCGCAGAAATATCCTCCAGAATATTGACGTTTATTAGATACTGTAATTTAAATATTCTACCCACCCAATTTCTTAAATTATTTCGAAGGTGGAAACACAGTTTGAGATGTATTGTTACTTTTTCAAACAAAATCAAGGATCCATGTTAAAACAACAACTTAAAGAATGTCTCTGAAGAATAGAATGAGATATGTAATCTGTTCCAAATTTTCGTAGAGAAGCTAAATTGATGTACAAGCCGTCCATTTTTTCACTCATATCTTGTCCCATTTACTTTGAATCCTTCTCTTCCTTGAACTCCATCTTGATTTTTTTGAGGTAAAATTAACCTCATTCCCATTCTGCCTGCAAGAAGAGAAAGACTGAGAAGAAGAAAAGAGAAGAAATATCAGAAATAATTAATTTTTTTTAATACTTTCGGCTCTTGCTAACGTTAAATATCAGCTGGCATTCATTATTCAGAGAATAAAATTCCTGTCCTTTAATTATAGGGTGCGAAAGTGTTTGAGATACCAATCCCTTTCGTAAGCTCTTGAATCATATTAACCACATTCCTAGTCTTGAGGCGTCAGTTTATCTCCGAATGTCTGTTGCCTGGGAAGTGAAAGCCTGTGGAGGGAGATGCTTGCTTCACGGTCGTGGTCGAAGCAGAATGTGTATCAATGACTCATTTTTCTTAGGTTTGGAGCAGACACATATATAAACAGATGGCTTTGTAAAAATTGTTTATTATTTATTGTTTATTGTTTATTGAAAGAGAACGCCGGTCTTGAATGGAACAGCGCCCAGAATTACATTTTTAAGATTTAGTTTTCATTTTATGAAAAAGCAAATCACACACTTTTTCAAAGAATGATAAATACGAATATTTTAGAAACGTTATATTAGAAAACATGACTAAACAAGAATACTCAAGTTATATGATTAACTTCTTACTAAACGATGATGTAAAATTCAAATTTTCACATTAAGGACATTTTTGAAGAAAGGTATTAATAAAATGCATTTTTCTCATTACTAATTTTTCTTTTAAGAAATTCGCAGTTACGTTTTCTGAGGGAATACAAGCTACTTGAATATGTGGTTTTATCATGGTGGTTTATCATTGTCGTCAAGTGATGCGGCAGAAAATTCCAGACCATTTTGCGAGGAAAACTACATTCACTTCACTAATGTATTTGTTAGATTATACTTTCAGAGAACAATTTCAAGAGACTGACAATTTCTGAGAACGGGGGAAAGGAAGGAGAAGTGGAATGGGAGAGAGAAAAATAACAAGAAGCAAATTATCTTAAACTAGAAGATAGATGTAAGGTAAACGCAAGTCTCACAATTCAATTTTGCTTCTGCAGAAAAAATCTAGAAAACAGGCCAGAAAGTGTTGCGTGCAATACTAATGTAAAGTGTTGTGTGATTGTACGCAACGTGTGTGGGCGGAGACCCGGTCAGAGATCGACGTCTTAAAATATGCCCTCCGCGAAGCACGCACGAGACAGGAATGTTTTATGTGCCCGCCACGCACCATTTCTCTTCCTGGCACTGTTGAGGGATGGTCTCTATCAAATGACACCTCCAGATCCATCGCTGTTGGAAAGGTGATGTGAGGAAGGGAAATATTCGGTAGAGGAAAAGAAAAATGTAGGGAATGGTGAAACTGTGTAATGCGATGTAATGTAATGTAAATGTAAAAGAAATGCAAGGAAATGGTGAGAGAAATGTAAGGAAATGCGTAAGAGCGTAAGGAAATTGAGACTGAAATGGTCAACGTCAATTGTCAGTATTGGGTATGCAATGGAATTTGGGATATTTTTGTTGTGGTTTTATATCAATGAATGCAAATTTTAAAATACTCTATATCAAGTATCACTTAAAATTATAAACAAAATTCTTATTAATATTAGTGCGAGTGAAGCAATACTCTATGCTATATAGTTCTAAATATTTAGAGGAAAATACAAAAATTTGTCTTGTAATGTACGAAATATTTAGTAGAAGACAATTATTATTATTATTATTATCAAATACATCCTTATTTTAACAGAACTATAAGCGCTGAGAAACTATAGACAAAAGGGAATATTTATTGGAATATATATAGTAAATGTGCATTTAGTTTCTAAAAGAAACTGTAATGATATCGATTTCAACGATCAGTGAAAAATAGAAAGTGTGATGAATACAACTTTTAAACAGTCTGTGGGTGTGCGTGCAAGCTTGTTTTCATCATTTTAATGACCATTTAAATTTTTAAGACTTAATGTTATTTAAGGTTTTAATTTTTATGACCATTTAAATAATACGAACTGTTCACCTAAAAATAACTGGCACAACCCGCATGGTTTAATGAGTTGTTAATTTCACCTTCCGAGTGCACGTCCCCTCAATGTGGTCAAAACGAGATAGACGACTTTTCTAATCTTTTTTGAATCGTAAAAGAAATAAAACATCGCATACCGGATGAACACCGTCATTAGCACCAACCGACAGAAAAAACAGCTCGGCGCGAAGAGGCCCGTGCGGCTCGGGCGTTCCTCAAGGGTCATAAGTCGATGTGGGCTGTTCCTCAGGAAGGCGGCGATTACGGGGGCGTTGCTTGGAGACGGAGGGGTGGTCGGCGCCGGCGCTAGTACCAAGACGCCGACACCACCCCACCACTGCCACCACCGCTGCTTCCACCGCCAAAACAGCCGCCACGGCTAATAACCCGATCTCTCCGTCGATGTTACAACTACACTCATTTTCTTCGGTGCCCCCCATCGAATTCCCCAGCCCTCCGTTGACTTCGTCAGCCCACCGTCGATGTCACCGACTCCCAATCGACGTGGTCGGCTCATATCGATTTGTCCCCTCCCCGGCGACTTCGTCGCCTCCCCCCCCCATTGACTTCGCCGTCTCCGACTCTTCAACTTAGCCGCTGTTATGTTTGTCGTCACCAACGACAATGGTACCATCGCCATTGCCTCCTTCATCATCACCACGCCTTACACGACGCACCAATTTCCCCATCGCAGCTTCCACCGCCAAAACAGTCGCCACCGCTAATAACCAGATGTCTCCGTCGATGTTACAACTACACTCATTTTCTTCGGGGCCCCCTAGGGATTTCTGCAGGCCTCCGTTGACTTCGTCAGACCACCGTCGATGTCGCCGACCCCCCATCGACGTGGTCGGCTCTCTATCGACGTGCCCCCTCCCCGTCGACTTCAACGCCTTCCCCCCCCATAGAATTTGCCGTCTCTGACTCTTCAACTTAGCCGCTGTAATGGTTGTCGTCACCAACGTCAATACTGCCATCGCCATTGCCTCCTTCATCATCACCACGCCATACATGACGCACCAATTTCCTAGTGTCACCGCCACCGCTCCAAACATCAACACCGCCTCCGCAAAGACTCAATAGCCTTCAATACAGATATCGCCAACACCACAGCCGCTGCTCCAGCGGCCGCTGCCTCCGCCGGCTATTTCGGGCGTCCACGCGGCCTTGTGGCGGCCGCGGAGGGGGGGGGAGGCATCAGGTCGCTGACTCTGCGAGGGGGGCGTGCCCTCGCATCCGCGCAGCCGTTGACCCCTCCGCGGAGCACGCACGCCCCGCCGCTGGTGCCCGGCCCAAAGGGAACTGTCGGGCGACGGACCCCAAGGGAATCTTTTTTAAAAATATTTATTTATTAATGAATGTACATACACGAAAAAAAAACAGTTGCAGTATTGCAGTATACCAGATCCATGATACTGTAACAAGGGGACTTGTTGTATATATATATATATATATATATATATATATATATATATATATATATATATATATATACTGAACTACGTACAGTATTCGAAAAAAGAACAGTTGCAGTATACCTGATCCATGATACTATTACATATATATTCTACATCATATAAATTTTCAGACTTAATATTTAACTGAAATCTAATCTTACAATTATATCTAACTACATGGTGAATAGGAAACTCACGGTTGGGATTAATTCAGTTCTGAAAATATATTGAGGAATGAATCTAAGTTGTATCTATTTTTTATTGGAAGCTGGTGGCTAAGTCGTATTGGGTGGCTTGGATTATTGTGTTTGTTTTGAAGAAGAAATTGCTAGATAGAAAAGCAACATGGTGAATTCAATTCTCAAGGGGGTAAATGCAATTCTTTGTGTGGTTTAATGTTTGAGATGAACCAGTGTGCATGAGTGACAAGTCTGAGGAAATTATTTTGGATGATCTGTAATTTATTGATGTTAGTTTTAGAGGCGTTCATCCAGATAGGGCATGCGTAAAGCATTAGGAGCCTTGTTTAATGAGAGCTTACTATTGCGATTTGAAAGTGGCTTCAGTTGAATTAGTTTTACTTTGGCATGCTGTGCTTTTACTGTTATGTGATTTTTCCAATTAAGTCTAGTGTCAAGATTCAGAGCGAGGTATTTGACAGATTGATTGTGTGGGGTCAATGGAACTGAGCTCGAGGGAATCTGACGCAGCTCTTGTGGGGGGGGGGGGATTTGAATAACAGAGGATCAGCAGTATTTATGTGACAGTGGAATATATGTTTAAACTATATTTTCTTAATTGCAATATTGGCCAATGGTTGGTAGCAGTATTAATTTACTAATAACAAATTTCTTTAATAAAGTGGGTTTAATAATAAAAAATAATTATGTAAATTCTAACGATAATTGGTTTAAGTATTCACTGCTAGAGATTTTCAATTATACAAATATACATTGTAATATTACATCGTAAGAGATAAAATGCTCATCAAGTGGTTCTACATAGAATTATAAGTAATGAAAAATAATTAATAAAACCAACGCTTATTAGTAACTCCATTTTTAGCACCTACGTATAGAGGAAAATCAGATTGTAATTTTTCAACAAACTTACACACCTGTAAAAATATGGTTAACAAAAAAAACTCTCATTTTTGTGAGCTATACTTCATGCCCTTAATGGTCTGGCGCCTAAATACCTACTAGTCATTGTTAACTATCATAATAATTTAAAAAGCAATAAACATTTCCCCTATTTTGTTGTATTTACTTCTTACATTTCTTGAATTTTCTATTGCTTTTGTATTTTCTTTTACTGAATACGAAGTGTTTAAATTTACGTGACTACTAAAATTTTATTCAAAAATTGTAAATTGATTTTCTTTAGACTATTCAATTTTTGTGTTTCAGGATTACGAAAAATCTTTCCAAGATTATAACGGCTACTAATGTACGCTTTTGAAAAATGAATTGCATGGCATTCTTGAAGCGCTAATATCACATTAACATTCATTTAGTCCCTCGAAGTGCTTGTATAACGTCTCGATACATATACTACATCATTAGTCCATTTTAGGTTGAGTCTAATCTCTTCCAAATACGACGGAAAACCTAGTTAATGTAGTTCCTTTAATTTGCCTTCGGTTGATGTACAAACGAATAATAAATAATTTTCTGTATATCCCAAGATTTTTGAATTAACCGCTTCAGGTGCGCAGAAACTAATGGTACTGTATTGTTATGAATAGGGGACGGAATTTAATGAAATGTATTTTTTTTTCCTTTTCCACTTTAGAAAAGTGTTGTTTCGTATAGATCTTCTTTATATATTATAAGAAAAGGAAATTACCCATTTTTATACTTCCTTTTTTTTTAAATTTTTCATCGATTTCGACTAATAAGTCTTTTTTAACTTTTTCGTCACTTTTAAGGCATTTTTCGCTGATTTAGTTGATTTTAATATCATTTTAATGGCACTTTCTTCGTATTTATGAGATGCAACAAATGTTCTTCACAGAACTGATGAGTGCCAATACCTGGTAGAGTATTCAATTTCTTCGCTCAGAAGTTGTAATGTCAGCCATTGTGAGTATGTAATCTAAGGTTTCTTGGGCGCCTATCAGCGTCATTGACGGTTCAGCCGATTTCGACAAAACTAAAGATTTTATGGTGAAGAACTGTCTGAACCAAAATTTTGAAATCTGTGTTCACTTGAACAAACAGAAGAAATCTTGATTACATCAGTAACGTATCCAACAGCTTGAGTTGTTAATCCAAACTGATTTTAATCACATTTTTTTCGTCATTTTTCTTTGTTTTTAGGGCCTTTTAAAGCACTTTAAGAGAATTTTATTGATCATTTTCGGCGATGTTTTAGGTGACCAATATCGCTTCCTAGTTAATTAGATCGCTGGTGAGGTAGATACCGTCTATTATTATGATAAATAAAGACGTTGTCTGGTATCAATAACATTTTTATTAAGCTTATGATCGTTTCGATTGCATAGCGATCATCCTCAGAGCTTGCAGCTCCCGGGCCGAAAACAAAGTTCTGCATATAATTTTATCGTATCAAAATTGCAATTTAATTGTTTTTTAAATTTTATGAGAGACCGGATCTACCTAATAACGTAACCTTTCTAAAAGGAGAAATTACGAAGTTTAATTATGAAAATTTTAAAAAATCACTGGCGTCTTTTTAGGTGTGCTTTATGTGTTTCTAAACGCTTTGAGGTACAGCAGATCTTACGAATGAAAGATGACTTAATTCATGAGGCATGCCTCGCTTACCGCTGGGAAGGCGTCTCAGGAACGGAATGTTGAATGTGAAAATGCTTGTGGCGAAACGTTGCCTTCTTCTTCCTAGAAGATATGAATCTCGAGGAGCATGTTGTTTGATTTATAGAAACAAGTTAATAAGCAAAAATAAAAATTATACATGTACACAGATTCTTTTTCACGTTACTGATTGGTCCGCAGACAGTTTTGGAATTTACCAAAAATTTGAAATACTTCACAGTTGTGTAACGACAAATAAAACGAAAATATCAAAAACACATGTACGTAGTACATTAAAATAAAATTATATATATGCATTCTTAGTGAAACATTTTTAAATTATTTTTTGTTTTGTAGCAATTTTATTGAATATGTACAAGTTTCGAAATATATATTTTTTCTGAAACTGAAAGTTTCTGGCGCCACCAATTTATTCTCATACAACTCATCCACCGTCTCTCGCGAATCGAACCTAAGATCACGTAATAGTGCAAGGAAACAGCGGTAAACGATCTGTGTCTCTCTGTTTACAAATACGTGTTACAGTGAATGAAACTGCTTTTGCTCCGAGCAAAATCTTCCTGAGCGTGGAGAGCTGGGTGCGTATGTGTCCGGGTCAGTGGCCGCTCATTACGTTGCTCATGAGGGAGGGGGGGCGGGGATGAGGAGGAACGGTGCCGCTCCGCAAGGTCGTTTATTTCCCGCGTGACGTGGGGCCCGCCCCTTCGCCGCCGCCGTGCTCTGAAGCTGCATGGGGTCAGAGCTGCGAGAGACTTCAATGCGTAGTTAAGACACGAACCCTCCATACCTATCGCACATTCCCCAGATGCAGGTCGTTGGTGAAAGTAAAAATGTTCGTGTAAATTTTTAACATAGAATGAACCCGTAATCAAGGTCTGTACATAACCTGGAACTCGTAATCAAGGTCTGGACAGATCCAAAACATTGCTTTCATTTGCATTTTCAAATCAACGTAAATTTATTATCGTATGCGACTTACATTCGAGGAAAATAAGAATTTGAGGTTCGGGATTTAACAGTTTAAAAATCAACTCAATGAACATTATTTGAAGCTTTTTTGCATGCTCGATTAATTATACATAGCTAATAAAAACAGTTATGCAAGAGTCAAAAAGATCTAGATGATAACGGTACGCAGATTGAACATAAATTCATTGTACGATGTTATTGACCCATCAATTCTTCATGAATGTAAAGGGACAAACTTGATAAATTGATGGACTCGTTAAGGTACAATGATTACAATGTCAGTGTATAATCTGGAATAATTTTTTATTCAGGGACCGTATTAATGATGAGTTTAACGAGTTAGTTACTATTATCTAATAAGAAGTGAATTGTGGCCACAGTGTAACATTTATTTTTCTACTTTTGTTTCAGGTGCCACACAAGCGAGGTGAGTCAGTAAGAAAGGATACTGCTTTTCGAAGGAGAACCAGACTTCCTCTCATTACTTATTCTTCTGGTTTAAAGTAAGAGTATCTAAGTCAGTTATTAAGAGTTATGTATTTGTAAAACTAAAACATATAGAAGAGCAAATTTAACTAAATATATTTGAAAAGTTTCCCAAGAGTTCATATTACAGTGTTAATACAACTATTTTCCATCATTTGTAATTGGCATGCCCATTATGTCATTTGTAAAAACCATGCGATACATCAGGCTATCAGACTTCTTGTTTCATTCAGTATATTTTATTTCTTATGTTCTATAAATTAAAAGTATATATGTATTTAGCTTAAACAACTTACAGAAATTATAATTATGAAACATAAATAGCATCTGATTACATGTAATATACAGTTGGCTCCACTGGAATTAATTAAACTTCCAGATAGCCATCTCTGAAGTTTATTTACCTAACAAAACTAATAACAGGATGTGCATTTTAATAGCAATCATACGTATTTTTGACGGATATGCATTTATCACGCTGTCGAATTGATTTTGTAATTAGTTATTGAGTTGTTCACTTTTCATGTGGCGTTTACTCGTATAATAGAAACCACTACGACTCTACGGGGAGTATTTAGATTAACCTCAGGGTATGCATGCAAGAAAAGAAACAAATAAGGGGGCATGTGCTGTATAGCAAACGACACTGATGAATTGTATAGCGTACTGGTCGCAGTAGGAGGCGGCGGACAATCTGTCCCCCACTAAGCGAGGCGAATAATATGCCCATCTACCTTTTTGCAAATAGTATGTAGAACATTTTTCAAATTAAAATTGTTGCTTCTTACTGCATATTAATGCTTTCCGAGAAGAGCTTCTTATTTTCTTCTCTTTATTTTAATGTTCGTTTCACACTATACTTTTTCGAGTCATCAGAAGATCGTCAGCTAGTGTTGTGCTACAGAAATTCAAATAGGAGTGATACTAGTACTTACATATATATTCTGGACGTTCTATGAACTTGCTATGTAGACTAAAATGGTGATAAAATATTCTCTTTTTGTCGACATTTCAGTCATCTTCAGTCGACATTTCAGTCATCTAAGGCACGCCTGGAGTAAATCAGTGGTGGTTCTGCATTTAAAATACATTCATACCATTTATCTTTCTCAAAAGATGAAGAAATTCAAAAGTTAAAATGCAATAATTAACTGACAAAACTAAGACTCCACATTTTCGTTGGTAATAAATGATTAGTTAGTTGTATCTTCTCAAGAGCAAAACTGGCGTAATATTTGTAGTAGCGTAAATAGTGCTGTCGATCCGGAGAGCCGAGATCGCAAAAGCAGAAGTATCGTGGGTTGCGTTTTCGAATCCGCCCTCGGGCATGGATGTATTTGTGATCGTCCCTTCACCCTTCATCGTTAGTTTATCACTTCATTAAAGAAGGATTAATAACTCCCTGCGCGAGCAGGAGGACCTTGTTCATAATGGGATGTGCAGTTGGCGAATAAAAAAAGTGCCATGTAATGTACGTAGTACGATAGAACATCAGAAGAGCAAAATCCTACTGTACATGAGTTAACATCCATGTCCAGCCTCGAGAGACCAAATTCCCTATCCAATAACACGTTCCTATCGCCAAACATAAAATAACAACGTGTCTGACCACAACGCGTTTACTGCACGAGGGCGTTGGCGACACACGTCCCATATCCCACGCTGGACATCGTGGCCAGGTCAGGGGCCACGAGAAGCACGCATACGCACGCACGCCCACGCACACTTTGACGCGCCGCCTGGCGACCCGCCCTCGCGCCGGCCGTGCAGGCACGCGCGCCAACGCGGACTTACGCACACGCAATAGTGTTACGCGCGGAGCACGTGTGTTGCATTTGGCCGAGGGCAGGCAGAAACTCAGGGGGGGGGGGTGACTGCGAATGTTGTTGCGCGCGGCGATGGTGTAATGGTTAGCGTATCGGACTGTTATACCCAAGTTGGTGGTTATACCCGACCGTGGATTTTTAAGAACGAAAAAATCCTTCGTACGCCGTCATTCGGAGGGGAAGTAAAGCCGGCTGTCCCATGTTAGTAGATTTACTTATATGTGAAAGATTCTCAAGCCTAAATAACTGAACCTCTAAGCCTCTGTTCCTCGCCCCAGAAATACCTCCTTCCTCTGCTAGTTCGTGAAAGGAGCGTAGTGAAATTTGCGTGGTCGGACGGAAGAGCGGGCCTAATGGCCAGAGTTTCGCCACGTTAAATATGGCATTAATTCAATTCAATTGCTTACACGAGTAGTTAAAATTCTTTTCCTGGCCCAAATTTAAACGTCCGCACAGACTAAGGGATATTGTCTTGATGAATACGTGGAGAGGAAGATGATTCTCACCATTTGTGATGCATCTGAGTGGCTGAAGTGCGAAAAGTTGAGATAATTTTTCAGATCAAAATTCCAAAATTTATAAATATTCAATTGTTTTCTATATTTCTTCATTCTTTTTCAATGTATGTATGTAAATAACCAAACGACATAAGTATCAATGAAACATATTTTCCAAAGAACCAAATAAATTAAAAAGTTATAAAACTGAAAATTCTACAGACCATTAGCATTTTTTCTTGTAGGAAGTTGAGGAGTGTTGCTAAACACACAAGTGTCTTACTAATTTTAAATATTTCTTAATCATTGCTACACAATGAGTTAAGGTGTTGCCATATAAAAAAACTCACCACTTGTTTATCCGCAGCGATATTTTTCCATGAAGCACTGTCTCGATAGCCCCACGTTATGACTACATTGCATGTTAACACCGACTTTCTCACAGTATACGATGGCAATCTAGTTGTAGGTACGCCGGTAGTAAATGTACTATATCAAATTTACAAGTGAATATGACCCGGCCTATTCAAGAGTCAGTAAACAAGTTCATATAGTTGTTGAATGCTTCAGAAGCAACTGTGTTATTACATAATATACGACGCTTGTGCATGTTCTCAATATTATTGCATATGCTGTTTTTGCAAATTGTTTAGAAACCCAATTGCACCAATCTTACAATTAAATTTCATTTTTAATAGAAAGGTGTAATTTATTGCGTGCTTTTTATTCAATGACATCCTTATAAGGAGAATTGTTCTTACATATTTGCTTTATCGCGAATGAATACACATAATTTAAAACGATTTCTAGTGATTTTTTCATATTGATATAATGTAGACATGTCTAAAACCTCGTGTTTTAAAAAACACAATGTTAAATAAAAGAAGTTCGATTACCAAAGTGAAATGTAGCAAGTGACTGTCAAATGAAAACCTGTTAGTAACTTTGACTGTAAAACAACTTTTGTTGCCATAAGTATCAATTTACTCGTGATGCAAAACATTTTTAATCTTCATTACTCCTGCCACTTCATAACTATTTTTCAGTCGTCCACTCATACATCTCAAATAATGAACTCTATCTCATCTTGAAAAAGGACCACAAACTTTCCTGGAGAGCCCATCATCTTACCCCTCACCAACACAACCTCATATTGTCCATCCCGATGTCCTCGTTAAAAGAGCGCCGTCCGAGGCGGGTAATTAACATATCCTACACGTGTTTTGTAACAAAAAATATGAACAGTATTTACATGCGTCGGGCTCAACCATGATCTCTTACATGACTTCTTTTAAAGGAAAAATTGTCAAACATTCTGTGTTGTACCATCTCACACGTATTAAGTTTAAAACTCCTGGTTAAAAACCCCTTTCAAAAAATTGAATTGAACTGAATTGTAGCCTTATTTTGCTTGGCGAGACTCGGGCTCTCAGGCCCGCTCTGACCACACAAATTTCACTACGTTCCTTTCACCTGCTAGCGAAGAAAGGAGGTATATCTTGGGCGACGAAACATGTGATTAGCTCAGAGGCGTCATTTAGGCTTGAGGATCTTTTACATGCAAGTAAATCTACTAACATGGGACAGCCGGCTTTACTTCCCCTCCGAAGGAAGTCTTACGAAGGTTTTTTTCGCCTTCAGAAATCCACGGCTTCGTTCGCCAACCCGCCAAACATATAACATTCCGATACGCTACCGATACGCTAACCGTTACACCATCGCCGCCGATAAGAATGAACACATCATTCGCTTAAGTCTTCTGTGGGGGCGGGTTAAGTGAGGGGGGTTTAAGTGAGGGGGGTTTAAGTGAGGGGGGTTTAAGTGAGGGGGGTTTAAGGGAGGGGGGTTTAAGTGAGGGGGTTTAAGTGAGGGGGGTTTAAGGGAGGGGGGTTTAGGGAGGGGGGTTTAGGGAGGGGGTTGAAGTGAGGGGATTTAAGTGAGGGGATTTAAGTGAGGGGATTTAAGTGAGGGGATTTAAGTGAAGGGATTTAAGTGAGGGGATTTAAGTGAGGGGATTTAAGTGAGGGGATTTACGTCAGGGGATTTACGTCAGGGGATTTAAGTGAGGGGGTTTAAGTGAGGGATAATCTGTTTTAACCCTCCTTTGGAAAGCGATCCGGACTGACGTGGGAGGACCGCTCGGCTCGGGGACGACTCATTCGCCTGCTGCCGCAGGGGCGCTACCTGCATGCTCGCGCCTTTGCGCTTGTCAGCGGTGAAAAAGCGACGCGGCGTGACCGCGCGGCGGGCGGCGTGGTTCGCGCTCGCCTCCCTCCCCTCCCCAACACCTCCCCTTCTCACCCCACCCGCCCCCGCGTGCGCCGCGCTGGCCGCCAGCGCGGCGTCGCGCGTCTTTTGTTGCCGGAAGAGCGGTGAGATGGCGGCGACGCGGAACCGCCGCGCGCGTGGCGATGTGGCGCTCACAAAGGCCCTCCGATTGGAGTTTGTCTTCGGCAAAAAATGACGGAAATTCTATACGCTGGCGATGCGTGTAATTAACGTATCCTACACGTGTTTTGAAACAAAAAATACGAAAAGTATGCGCCGGGCTCAGCCACGATCTCTCGTATGACTCTTTTTAAAGAAAAATTGACAAACATGTGAGAGCGTAGGCTTCCGCGGCCGGAGTCAGTATTTACTTGGCTGTCCGGGTGACACCGGGTCCATGGCGAAGGTGCCGACGTTTCGGTCACCATTCTGCGACCTTCATTACGCTCTGAGGAAGGTCGCAGAATGGTGACCGAAACGTTGGCACCTTCGCCATGGACGCGGCGTCACCCGGACAGCGAAGTTAATACTGACAAACATGTGTTGTACTATCCTACACGTATTGTTCAGTTTTGAAACCGCGTGCGACGTGACGTTCACAAAAGCCCTCCGATTGGCGTTTGTCTTCGGCAAAAAATGACGGAAATACTATACGCTAGCGGTGCGTATAATTAACGTATCATACACGAGTTTTGTAACAAAAAAATACGAAATGTATTTACATGCGCCGGGCTCAACCACGATGTCTACTATGACTCTTTTTAAGGAAAATTTACAAAATGTATATGTTGTACCATCCCACTGTTGATTTTTGATACCCGTGTACCTAGTTTAAAGCTCCTTTCAAAGAATCGATATATCATACACTTATGTCTGCTATGGGGGTTTTAAATACAGGAATCTGTTTTAACCCTTCTTTGAAGAGGCATATTAGTATCATTAAAGGTTATGTGAGGTGGCATAAGACTCCTAATGGCTTTTTTAAGTAGGAACAAATCTTAAATTGCAAAATTTTTGGGAATATTTTTTTTTGTTATGGGATTCAAAACTACAATTAATGCAGGAAAATAGAAAAATTAAGTATGAAGCTCCTCTTCTAGACACTATATTGAACCTACAATGAAACAGTTCGTGTGAACTTTTTGTTCACAAGAACTGTTTCAATGCAGGTCCCTGAGAACCCGGAACAAGAAAAACTGCAACAATGTTAGCACAGTCACATAGAACACTGTATTCAATAGGAAATATAAGCAACGTGTTGCGAGGACACGACGCAAAAGTACTAAATAAATGCTAAACAGCGCAGCCAACTTAAAGTTCCAAAAGAACTGTATCTCTACGAAACTGTTAGCAATACCGCTATTTCAGCTAAGAATTGAATTGTGAAGAAATCCGTTACAGGACAGTAGTAACCATATTACTGAATATTATATATACTTTTTTCTAAACACTATTTTTACGTTCGTTTCAAACACTTCCCGTTTTTCCGTGAGTCTCTGAAATATTTCTGAACACGCTGCCTTTCTGAACTTTTGGAACACCTGTGTCTTCAATGTATTGTTTAGTACCGCCAATCTAATAATAGTCACGATTAATATAGTGTCGACAACAATGACTTAGCAGCCAACTTTTTCTCTCTCAGGTCAAATGGAAAAAAAGTGTTTAACATTGGCTCTTGTTGAAGCGTTGAGAGTGGTTCTAATCAAACAACCGTTAGACGGAAAATTAAAGCCATTACTCTATTGGAATATGGAAAATAAGTATTTCCTGAAATGAATCTCCAATAAAGTAAAACTAATCGGTTTTAGCGCAATGGATTCTCCTGTGTTTTGATGCCAAAGCATCCAAAATTTCCCTGCCCTTTTTTATCTTCACCAATTTCTTCTTCACACATCACGAGAAAATGTGGGGAAATACCAACTGAATTAAGCTGAAATCATTTCAAATGCAGGAGCTGAAATATGCGTGTTACACTCGATCAATAAACAATGATCAGAATAATTTCCTAAACGCAAATAGAATTCCTGATTATTGCTTAAGTACAAAAACTGTCTTCACAGGTACATTGAGTTCAATTTTGAGATATATTATATTTCCCGTTCCATTATATTTTGACAAAACTATTGTGAACTATCATTTGTGATGTAAAAAACAATGCCATATATACAATTATCCTAATTTTATTTTGATTATTTCGGCAAAGAATGTTTAAATCAATAAAAAGTATGAATTATTTTAACTCCATTCTTCAATTATTGATATCTCTCTTTATCCAGTTATGTTTAAACTACCACCAAAATCTGCTAGGTAATCTTACCCAAATTTCTCTGGAATCCGGATTCCCTGGAAGCGACTAGCTTACGGCATATTGGCAGTGATTTAACTTTAATGGGAATTTCTAGAATCACTCATTTTATTCGATACATTTGATGCTGGAGGATTATTCCTGAAACTGAATGCTATCAAGCTAACGAGATAGGACACAGAGGTCGTTTCAGTTCAGCAAGGATCTCATTTTGACTATCGAAGTTCTTTACACGCGAAGAAGGTCGCAGGGCGAGGAGAAATTTAACGAGTTCAGGTGGCGACTGCAGGGGACGTTTGTGCGATAAGCAAATGCACAGCGGAAACCGGCGGATCCAGTCACTTAATGGGAGAAGTGGCCGTGGAAGCAACGATAAAAGATCCACAGCATTCGTGAATCTCCTTAGGGCGACATTTCTGCGCATCGAAAACCTGTTGCAAAGTGCATTTGTGTGACAGAACGAGTGCCAAAATGCTGCATCCGAGGAAACCAGTTAGCTTACTGTTGCTGAGGATTTTTAATACACATTAAAATTTTAGTGACAGTTTGTGTAGGCAATATAAAATTCTGACTAAAGTTTTAAGTTGTGCGTAGTGTTTGAGTTTCCTTTAACTTATAATTTGGAACTAATTTTTAGTTCATTAATTATGCGATGAATAATATTAAGTAATGACAATTCTGCTTTTAATTGAAGATCAAAACTTCTTGATGCAACATTTTCTGTGGTTATACACTTTCCATAATTAAGTTTTTTCAGAGGAAGTTCAACTCTTACGTTTCTTTGGTGTAATCTTTGTTAAAGCTAGAAAGATTCCTTCGGAGAGCAAAGAGAGGGAGGGGAATGGGATGGAATAAAGTTATGATCTTCTCTCCAGTTCATAAACATCTGGCAGCAAAGGCCTTGCGGGTGTGTTTAGTGTGTCCGTAGCGGAATATCCAGTAGCCTTCGTGGCAATTAGGGAGAGCAAAACGAGGATGGGGAAGGTCTACCGTCCGGCCTCCTTGAAATGTCACAGTGCATCAGGGAGCCAATCTCTGCAGCCGGCCATTGTCGTCGGTACTTGCACGAGCAGATGTGCAATTTCCTGCTTAACTCTTATTATCACGCAAAACGAATGGCAACGTAACATTGAGGAACCTGATGCACCGAAATGCATAAAATTGAAAGAAAATGTTCAGCACAAAATTAATAACCGAGTTCAGCAAACAAGACCAAAAAGTCGTTGTCACATAATTTGAGGGATTTATTGACCTCCAAAAGAGTCTAATCTATCCCCGTAAGCAAAGAAGAATTTGTCTGAAAGAACTATTCCATCTTTTTTTCTCCTGTATTATAAAGTATCAGATTGTTATTAAATTGATAAAAACAGAAACCGTTTTAAGCATTCTATATTTTTAATTTATGGATTTTTGATTGCGTATTTCATTTATTTATTATTTCATTTATTTATTTAATTATTATTTAATTTATTATTATTTAATTTATTATTATTTAATTTATTATTATTTAATTTATTATTATTTAATTTATTATTATTTAATTTATTATTATTTAATTTATTATTATTTAATTTATTATTATTATTTAATTTATGGATTGCATATTTCATAAATCTATGTTAACATATGTAAGCGTTTATAGGAATTAAAATTCGAATTTTAATAACCAAAAAGATCGTTCAAAGATGCTCAATGATATTCTGCAAGAAATAGCTTCTGCATGAGTTCCACCAATCTGACCATTATCATTTGAAACGCACAAGATTTTAAATATTCTTGGGAATTAACAAGAAATACTATATCCAATAACGTTTGCATAGCGTAGTCACCTTCCTAAACTTCTTTTGAAGCTGAGCAATTCATGTTACGTGAACAACAGATTGAGATTTTATTTCATGACTGTAAATAATGACTTCATTTAGAACGTTTTGAATTACTCTCACTCGTACCTGTAAGTAATGCCGTAATGGTTTACTAAAACTTATCAACCGGTTGTGCAGCAATACTAGTAAGTACTTCTCAGTAAATTTGCAAGTGGTATCCTGTGCTGTGATAAAGAACACGAGCAATTATTAGTGACTCACAATTATTTTCAAAGAATAATATTCACCTCTCTTATCTTCATTGATATATATCTTTCTGCATGGCTACGTCAGTGGCTATTTCATTTACATAACGATGATTTAGTTGCGGTTAATTATTTTCGTAAATCTGATTGTAAATTAAATAATACCTGTAACACGTTTCCTTATGAGATTTAAATTGCAGTTAGGTAATTTAAAACTTCAACCTTTGTAAGTCATTAAGACGAGGAGTCAAAGCACAAAGCAGTCACTCACACTCCAACACACACACATACACAGACACGCACGCGCTCTCCAGTTCCCGACCCTCTCCAGTGGGTCGCAACCTGAACGGTCAGGTCTTGTTTTCATGCGGGTCACATCACGTATGCTAACCTCGTTTGTAAGTGCCTAGGCCAAACGTGTCGAGTGTATCATACAACCGCGGAACTTCAACTAAACGACGTGAAACGTAATCTTTGCCGCACTGCAAGCACACTGTCAAGATCTAACCATGATTGTACGAGACGTGCATATTCACAGCGATCTTATATATGCAGATGAGTTAATATTATCATTTAGATTAGTGTGCTATGAACCCTTCCAAGAGCATTATTTGTGCGTATGTGTGTGTGATATGAATATTTCTACGACGTTTATTCGGCATTGACTTAGTGGAAGCGGAGAAACTGCATATCTGATGGTTACTATATTCTAGGTCTTTGAACTACCGTGTTCCAGAAATATTATAATCATTTCTGATTTTGAGACATTAGAGTATTCTGTTAGGTACAGTAATTATAAGGCATTATTAGAGGAATAGTAGAGTCCAGTAAGATTTTGAAACTTTATTTGTTCATGTGAGCTTGCATAGATAAATAGTGTGGAATTATTTATATGTCAGCGTACTGTTACTTCTTAAACATTTATAATATTCTTCTTACATGCAGTGAGATGTAGCCATGCAGTAAGGAAACGAATATTTATAGTTTATTCTGTAACCTATTGTTGTGAATCCAATTCTGAAAATTTCACACTACGCACTCAAATGTAGTATTGAGAGGAACTCTACCAATCCCTTATCACATTTCCTTAATGGTATGTGTATGAGACGAATAAGAATGAAGAAAGTTTGCAAAAGGTACACCCAAAGCAATCATAAGGATGTAGACGCCTTGAAAACCACACGCTGATTAAAAAAAATAGCTGAATATTTTTGTAACTCTGGTTATTTGTAAACTTAATGAGTCTTAAAACACGTCATTTATTTTAAATATTCTAATCTTGGAGAATGATAAATTCTCACAAAATAAAATTAGGGTCGAAATATTTTAATGCAATATTTGATATATAAACTAATGTAACTACGGTTAGGATGACACATCGTCATATGGATCATCGTCATAACGTCTAATTGAACTTATGCCTTAGTTTACGTGGCGAGACTCAGGCCATCAGGCCTGCTCCTTCGTCTGACCACGCTCTTTTCACCAACTAGCAGAGAAAGGAGGTACTTTGGGCGATTTGAAATAAGCTCAGAGGCATCATTTAGACTTGATCTTTTACATGCAGAAAATTCACTAACATGGGACAGTCGGCTTTACTTCCCCTACGAAGGAAGGCGTACGAAAGATTTTTTCGCCCTTAAAAATCCACGGATTTGATCCGAATTCGCGAAATTGGGTTATAACAGTCCGAAACACAAACCCTTACACCATCGCCGCCGCATTATAAGGAAACTAATCAACCCAATCACTGAGTTCGGGCTTCACAAATCGTTCATAGTTTTGTTTTTTTTAAACATTTCTGCCGAGGTAACATTTGAAAGATTAAAATTCCTTGGAAGTAGTTCAGTCCTTGGCGGCGGTCGCAGCGGTGCGTAGGTTAAGGCACCTCCGGGTGCGGTGCCCCCGGAAAGGCGGCGATGCGTTGCTGGGGGGGGGGGACTCGGTCAAGGCCGACGCGCCCACACGCAGGCTGCCAACGCTTTGTTTCCGCCACCGCGGCCCCAACAGCTATCGGACACGGCGCGCTGTCTCGCGCTACGCAACCATCACACGCCCACGTTAGAGCGCGAATGCCGGCCAACTGTGGCCCGTGACGTGATTTAACGTTTGAGATTATTGTTGGTCTTCTTAGGAGTCTTTTGGTCTCACGCTATAACGTAATAAATGTAAAATAAAAATAATAACGTATGGTGTGTCAAGCCCACGTGAGCCTACGTAAGCCTACGTAAACCTACGTAAGCCAACGTAAACCTACGTAAGCGTACGTGAGCCTATGTAACCCTACGTAAACCTACGTAAGCCTACGTAAGCGCGAATGCTGGTTTTATGGCGGCCAAAGACGACCCGTAACGACGTTTGCGAATATTGTTAGCCTTCTTAAGGGTCTCTTTGTCTCTCACTAAAACGTAATAAATGTAAAATAAAAATAATAAACGTATGGTGTAACAAGCCCACGTGAGCCTACGTAAACCTACGAAAGCCTACGTGAACCTGCGTAGGCATACGTAAGCCTACGTAAGTGCGAATGCTGGTTTTATGGGGGCCAAATGTGACCCTTAGCGAGTTGCAAGTTTGAGATTATTGCCAGTATTTTAGGCGTCTGTTCGTCTCACGCAAAAACGTAATACATGAAAAATAAAAATAATTGACATATGATGTGTCAAGCATATGTGAGCCACACCGTAGGTCGAGAGATCGCGCAAGGTTTATTTGAAAGTCAAACCATACTGTTAAACCTATCATATCCGATTTCCGGATAACCGACTCCATTTTTCCTTTTTTTACCTTAGTGTTCCCCATTCCTACTCAAAGCCAACTCTTGCGCAATGTGCTAGTTCTCCAGCATAATATATTTCAGAATATATTGTATGTCTTATCTATCCTGTGCATCTATATCAATATATAGTAATTTTTACATCGTTGTAGGAGTAATTCTGTCTTTATGTAGAGTTCAGTTTTAAGGATATTGATACGTAGAAAATTGATTCTAAAAAAACTACAACATACATCTTATACAAAACACTGTACATATTTTCGATTGTGAGATAGAAGACATATTACATAAAATACACCATACTTCATAATGTTTAAAAAAAGTCTATCAGCTTTTGAGCTTGGTTCAAAACAAACATACCTTCGCCAAAGGTCGAAGTTGAGTGCACGCCTGATTTCGTCCACAGACTCTTATATGTACTTTCACTATGTACTTTATAATACTTCACTGCTAAAAAATTCCAAATAAAAGCTAGAAGCAGTCGCAGATCGTCAGGCACTAGAACGAGCTAATAGCTAGTGCAATCTGAAAGCCAGCCCTCGAGTGAGATGGGTTTAAAGTGAACACGAATGCCTTTCGGAGAGAAATAGTACTAGTATCATTTTTGGTGAAGTAGTATGAGAGCAGATTTTTTACATACTAGAGACTGCGAATCTCGTCTTATCGTATACAAGGAACTTCACTCAGACTCACTTGAACGCTCTTTTCTTAGCTTGTAATAATCGGGCAATAGTAATGATTTAATTATGCGATTAATCCAGGGGCGGAAAGTTCGCGCAAAGTTCAAATGCTATCGCGTGCTCGGAGTTCTTTGCTTCGCTTCACTTATAAGACAGTGAATGTGTTGTGCTCTTTACTGTACACCGTACTTATGGCTATTCAAGTCTAACCTTTAGTATGGTAAGTCATCTAAATGACGTCAGTAACATACAACATCAACAACAATATCAACTTACTTAATAGAGACAAGTCAGTAAAGCCGTTTTGGCGAGGACCACGACTGATATAATAAATTTCCCTGCACATTATCGGTTTTTAGTGTCTTGTTTTAGATAACTCTTAAAAGACCACATAAATCTTGTCCTACTATAAAGAAATATAGTTTCTGGTGCTTGTTGTGAAAATCATTCACTAAAACAACAAGATGTAGATATCTCAAGAAAGATGTTTGGGACGCGAAAATAATTCGCGGAACATTATCATGGAAGTCTCGTGATGGTGTGAGCGTTCGGTGCGTCAGAAGGAAACACATCCGCAAGAAGCTACACAGCTGATCCAAAGAACGTCGAGACTTGCCACATGGAAATATAATTTCGTTTTATAATATTGAAATTTTATATTTTTTGTAATTATTTTGGTTATTGGGTCATTTATAATTATTTAAATTACAATGAAACAAAATACCGCTTTTATGTCAAAGAATAACATCTAAATGCAAAGTGAGTTGCAATTGACTGTTATTTATATGATTATTTGCATCAAGTTGAAGTGACTGTTATTTTTATGATATTTGCATCAAATTGCAAGTGACTGTTAATTGATTGATTATTCAGGGAATCCGGGCTCATCAATATCTAAGCTCATTAGTCCCGTAAGTGTAGTGCATGTTCCATGTCGGGAGATGAGGCTAATCTTCCCCCGCTGGCTGGCGAGAACCGGTGCGGACCTGCGTCGCCATGCGGGAATTTTCCCCAACCAGGTATCTCCCACCAGTGGGGACAAGCTCTAAGCTCCCGACAAATGTGACAGTGTAGAGCATGTCAGTGTAAGTGGGTGTGAAGTAAGGGGTGAGGATAGAACAAAGCAGATGAAGGAAAGATCGCGCGTTGCCCGTTTATTAGGATACTACTCTGGCATTCGCCTTGTGTTGATAGAACTCTCGTGCAGACAGCTGTTGATTTCAACCTTGCTGTCTAGCTAGCGTCCTAAATCCTACCTCCGTCGGGACTCGAACACAAGAATCCCCCCGGTCAGAGGCAGTGCTGTGATATC
Source organism: Gryllus longicercus (assembly GCA_038098605.1). NCBI lineage: Eukaryota > Metazoa > Arthropoda > Insecta > Orthoptera > Gryllidae > Gryllus > Gryllus longicercus. The sequence goes on along the minus strand of JAZDUA010000346.1, from coordinate 1,277,505 downwards.
AGTTGTTGCCCTGAGCCACCTTTGCTAGTAAGTGAATGTTAAGAGATACAAAGGACAGAATAAATTAATAAAAACGAATACTCTAAAATACTACACTTGACAGATTTTAGCAAAAGGCTCCTCTATCTGAGCTCGGAAGTTACCTCAACCAAATGGCAAGACGAGATTGATAGAACTATCGTGCAGACAGCTGTTAACTTCGACCTTGATGTCTAGCTAGAGTCTAAAATCCTACCTCCATCGGGTCTCGAACCTAAGATCCCCCAGTCAGAGGCAGTGCTGTGATATCAATTGTTGCCCTGAGCCACCTTTGCTAGTAAGCGAATGTTAAGAGAAACAAGGGACAGAATAAATTAATAAAAACGAATGCTCTAAAATACTACACTTGACAGATTTTATCAAAAGGCTCCACCATCTGAGCTGGTGCTAGCATCTACATCGCGATCTGAGCTACTCCAATCGCATATAAATTAAATAATACCTGTAACACGTATCCTTGTGAGATTTCAATTGCAGTTAGGTAATTTAACACTTCAACCTCTGTAAGTCATTAAGACGAGGAGTCAAAGCAAGGCAAAGCATTCGAGGACAAGATTGTCCTCGAATTCAAAGGCTCGTTCCTGAGCGGCGCCTGTTCTCGTCGAAACGCCTCTCACACGGAGACAAATGGCGGGGCGGCGCCAAGGCGGGAGGCGTCGATGGCGTGAGGGGCGTGGCGTGGCAAAGACAACGAGCGGGCCGGGGGATAGCTGCTGTTGCGGTGTGGTATGGTGAGGATTGGCGAGGCGGGGCGGCGGCACAGGGTGGAATGAAGGGAACGAAAGGAAGTGTTGACGGGGCAAGACGATAGGGAGTTTTAGCGCCACGCGTAAGGTAGCGGCGTTATGCACTAATAGTCACTTGACGGACTTTGAAGTCATAACGTCTTACCTTAGGCCTAAGGTGCGACCTTATACCTTCATAAATAGTGCACGTCTGTGGGTGTCTCTACGGTCACCTTACAAGCGGCAAACTGGCCGCCTAAAACAGGAAAAGTTGAATTTTTCCAACCCTGGTAAACCGATTCTTGAATGTGAGGCAGTTACAATTACTCCTTACCAACTCCACAACGCCGGCAAGAATTAATGGGATATGTTGGATAGGTGACAGAAAATAAATTCGCGAAAAAGGAATTCAAATCATATCTTCTGGATAGGTTATGTCTTATGCTCATAACGAAGGGAAGTGGAAGGAGTGTAAGGTGTGTCCTATATTTTCAAGAAATCAGATCCAGACTGCATACTCATCACGGAGGGCCACAAAATCTAAAACTCCATGTACAATGTACATTTCTTATTTGTTGACTCGTAACGTGTTTTAAATGTCTCACCACTAGCCTACACTCTTTGATAAATTATGCAATTTCTCTGTTCAACGCTTGAAATGCTTCCTTTGTTATAATGCATAACGCAATGTCGCAATTGCTAAAACCCTTCTGAACGTTATTCATTAAAAGGAGTATAAAGGCGCTCGTATAAAGGCGTTCGTCACATGATCAATAGAGTTTAAGGATATCTCCTGGCGCTAAAACTCCCTAATGAATTACCGGTCGGCGGAGCTGGGTGGGCGAGAGCTGCTGGGGCGGTGTGGTGTGGTGAGGGTCTGCGAGGTAGAGTGGCGGCATGGGAGACGGGGCGTCGTCGCGAGCCGGGAAGAGACGCGAGGCGAGACGGAAGTGAGTGTTAAAGGAGCGGTGGAGGGGAGGACATGTGGGGCGACAATACGTTATGGGATGGGGCAGAGCAGAGAAACGGCAGGCAGAGAAGGCGGACGGTACGAGATAGTGATAAGAGATAGCGACGAGGGTGGGATGGGTTGGCTATGAGTGATGAAAAAGGTCGGCGTGGCGTGGTAGAGTGGCGGGGAGAGTTGGAGAGACAGAGTGCGGCGATGCGGAATGCGGAATGGGGTGATGAGGAGCGGGGCGGCGGGACGAGATGGCCGAGGCGGTGAGGGACGGACGGCCATCGGTGGTATAGGGCGGCGCGAGGCGGAATTAACCAAAGGGGCACAGCAGCGGGGAGACTGTCGAGGCCAAGACGGTGTGTATAGAACGGGACGTTGCAGCGAAAGGACCGGTGAAGCAGGGCGGGGAGGAGCGGGTGCGCGATGTGGTGCGGCGGGGTTTGTCGCAGATGCTGACCGGAGGCAGGAGTGCCCACTCGTGCGTGGCGGCATGGTGGGAAGGTACGGCGGGGAGGTACGGCGGGGAGATACAGCGGAGAGATACAGCGGAGAGGTACGGCGGGGAGGAATGGTTAGGAGGTATCGCGGAGAGATAGAGCGGGGAGATAGGGCGAGGATGCATGGCGGGGAGGTATGGCGGGGATGCATGGTGGAAAGGTAAACGGGGAGTTACAGCGGGGAGGTACAGCGGGGGGTATGTTTAGGAGGTATCGCTGGGAAGTAGAGCGGGTAGGTAGGGCAGGGAGGTACGGTGAGGAGGTATGGCGGGGAGGTACGGCG